>CM065471.1:21851676-22451676 GCA_032872505.1 Leptopilina syphax
CCTAATTCGATAATAAATTTCTAAATTATTGGTATTTTAAAATCCAAAAATTGTGAAAAATGACATTTTCTCAACTTTTTTGTTTGAAAATTTTTGTTTAACTATTAAATTATTGTAACTATCTTGTAGGGTATTTAAAAATAAATTGATTGACCCAAAATTCAATCACTTTTACCACATTTATAAAAAGTTATTTGTATATTTCTATTATTTTTATCTCTATGAGGAAGTAAAGTGTTCATGAAATGAGCACCAAAATTATACAAAAAAATATACAACTTGGCAGCGGTTTTTTATCTTTTGCAATTAATAAAATAGGCATTTTTCAAATGAATAAGATTGTTTTAATAGTTATTTTCGTAACAAGGGCGCAAAATAGGTGATTACGACGATGGCGAAATGAAGGGACCGAGGGGACACAATTTCGCCCTCGAGGCGAAGCCGAGGGAGCGAAAGTGTCCCCGAGGTCCCGAAATTTCGCCAAAGTCGTAATCACCTTTGCGCCAATGATGCGAACATAATTTTTTGTCCTAGCTGCATGGAAAGTATGTCATTGAGGGCACGCACGATTAAACGCTCATATTAGTTAAAAATTAAGCTCTATATAAACATTATATCGAATTAAGTCTATAATGATAGAAGTTTTAAAATAGAAATAAAAAACAATGTATTCTGGAAACATAGTATTTATTTAGAACGTAGTAATTAATAATTGAACAAAACTGAAACAAGAACTTTTAAAATTGACAATTTTGATAAACGAAATGGGAACAAAACCAAATGTCTCACTATTTTTTAAGAGAAAATAAAAAAAAATTGCAAATTTTTATAGACAAAATAAAACAAGTTGAAAATGTTTGCAGTTCTATAGTCAACATAAAAAGAAAGTCGAAAATGTCGCATTTTAATGAAGAAAATCGAATAATTAACAAGCAGGCGCAAAATACTTTTCCGCCCGCTTCCCCCACTCCCGGGCGTAATGTGTTACTTTGCGCCCGCCTTAAGTGCCCGAAATGACATACTTTCCGTGCAGGTAGGACAAAAAATAAATTACAAAAAGCAAAATGTAAGTTAAATTTAAATGTTTTAAATTGTTTATTTTTTAATTTTTTTTTCATTTTAAGCTGGAAGAACTACTTAAATACACATTCCTAAACACAGTATTTTATTTTTTTTTATTAAAGTCGTAGCTTATAATTATATTAAGAAAATTCCTAAACGCAGAGATTCGAGCACCTAACTATATATCGCAACGCAGGTTTTAATAACGTAGTGGACGCAAGATAAAACGCTTTAATCGCTCGACCATCTCGGAGGTCTGAGAATCTGGGCTTAGAGAAAAATTGCATTCAAAAAGCAGAGCAAATAGACTCTCTTTCTCTCTCTCACTTACTGAAACCCAAAAGAAAAGATAGTTAGAACCCCTGCGGTTCAGGGTTACTTTACGCGCTCATGCTACGTTTGGGAAATTTCCAAAAGTTGTTTATATAGTACATTTTCAGATTTCTCGGTTTTTAATTTGTAAGCATAAATTACTTGTGTAGAATAATCCTTAATAGAAAAACAGTTATTTTTTTGGCTGGAGTTTGAGAGTGACGGTCGTGATTGGTTGTGAAAATGACATGATGACGGTCGCGAGTGGTTGAAATACGGTGATGATGGTCGTGATTGGTTAAAATCCGATGATGACGGTTGCTATTGGCTAAAATTTCATGATGTCGGTCGCTGTTGGTTGAAAATATCATGGTGACGGTCGCGATTGGTTGAAAGACGATGATGACGGTCGCTATTGGCTAAAAACCGATGATGACGGTCGCTATTGGTCAGCAATCCAAGCGGAGACGCTTGCTATTGGTGTATTTTCTTTGATTACAAGAGCTTCAACAGTAGTTACAGTTTACAGTAGTTACAGTTTATTAACAGATTTTTACAGTATATAATACAGAAAAATAAAAGTGCAAAGTTAAGAACACGTTTTTTTTCTCTTCAAAATTAAAAAAAAGTAAAGCAAAAAAAATTTTGTGATTAAAAATAAGGATAAGGAGGTCAGTTTTAAAAAATTGTATAAAATACTACTTTTTAATTATATAAAATAATTTTTCTTTTTTGTAATTAAGAATTGCAATGAATAAATTAACATCTTTCCTGTCTAAGTCACTAACATTATCTACTTTTTCAACAATTAAACTTGTAAAGAAATTTAAATAACTTTCTAGGATCTGTTAAAAAATCCTTGAGCTCATCCTTGAGTTTGCCTTGTTTTATTAAAAACTTATTATAATTTCAGAATAATACTTTACATGGTTTAATATTCTTTAAATGAATCTTAAACAAGTACCCAGTTTTTATTATAAAAAATTTATGTTGTCTTAAAAAAAAGAATATTTTTTATTTCAGTTCAAAATTAGAGTCTTGAAGGTAATAAACAGGTGCCATAATAATAAGGTGTCAGTTTCAGAATCATGTTTTTGACTTATTTTAGAAGTAATTTTGATTACTGATTTTTAACTTTAAATTCTTAAAAATTAGTAAAAAATTAAAGCTTAAAGTGACCATCTGTACTGTTCATTTTAAAGTATTTTTATAATAGTATTTAATGTTGAAATACTTAAATAAAATTAAAAATTACTTAACTGACTAAAATTTAAATTTCCTATTAATTTATAAAAATTTTGTATTTTCTTATAAATATAAAAATAAATTAATATAAATAATATAATAATAAAATAATAATAAAATAATATAATTTTTTAATTTCTAAATTTTTGAACTTTATTATAAAAATGTTTTTTGTGTAAAAAAATTAGGTAGGATAGTGTTGTGTTACTATGATTATTATGAGTTAAAATGAGAAATTAAAAAAAAGTTTTAAAAAGGCACAATTTTTGTTTTAGCTTGATTTTTTTTAACCAGAAATGGCCAAGCATACACTGAAAAAAAAGTTCCCAGATGTTTCAGGAATTATTTCCTAACTCTTGGATACGTGGTAACAGCTCTGAACTAGCGACGAACATTCAATGGTAATCAATGAATGTTTGAAAGAAATTCGGGAACTGTATTAGAAAAAGCTATAAATAGTCCATTAGTCTCTTTTTCATTACTTTCTCATGTAAAGTTCATGGCACTGGCCGCAACTGTTTCTGAAATTTTCGGGAACTCGTCAAGGAATCTTGGTGCGCAGAAACAGTGCGCACCAGTCTCAACAAGTCTCACAGTCAGTAAGACTTGCGTGCCTTATATATATATATTTTATGCTGAGGTATTTAACTCGCCTGTTTAGCTCAGCTGGATAAGACGCCGGACTTCTATTCTCGAGTACGCGAGTTCTGTTCCAGCCGCCGTCGATTTTTCTCTAATATGGTTTTTTCTATTTCAGAAACTTAATGAAAAATAAAAATTGTATGTGACCTTCAAGGATAAATGTGTGTGTGTGTGTGTGTGTGTGTGTGTGCGGACGTGTCAAGGAGGGGAAGTGGGAGGGGGGAAGCAGAATCCATTTTTTCTTGCATTCGCCTAACTTTTCGATTTTCTTGAACAGTTCCCGACTTTTTCAAGAACAGTTTGCCAAAAAGTGGTGAAATAGTTATAATTTGTAGAGAAATAGGAAATGATATATTTAAACGAGGCAACCTTTAGTTATCTGTGTACTACCCGCCGTATCCAACAGTTAAGAACGAAGTTCCCGAATAATCCTCGAACTTTTTTTTTCCGTGTAGAAGTTAGGTTTCTACATAAAGTTATGTCTTGTTCGGCTTTTTTATTTACATATTTACTTGTAAATTTTAATGTTAAATACTATCGTTAAAAAACATTAATTGTATTAAAATAAACTGAATGCATATTTCAGCTTTATCCAAAGAACATAAACACGTGTAAAGTATTTCTAAAATTATATTAATTTTATTAAAACAAGACAAACTCAAGTATCTTTTTAATGATTTTAGAAAGATAGTTAAATTTTACTTTTAAGTTTAATTTTTAAATAATTATATTGAGTTTTAGTGCCTTAGACGTGAAAAATGTTAATTAATAGGGGAGACTAAGGCGAAAAGTTAAATTGTGAAAACAGTTAAAATTCATTATCTTTCGAACGGAAATAGTTAGAGCATTGCAATTTTAATTATAGAAGGGTGTTATCACCCTAAATAAATGTCCAGAGTTATGTGACATTCTGCTAATTTTTGTGGTGTCCATATTAAAATTCTTTTTTTCACCCTACTTTTGAAAATTTTTTCGTAAAAGAAAATATCAACTTTTAAGTATATTTTTTGCATTTATTCTCACCGCGATTTTTTTACTTCATTATTTGGGTCCCCTGAAGAGATACCTAAAGGTATTTGCTAAATATCTTTAGTCAGATTTTTTATATTTGTTGTTAAAGTCAAAAACGCACCATGGAGCGAAAAGTTAAATGTATTTTTACATGTTGTTAACATTTTTTTTATTTTTCGTTTTTTTTGGGCTTATTTGTTTAAAAATGATTTATTTGACATTAGGGAAGTATTATGTCAAAAAATAAGACCGTTCACGTAAAATAAACCAAAAAAATTTTTTTTTTTGAAAATTTTTTTTTTTAACTTTATAATTGTTCTAAAGCTTTTGTTCAATAAAACACAGATCTTTTATTAACTAAATTACTTGTTTATAAATACTTTAACTTATCTACTACTTAACACCTATCAGAAAATAGTTTTAGTAGGCTAAAAATAGAATTTAACATTTCGCCCTGTTGTGAAAAATTTTTAATATATATATATATATATATATATATATATATATATATATATATATATATATATAGGTATATATAGGTATATATATATATATATATATATATATATAGGTTATTCAATAAGGTCCTTCGTTATTTAATTAATAAAACAAAAGTTGTAGCTTAATCTTCGGTTCACTACAACCACTTAAATGAATTTAAATGTTTTTATTTATTGGATCGTGCATTCTTCTTCTCTTTATATCTCAATTAATTTAATTTTCAATCTATTGTTAATTTATAGGACTTTTAGGAATTTCATTAGGGATTGCATATAAGAATTATGGGTTCAAAACAATTTAACATCTTGTTTAGACCAAATAAGATATTATATTTATTTAGCAATAGTCATAATTGATTTTTACTTACAATTATCTTTATATTATGTAACCTTGATCCCTACCGCACTAAAACAAGAAGAATGAGAGAGTGTCATTTAAAACTAACCTTTCTTCTGGTCAGAACGGGCAAATTTGATGATTGATTATTTTGTTAATGGGTTGTTCATTTGTTAATTCTCAGTCATTACTATTTTGAACTTTTCACTATTAACGCTTTATTTAAATGGGACAATTTAAAACACTCATTTTTAACCTCATGTTCTTTTCGTTTCTACTCGTCTTAATTTCTCAATCTTTACGCGGCTATTTAATTCGACTATCTATTGCTTTGATTTTGTTATATAATCACTGTCATATATTCAGAGCAATTCAAAGTGTGACGAAAGGGCTGCTAAAATTGTATAATATGCGAGAGAGAGTAATTAACAATTTTTAGGTTATTTTTAATGAATTGATTTAAATTATTCCACTTCTTTATTTTGTGTTCACTATAACTTCTCAGTCTTATTTATTCCAAACACTTCGCGATTTTTGAGTTTAACGTCTACCCGAATTCGATTGCCCGTGGCGAACCCTTGAACCGGTCGAGTTTCGCAGACGGTCAACCTCGCGATAACCTGTCTCCAGGAGTTAACTGTCGCGAAGAAGCGAATTACATCGTAAGCACACCAGTTTTATTGCATGAAATTGAGGTTTGGGTGTGACAAATTATTGGGAAGGGTTAAGTATTAGAAAATATGTTCTGATGTAACTGAATAATTATGATTTCATTGCACTTTTTCTTATTGTGCAAAAATGCTTAACTCATTTTTGATTTTGCATCATGTGATGGCAATAAGGTCTGTGAGGTTAAGGGGTTACACCACTGTAAACATTAAAAATTTTTTTTATTTTTTTATTAGCTTAAAAAATTTTTTGAACCTTCTAGAATGGCTCCATGTGCGGACATTTTGGAATATTTATTAATTAAAATTTGTAATTTTTAAGTTAAATATATAAGTTAATAACTACTTAAAATATTGTTACTGTATTTCCTTTCCTTACACTAAAAAAAAAAATTATTGAACAAATGCTTCTTACAGCCCGCTGTAGTAATGTTGCTCTTTTAACGCGTTTTTCTCAAAACACAGTTTTTGAAATCTGCAAGCAGTATAACTCAAACAATTTTCAATGTTTTCAATCAGGTTCTTTTATTACATTTCTAAAATTAAATTTTGAACAGAAATACGTAGGGGTTTTTTGATAAGTTAATTTACACAATTGTTATAAACAATTAAGTGTCGTTTTTTTGGTCGAAAAATGAGTTTTTTCTTCAAATGATTGCCAATTACACAAAAATCAATATTTTTAAAATCCCCTACGTATTTCTGTAGCTATTCTCATGTAGATTAAGAAAAAAAATTTATTTGTTTCTAGACTGAAATTTACATTACTTATACTGCTTGCCGTAGAGCTCCTGGGAAAAAATATGCATTACTAAAATGGTTCCTGTGCCGCCATTTTGGAATATATATTTAAAAAAATTTGTAATTTTTTACTTGAATATACAGTCAATAACTTTCTAAAACATTATAACTATATGTCATTTCCTTCCATTCAAAAAAAATTCCTGAAAAAAACGTTGTTTTTGAGGCATTTACAGTGGTGTAACCCCTTAAGGACATTTTCAGAAACGCCTGCGTTTCTGATTTGTCAACAAACTACAATCTGGTCATTGAACCAAAAGAGTCTTTGACACTTAAATTTTCGAGTTAATGCAAAAAGTGGTGAAATCATTCTTGTATTTTGTGCTTGTCAATTATTTTAAATTACAGAATCGTAAGAAGGAATAGAATATGAAAGAATTTGGAATTTCTTAATCATGCAAAAAGACTGTTATGAACTCGAAGCAATCCTTATGTTATTGACCTGTTTGCGACACTACGGCTTTTACAAATAAGTTCATTGAATTTAATAATCTATTTAAATTTCAAATAACAATTAATTATTATATATGGCACATAATCAAATAGAGATCCGATTTTTCAAAGTATAACTTTTAAATCAATAATAAAAAAAACGATACTTTGAATGTATCGTAACACGCCCCAGTCTCCCCTACATTTTGCAAAATGAAAAAATTATTTATAGCACTAACATGTAGTACTTACACAATTTTTGCAGATAGTGCACAATTAATTAAAATTGATTTAATAAATGGTAATAAATCATTTTTTAGAGAATAATTTATTCCTAACAAAAACATCTTTGATGTTTTAATATGATAGGTCAAAATAAGTGAAACAATTTCAAAAAAAAATTTATTATTAAGGTAGTACGCTCGCGACAGTCACTCTCAAAAGTAAATTTTAATAAACTGCTATAGTATGGTGCAGTTACTGTAGCATATTTTTGCTTGGACTATACTGAATACATAGTCAGCCCTATGTACAGACACACTCACACACAAGTATACTAGTCAGATTAGAATATTATATTATATCTTTTAACTAAAACGGTTAATATTGTTCAATATTTTTGTTATAAATTTCTCAAACATTCATTTATAATATATTAGTTTTTTAAAACAATCTATAGAAAATTTTAGAAGTTATTAGAAGAAATGTGCCGTTTACATGCACTTTTCATAGGTTAACCATGTTAAATAACAAACTTTGAACTTAAATATCTTGTTTTAGAAACGGTCAATTTTTTTAATATTTTGCAAATACATAGATCTTGTTATTAACTATTCTGATTTCAAATTTCATGAAATTCTATAGAAAAGTGCGATCACGAGCGTACTACCTTAAAGTAATTTGGTGTTGAAGTTCTGGATCATTTTATTTTAATGTTATTATTACTTTGAAACAAATAATGATAATAAAGTAATTTCTTTTAAATAAAGCTTAATGTCTATACTTTAATGATAAAATAAAAAGATTGTTAAAAAATTAAAATTTAAAATTGTTATTAACAATTCTTATAACCAATTGCAAATTGAAAAATGTTCTTAATATTTTGGGAAAATTAAATTACCATGTATTGATGTGCAAAACTCCAAGTATTTATTCAAAAAAATTTTCGCCTTTATTTTGGCAGAAAAATCTACACAATTTCTATAATATAGAAGGTTACTGATTTTTCTTTCTTTAAATTAATCCTTGGAGTTTTGCCATAATTTTTCAAGTGGCCGGTTTCATTTATTTTGGCCCTAATATAAGTAAAAATATAATAAACTGATGGAAAATATCTGTAGCGTTTTTACTTTGTAATTTCCATATTATGAACACAATTAGTTTTGTAATATATATATAAATATTATTTCAATATTAAATATAAGAAAAACTCTAATAAAAATATAATATACACTACTAGTTAAGAGACCATACCCATTTTCAGGAGAATGAAAAGCATTTTAAAATGTATCATGTACGGAAACTAAAATTTTTGTATCTTTTAAGTTTTAAAAGATGTTTAAATTTTGAATAGATCAAGATCTTTTAGAAGTCATTTCATCAATATATTATTTAGACATTTTTAAAAAATAATAATTTTCAATGTTTTACAAAAATTTAAATAACTTCTAAAATACTGAATGCTATTTAATGATGTTATGCTTATTTTAAAGGTGATTTTCTCCAGAATGAGAATTTTTTATAGGCATTAACGTGTAATTTTTTTTAGAAAATGAGCGGCTGGATCGTAGAAGGGCACGTAAATTTTTCTCGAGCGAAATCTAAGTCCCCTGAACACTCAAAATTCAACTTCTGATTTTAAATATTTTAAATACACATCCTTATAGGAAATTTCATTCCGCATCTTTTTTTAAAATTTTTTTCTATCTATTTCCGTTTTCGAAATATTTGGGAAAAACTGTTTTTTGACAACTGTAAATTTAATGACATTTTTCACTTCAACTCGCGATATTCAAGACAATTTTAAAACTTTTTCAATCAAACAAAAAAGAAAATACGTCTCAAGGTATTCTACGAATGATAAAAAAAGAAAAAAGTGGTTTTGTTTATAAACAAAATTGTTATTAATTTTTTTCTTTATTAATGTAAAAATCACGAACTACAATCTTCACGGCTCTCGTTTAACGGGCGAATTTTGAGTAACAGAGAACTTTCAGTGAGAAAGTTGTTCATTATGATCCAAAAAAGTTTTCTGGAAAATCATAAGGCTAATAAATAAGGATATACTTCCGAATAGCTCGAACCGCCAATCGACTTGAAATTTAGTTTCCTTACGTAATTTTGTGCCCTGATTACGAAAATCATAATGAAAATTGGCGACTAGCTCATTTTCATGGTGAAAACCATAAAAAACCATCAAAATAATGGTTTTTTACGTTTTTTTCATTATGGTAAGAAAATTTTAAAAAATGCTTCATACGAAAGTTATAGATCTCATCAAAATACATTTTTTACGTTCTATACATTTTTCTCCAAAAACGCATTCTTTTCGAAAAAAATACAAAAAACTCTCAATCACAGGTAAATCCATGCCTCTGGTTTTTCAGCTCCCTGAGGCCATATTTCATGTTTTTTCTTTTCCAGTTGTAGGGGGCTCGGGGTGGGTTCGGTACCTTCTGGTACCAACTGCATATATTTTTGACTCCCTTTCTATATGCACGGAAAAGGGAACATAGCTGAGGCGGGCTGCGCCCGCCTTTGGTTTTTCAGCTCCCTGAGGCCATATTTCATGTTTTTTCTTTTCCTGTTGTAGGGGGCTCGGGGTGGGTTCGGTACCTTCTGGTACCAACTGCATATAAATTTGACTCCCTTTCTATATGCACGGAAAAGGGAACATAGCTGAGGCGGGCTGCGCCCGCCTTTGGTTTTTCAGCTCCCTGAGGCCATATTTCATGTTTTTTCTTTTCCTGTTGTAGGGAGCTCGGGGTGGGTTCGGTACCTTCTGGTACCAACTGCAGATAAATTTGACTCCCTTTCTATATGCACGGAAAATGGAACATAGCTGAGGCGGGCTGCGCCCGCCTTTGGTTTTTCAGCTCCCTGAGGCCATATTTCATGTTTTTTTTTCCTGTTGTAGGGGGCTCGGGGTGGGTTCGGTACCTTCTGGTACCAACTGCATATAAATTTGACTCCCTTTATAAATCCTCGGAAAAGGGAACATAGCTGAGGCGGGCTGCGCCCGCCTCTGGTTTTTCAGCTTCCTGAGGCCATATCTTATGCTTTTTCCTTTCCTGTTGTAGGGGGCTCGGGGTGGGTTCGGTACCTTCTGGTACCAACTGCATATAAATTTGACTCCCTTTATAAATCCACGGAAAAGGGAACATAGCTGAGGCGGGCTGCGCCCGCCTCTGGTTTTTCAGCTTCCTGAGGCCATATCTTATGCTTTTTCCTTTCCTGTTGTAGGGGGCTCGGGGTGGGTTCGGTACCTTCTGGTACCAACTGCATATAAATTTGACTCCCTTTCTATATTAAAAGTGTACATAGAATCAATTTGACCCTATTTCTATATTTAAAATGTGCTAAGAAACTAATGATAGCAAAAACCATGAATTTTGCATGGATTTACCTGTGATTGAGAGTTTTTTGTATTTTTTTCGAAAACAATGCGTTTTTGGAGAAAAATGTATAGAACATAAAAAATGTATTTTTATGAGATCTACAACTTTTGTATAAAGCATTTTTTAAAATTTTC
Source organism: Leptopilina syphax (assembly GCA_032872505.1). NCBI lineage: Eukaryota > Metazoa > Arthropoda > Insecta > Hymenoptera > Figitidae > Leptopilina > Leptopilina syphax. Next base: position 21,862,438 of record CM065471.1, read on the forward strand.
TTACCATAATGAAGAAAACGTTAAAAACCATTATTTTGATGGTTTTTTATGGTTTTCACCATAAAGATGAGCTAGTCGCCAATTTTCATTATGATTTTCGTAATCAGGGCACAAAATTACGTAGAGAAACTAAGTTTCAAGTCGATTGGCGGTTCGAGCTATTCGGAAGTGCACCCATAAATAATTAGTGTCTAAATGGTGAATGTTTAAAGTTGCTAGCGACCAAACATATAGCTCGCGTCACACGCCATACGTGCTTGGGAGTGTTGTTTTATAGGTTATGGCCAGTGGCGCGTGCTACACGTTCGGCTGCTAGCAACTTTAAACATTCACCATTTTGACACTAATTATTTATTTGCCTTATGATTTTCCAGAAAACTTTTTTGGATCATAATGAACAACTTTCTCACTGAAAGTTCTCTGTTATTTAAAATTCGCCCGTTAAACGAGAGCCGTGATGATTGTAGTTCGTGATTTTTACATTAATAAAGAAAAAAATTAATAACAATTTTGTTTATAAACAAAACCACTTTTTTCTTTTTTTATCATTCGTAGAATACCTTGAGACGTATTTTCTTTTTTGTTTGATTGAAAAAGTTTTAAAATTGTCTTGAATATCGCGAGTTGAAGTGAAAAATGTCATTAAATTTACAGTTGTCAAAAAAACAGTTTTTCACAAATATTTTGAAAACGGAAATAGATAGAAAAAAAGATGTGGAATAAAATTTTCTATAAGGATGTGTATTTAAAATATTTAAAATCAGAAGTTGAATTTTGAGTGTTCAGGGGACTTAGATTTCGGCCGAGAAAAATTTACGTGCCCTTCTACGATCCAGCCGCTCAAATTCAATTTGTCAAACTTACATTTAAAAAATTAAAAAACTTTTAAGGCTATGTCCAAGTTGTGAAATGTAAACAAACTAAAAGGTTACTACACCAGCACTAAAAACGCAATTTTGCGACAGCCAATTCTCCCACAAAAAATAACATTTTTACACTTTCTTTACGAAAATGGAAAATTAGAGTATCAAAGTTTTCAATAAAATTGTTTTTGACTATGAGCAATAAAAAGCAATTAGTAAAATAACTAATTAAAATGACCTGTAAAATGGCATTTTTGACGCGTCGCGAAAAATAAACTGTTTGAGTATATCAACCGCACGGATGATGAAGAAGGCTCATGTCAGCGATTGGACCTTCGACATATGGAAAGCTAAATTTTTCCCTTTCCTTCTTGAAATTACAAGAGAAAGGGTAAAAACTTCTTCATCGTCCATGCGGTTGATATAGTCAAACAGTTTATTTTTTCGCGACGTGAACTCTGTTGCTCGCTGCGCGTGCGCAGACCGTACCAAGGTCGCAATGACATCACCATGCAAAAAGGCACATTTTGTTTTTGACTGAAACTCAGTGGTTTTCTCATTTTTTCAGTTATTCAAAGTTTAGTAACCAAACTAGCAGAGCTACGCGCGCTAAAGCGCGCGCGATATTTCTGCTTTTGTCTTATTATACTTACGACCTTATTTCATTGTGTGTATATAAAAATGTGACTAAGACTTTAAGATGTTTTTTTCTTCTTCGGAAATATTAGAAAGAAATTACAAATTTTTTTGAAGAATTTTTAAAAAACATAAAACACGAAAACCAAAAATTAAATTTAACATACTGAGCAGTTTCACGACATAAATATAATATTTTTTTATTTTTATAATTATTTCCTTAAATTTTTAGTTTAGTCAAGCGATAGAAAAACTTTATATAAATTCATCACACATTAGAAGAATTCTTCTATTAAAGTATTCTTTCTTCTTTGTCAAAAGATTGACACCGAGATTTATTGATAGTCATGATATTAGCCGCGGTATAAGCATAGGGGCCGTCCATAAACCACGAGGAAATGCGAGTCTCGTGCGTTTTTTAAGGATTATTTATGATAAATATATTGTAAAAAATTAAATACAAAAAACTAAGGTTAAATTTTAAAATATTTCATAAAAATTTTTTATTTCAATAATATAAACATGGCATTAATATTGAACATTTTTCTCTTTAGTCTTAAACATACATAACTTCCTAAATAACCTATAATAAACAGCTGAGATCATAATTCGTAATAAATATAAACTTTTCAACACAAATTCAACAAAAGTCAACTGTATAATATAATAAATTAACAATTTGGACTGCGTCTAAGAGCCTTTTTATTCAAAGCAAATCAACTTTAAATGATCTTGTTCGTTATGACCGTTATATTTTTTAATTTTTCAATTTAAAAACGAGTTTAAACAAAAATATTATATTTAAATTAAATTATAAATTACAATCTATAATAAATATTATATATATATAAGTCATTCCATTATATTTCGACTAAAGTCTTTGCCGACTAATTTTAAAAAATTATAATATTTTGCAGGAATGATTTTAGAGATATTAGGATCATCGAACAAAAAGAATTCTTTAAATATTTTTTATATTTATTGTAAAATAAGCATCTAAAGTATATAAAGTCGTAAAAACGGTCTATTAGAAAATATTAAAGAAAACACATAATTTACTATGAAAACGTAAAAAATTATTAGAATTTATTATAAATGGATTATTTTATTATTATAAATTGATAGAAACAATTATTATTAAGAAATATTAAATAAAAAATTATTTTAAAGTTCACCTGGCAAATAACCTATTTTTCAAATTTCATTCGCTAAATGTGAGAAAGAGAAATCATTAAATTGAATAAAACCTTATAAAGAAACTTTTAATAACTTTTAGTTTTTCTTATCACTTTCTTCCTTTTTTGCTTCAGAAATGTTAAAAAATAAGCAATTAAAATTGGCACATTGCTTGTTTTCACGATTTTAAAATGTAAATAACTTCTGACTAGAAAAATGAAAAATTACGAAAATTGGGCAATAATAATAAGATGCTTATTTTACAATAAATATAAAAAATATTTAAAAAATTCTGTTTGTTCGATGATCCTAATATCTTTAAAATCATTCCTGCAAAATATTATAATTTTTTAAAATTAGTCGGTGTTCAAGAATTTTTCTTAGTATTGTTGTTGATTTATTTTAATTTTAAACTTTATTAATTTTAATAATTTGCAAGTTTTTTTGTTTAAATAAGTTTTCACCACTTTAATAAACACTGGTAATTTATTTAATTGATAAACAAAAAAAAATACAATATTTTAATTATTATTTATAATTTTATAAAAGATAATTTTAATTTTAATTAACGTTAAATTGAAGGATTTTTAATACAATTTCGGATTGAAAAAACGTAAATGTAAAGACTCTGTGCGAGCACATGTTCTCGAGAGCTAAACTCGGAAGTAAGAGAGTGTGATTTCTAAATTTTAAATATGCGCAACTCGACTTTTATCAAGAACGATGGACTTGATGTAAATCGGGTTGTCAATGAAAAGGCATATAGAATCAAATGAATTTAGTTTTTAGAATTAACACAAAAAACTGTTTAAATTCTGCACAGTCGGCAACGACTTTAGTCGAAATATAATACAATGGCTCATATGCATATAATATAAATTAATAAAATATAAATTTTATATTAAATTTTAAATTGTAAATTATTAAATAATTCAATTTTAAAAATTTTTCATAAATTTTATTGATTTAATGTAATATAAGATTATTTGAGGGGCTTATATAAAGTGGTTTAAAAAAACATTGGGAGAAAAAGTGGGATAAGTGACTTGGTAGTAAAAGTGGTTTAAAACAATTAAAATATTTATCAATAAGTTTATTACACGAATGACTTGCAAAATATTAAAGTTTTTCTTTATTATTTTAAATATTTTTTGATCATTAATTATAATTAATTTTTCCATAAATTACAAATTCATTTTAGGCCGTATTTGCGCCCAAGTCACTTATCCCACTTTTGCTCCTAATTACCAGTTTTACTATCAACCCCGAAGTGCGACGCATGATTGTTATCTGGGTAGGGTCGCTGATTACGAACAGATGTAAGTTTTCATAAATTTAAAATGGCGGATTTTTTTTTATTTATGCAATGGACTTTAATTTTGTTACTCGGGAGTTCTTATACCAGTCAGGTAGGTGTAAATGTCCTAGGAGCGCTCACTGACAATTGACTTCTGTTTTAGCACTTGCGCCGACTCACAACCAGCGAGCGTGTATAGAAATTTTTTTAAATTTCTCTTCCTCATATTATATTAGCCACTTTGAATTTTTAAAAACAAACATCGTATTCGTAATCATCGACCTTAAAAACCACCGAGTCACAAAATTAAGATCAATTGCATAAAGTAAAAATTTCATTCCATATTGGATCCGCCATTTTGACTTATTGGAAACTAAAATCGAATTCGTAATCAGCATAATCAAAATTTAAAAATTAAAAATGGCGGCTTTAAAATGGCGATAGACAAATTTCAAAGTTTACTGACTTTAAATTTTTTCGTTGGCCATTTTGGAACGGCTACACTGAACTCTTGCTGTAATGGACGTTGCTGTAATGGACTAGTTTGTAGATGAAGTGGTGAGCGGGGAAACGGGGTCGCTGAGCTTGGCGACTAGCGCCACCAACAAAGTATTATTTTTTAAATTTTGCGGGTGCACAGTCTCCCCACTAAAATCTTATTTTCAATTTTTTATTATTTTATGAGCTGTTCAGTCATTTAAAAAAAAAAATATTTTCCAAAATTATGTTTCCATCCCTTAATTACTTGCTTTTAGTTATAAATTTGTGCATTTAAAGAAAATAAAAAAAAATTATTTAGAATCTATGTTTTAAATCTTTATACGGCCCTGAATGTTTTGATGACCTTGCTTCAAGGGTACTCTTGCTGTAATGGACCACAGCACATTCGAGTCCATTACAGAAAGAGTTCAGTGTATTTTGAATTTTTAAATTTTGACTAAAGATTTGGATTTAGAAACCTTAAAATCCCCCGAACCAGCATTTTAAGCGACCCCAAAACTTTAGAATATTCATTGATATCCATATTTCATTTATTACCGAGATTTTCATTTTAGATGCCACTATAGCGGTCATACACACTGGTGGCACGAATTATTTTTGTCTCTACAGACGTCATACACTGGGAAGGGGATAAAGGGTAAAAAAATTATCAAACTTAAAAAAATGAATTTTTTTGTGTTTTTAAAATTACAACCGCTATATTTAATTTTTGGGTTGAACGAAATTCTTTTTTACACAAAAATCGAAAAGAGGACACTCAATAAAATAAAATTTGATAAGAATTTTCTTTTTTCAGGCGTTAATGAGTTAATCATTAACATAATAAATGAACACTATAATTTGATTAAAATCTTTATTTTTTTAAAATTATTATAATATTATATTAACACCATAGTCAGGGAAATGTCAGGAAAAATTTTTTTTCATGGAAATTAAGAAAATTGAGACAATACATAAAAAACCACAATTTTTACTAGAAACGTGCATGTTATTTTGATAATGCGAAAAGTAACTATAAACAAATCATTCAAAAATTGTTTTTGAATCATTTTTAAGACATAATTTAATTTTTGAAGTATATCTATAATAAAAATCTTTTTGAATAGTTGAAATTTTGTAAAATTTAATTGAAAAATAATTAATTTATTTTAAGTATTTTGTTACAATTTTTAAAAATTGTTTAAATTAAATTTTAAAATGAATGAAAATTGGCTTCTAATTTTTTAAAATTCAATATTTTCAGTGTTTTCAAATACCCGGGTAGCAATTGAAGTCTGGATCAGGTCTGTAACTGATCTGGTTAGATCTGGGCCTGATCTGGTAACCAAGTCTGTGCCAAAGCTGGTTTGAAACGCGGAACATGTCTGAAACGTGTATATAACCAGATTTGATTTTCTCTGTTGTTCGTATGGTAACAAGGCGTTCGACAGTACCTAGCGTGGGTTCTTGCTTTTTTCTGGTCATTGCTTTGCTGTTTATTATAATAGCTTTGCATTTTGTAAAATTTGTGTTTTTAGTTGAAAATATATTTAATTTAAATACAATAATAATATTTTCATTTTTTGCAATTAATAAAATAGGCATTTTTCAAATGAATAAGATTGTTTTTAAATAAATTACAAAAAGCAAAATTTAAGTTAAATTTAAATGTTTTAAATTGTTTATTTTTTAATTTTTTTCAATTTTTTTTTCAGTTTAAGCTGGAAGAACTACTTAAATACACACTCCTAAACACAGTATTTCATTTTTTTTTTTATTAAAGTCGTAGATTATAATTATATTAAGAAAATTCCTAAACGCAGGGATTCGAGCACCTAACTATATATCGCAACGCAGGTTTTGGTGACGTAGGGGACGCAAGATAAAACGCTTTAACCGCTCAACCATCTCGGATGTCTGAGAATCTGGGCTTAGAGAAAAATTGCATTCAAAAAGCAGAGCAAATAGACTCTCTTTCTCTCTCTCACTTACTGAAACCCGAAAGAAAAGATAGGTAGAACCCCTGCGGTGCAGGGTTACTTTACGCGCTCATGCTACGTTTGGGAAATTCCCAAAAGTTGTTTATATAGTACATTTTCAGATTTCTCGGTTTTTAATTTGTAAGCATAAATTACTTGTGTAGAATAATGATTATAGAATTTATTGTAAATACAGGGATTTGTTTCCGAGTAAATATTTTCGAATATTAGGTTAAACAATTATAAATCTGAATTCAGTCCAATAGATACATTAAGTAACCAACTGTTTAGTAAAATAATTTTAAAAAGCATACAGAAGGAAATGTTGTGCATTATAAGGGTCATAAAATATAAATATTCGTGAAACGAAAAGAACAATTATATTTTAATTGTGCTCTCTAAATTTGAATCAGTTAAAAATCACTGGGTTAACTAACAATAAATGACTGACATTTTACTTCTGCAATCAGTTAAAATTAACTTATTGTCAATGACAAAATTAATGGTTATCAGTAAAAAACAACTAAAAATTGGTCAAATTTTATCAATATTTCAGTGTATTACAAATTATTATTATTATGAATAAATATTCGGTATTTTATAGTATATAATGAAAAAATTAATATTATGAGCTACTCATTAATTAATCTCATTAAGCTTAATTAATAATTCTTATTTAATTATAATTGAATCAGTTAAATGAGTGTACTAAATTATCAGTTTAGTAGTTTTGGTACCTGCATATAGATAGAGCTGTTTAATTGGTTACCAAGTCTGCTTCTGGTTTGGACCATGTAAAATTCCAGATCCGTTCCAGATCTAGAATAACAGGTCTGCATCAGATCTGTACTCTGGTAGCAACTTGGATTTTGCTACCCGGGTACATATATTTCCAAAAATCTAAATACATACAAAAATAATATTTCAGAATAATTTTCAACATTTTGAAAAAAACATTTATATCCAAGATTTTTAAATGAAATTCATCAAAAAATTTATAAGTTTTTTAAAGTTATACAAAAGCTCTTTTAAATAATTCAATTATTTTTCAAAAATTACATTAAAATATTTTTAAAAAGTAATTAGTATAATTGTTTTATAATGATTATTTAAGATTCAATTATCTTTAAAAACAATTAAAATTTATAAAAATATTTTAAAAATAATAGAATTAGTAAAAAATATTAATAAAAATGATCAAATTCTTTGAGAATTTTAATTATTAACAGAACCATAATTTGTCAAAAATTTCAATAAGTCCAAAAAGGAAATATTCAAAAATTTTTATTTACATTGTTCGAAGATAATTAAATCTTAAATAATCATTATAAAACAATTATACGAATTAGTTTTTAAAAAAAATTTAATGCAATTTTTAAAAAATAGGATTGAATTTCTTAATAGATTTTTTGTATAATTGAAATAAACTTATTAATTATTTGATGAATTTTAATTGTATAATTGAAATAAACTTATTAATTATTTGATGAATTTTAATTAAAGATTTTGAAAATAAATGTTTTCTCTAAAATGTTAAAAATAATTTTTAAATATTATTTTCGTATGTATTTGGATTTTTGGAAATATGTAATTATAAATACTAAAAATATTGCATTTTACAAAAATTAGATGCTAATTTTTATTAATTTGAAAGATTTGTTTATAAGTCGAAAAAATGTCTCAATTTTCTTACTTTCCCTGAAAAAAATTTTTTATTGACATTTCCTTGATTTTACTGAAAAAATTTTGTTTCCCTGACTATGGTGTTAATATAACAATATAATAATTAAAAAAATTAAGCGTTTAATTAAATTATAGTGTTTATTTATTATTTTAATCGTTAATCATGTTCGTAATTTTGTGCTTTGAAATATGTTTAAAATGAGCTTTATTACTTTTTAAAATGCAGGAGTAATATTAAAAAAAAATACATACTTTTCAAATGTGCATTGTCCACGTGGATAAGTGTAAAGGGGAGAGGGTTTGCCAAATGTTCATGATTGTCCACAACCAGAGGCGGGGGGGATCAGAAATTGGTGAAAAATGTCCATTTAGTATATGGAATACCGATAAAATTTATACCCCTCACTCTTACCTTGTTTTTGATCTCCCTCTATTTCACTCCTTAATCTATCTATGTGAGTGAGAAAAGAAAAATTATTAGCCAATAAGGAAATAAGACGCCCTTTTCGTATTTTGGCTTGAAAGTGAAATTCCCCACTTTTCCTTTCCCTCCCAATTTCTGTTCCTCTCTTTCTACCTAACACGGAAAATGGAGAAAACATTATCTTCTGTAAACCAAAGAAATAGGCGTTACTTTCTTAACTATTCGCCTCTCTCTCGCTCCTACTCTAAACTGAAAGAAGAGACGATACTTCCCTCTCTTACTCTGTATCGTGCTTTCTCTCTCATACTCTGACAGACAGAATGAATTTTGGAATACGAAGATTAATATAGTTAATTTATAAATATAATTGAAATGCGAAGAGAATTTCAAAACATATTTTAAACATAATTGAATTTCTGCGAAGAATTTTATTACTTTTGAAAATAATTGAATTGTTTTTTTTAGAATTTTATGGAAATTTATGAAAATAAATAAATAAAAGGGGATAGTTCCGTTTACTACTTAAATAAATAAATAAATAAATAATTGAATTCTTGTGAAGAATATTTTTTAAAAATAATATTCAAAAGAATTTAGTAAATCTGTAGAATTTTGATATTTATGGAAATAATTGAAATAATTGAATTCTTTCGACGAATGTACAGAAATTTCAATTATATCAAAAATTTTCAATTATTTGTTTATAAAAATTCAATTATCTTGAAACAACAGAGTTAAAAAATTTTAAAAATCTTATTTTTCAAAATTTTCAAAAATACTTTGCAAAAATTCAATTTTATTAAAAAATTTGAAGTATATATATATTTTTTTAAATTAACAAATAAAAATTTTAATTATTAATCTTCGCACTAGAAAACATGAATACATTAGAATGTGACTCCTTATAAAATTTAATTATTTATCAATTATTAAGTTAAAATATTTTGAAAATTCGATTTGTTAAAAAGTTTTCAATGAAATTCTTTAATAAAATTTATTATTTTCAGCTGAATTTCATGAAATTTTGATTAATTCGATAATTTTTTTGTAATTTATTTATTTACATACTATATTTAAATCAGTGACTGATTTTTAACTATAAAATTAATTATTTTTAACTAATTTAAATTTAGAGAACAGTATAAATATCTATAAAAATTGAAATAAAAAGCGATTTTTTAAACAAAAATTAAAATAATAAAGTTTTTTCTAATTTGGTGAGAAAATTCCCGGTTTGGAATATAATTTCTGACTTATTCCCGGTTTTTCCCGGTCAAATTAAATTCCCGGATTTTCAGTTTAGTAGACACTCTGGAATATATGTATACTACTTTTTTTGTCATCGAGGCTACTATTTCCTACTTTTTATTTGTCATCGAGGATACTATTTACTACTTTTTTTTTGTCATCGAGGATACTATTTACTACTTTTTTTTTGTCATCGAGGCTACTATTTCCTACTTTTTTTTGTCATCGAGGCTACTTTTTCCTACTTTTTTAAACTCATAATGGAGTGCGAAGCCTGAATATAATATCATTATGACATAAATATATTATCAAAGTATCTCATGAAAAACAATATTTTTAATGTATAATTTTTGCGGATATTTTAAATTTTTGACTACAGCATTATCTAGGACTTGAATTTTTAAATTTTCTTTAGATTTGACTCTAGAAAAACCAACATAAACTTGACCATGACCAAATGCAGATATAGGTAGAAATATTCCTACTTTATCAAAAGATTGTCCTTGAGATTTATTGATAGTCATTGCATAAGCAAGTCTGATTGGAAATTGTCTTCTAACCATTTTAAAAGGAAATGCATCTTCTGAAGGAGATAAATCAACACGAGGAATAAAAACTATTTCACCTTTAGATTTTCCAGTAATTATTTCTGCAGCAATAACGTGTTTCAATAAAGATTTTACAACTAATCGAGTCCCGTTACATAATCCTTGAACCAAATTCATATTTCTTAAAAGCATAATTATACATCCTATCTTCAAGCGTAATTTATGAGGAGGCATACCATCTGGTGTTAAACTATTTAAAAATTCTACTGGAACAATATTATTTAAATCTTTTGGATCATCATCATTTACATGTGAATCAATACTATAATAAATTACATCTTCTCCTTCCAATTTTGACAAAATGCGATCATTTATGTCTAATACTTCTGAATTAGTCAATGAAAGAATGCAAGAAGAATAAACACTCACATCATTTGGATTTATTGAGGACCCGTATATTTCATCAATTAAATTCCCATTCGATATCAAATCCTGTGGAATTTCTAAAACATCATTTTCTTTTTCAAACGTACTTTGAGGTTTGCCATCGCCAACATTCAATAACCAATTTGAAAACTCAATCTGATTACCATGTAATCTAACGTTCACATTTAAAGATTTAGTTTCAAAGTATTTCCACAATTTACTATTTTTTACACATACCTCAACAATATGAGTGCGACTACCATGTGGAACAATTGGCAAAGTTTGTCTAAAATCTCCTGAAAGCAAAATAACTTTACCTCCAAACGGTTTATTACATTTTGTAATATCTCTTAACATACATTCCATTGCTTGTAAAGCGTACTTAGGTGCCATTGTAATTTCATCCCAAATTATGATTTTGGCACTTCTTAAAAGTTCAGCATGCTTTGACATTCCGCTTATATTACACGTTGAATTTTCATTGATTGGTATAGGAAATTTGAACATAGAATGTGACGTTCGTCCACCTTTTAAAAGATTAGCAGCTATTCCTGTCCAAGCAACTGATAAAACTACCATTCCTTCACTTTCGACTGTAGTAATAATTGTATTGTGTAAATAGCTTTTACCACTTCCTCCAGGCCCATCAAGAAAAAAATATCTACTACCATATTCATCTTTATGTACGGCCATCATAACATCATTAAAAACTTGCCGTTGTTTATCATTCAAACTTTCAATAAGAGAATTAGCTTCTTCTTTGAGCAATTGTAATGTTAACGCATTATCTTCTTTACCTACAGAATTATAATCTTCAAGAACTTTTAGATCGATTTTCGGTAAACCAAAATGATGTAACGTAAATCCATGAAAATTAAATACTTCATTAATTAAAACTAATGATTTTTGATGCGATACTTCCACAGGTAAATTATTATCAAAAATCATGTGTTCTTTAAATTTATTCCATAAATCAACAGCATTTATAGGCAAACCAAACACACATATATATGCAAATAAACGACAAAGTTCTTTAGGAAATTTCATACTCACAGCTTCAGTCAAACAATCATCCCACTCATTATCGTTTACCATCAAATTTCTTGCACGCGCTGCGTCTGTATAAGTATTATATGTAATACCTTCAAATGTTCTTATATCTTCAAACGATTCAGCTCCACGTACATAAAGTAGTAAAATTCTCAAAAAATATCTTTCAATATCTTTTGGACTTACAAAATACATTCGACAAATTATAGGTTTTGTAATTCGTTCTCGTTTTTTTCCAAGTTTTAGATGACTCAACAAAAACATACTTATGTGGTATTTCAGAGTACAAATATTTGCGTGCCTCAGGATCTTGTCTATTTAACTGAAACCATGCTGTCAACGTTGTATTTTTGAAATTGTCAATTGCAGTTTGTTCCATTCCTTCTTGAAAACATATTGATTGTTGATTGGGCAAATGTACAGCTAATCTATACGTTGCAAGTGATTGCTCGTGCATATTAAATTCGTGAAGTCTATGCATTGCTTCTGGTGCACACACATAGCGGGTATTTAAATAATTTTGAATTTCATCATAATGCATTACCTGATTGTTATCTTTATAACCTATTATTGCACAATCATGACCTTTATAACAATATTTGAATAAATATTTAATGCCACCTATACTACCACATGCTACAACGTTAATATGACATGCAAATTTTTTACTTAAATATGGATTATATGATACAACCATCGAATTGTCTGCAGTACATTTAATAGATCCATCTTTATTGTAAAAAATAATTTTTGTACCATCATTTCTTCGTTTATATACCGGAAAATTTTTTGATTCATAATTTGTTTTTGAAGAAAATGGTTTAGGATAATTTTTCATGCAAACTTTTGTTTCAGGATTCATACAAGGCGAATTCATGTTTTGTTTTCCACAAGGTCCATGAATTTGAAACTGTTTTACAATATTAAAAAGTTCTGGATTATTTTCTTCATCTGGAATTTCTGCACATATTATTTTATCCACAATTTCTGCATCACGAATAGCAAATTCTTTATGTAAAAAGACAATTAAGTGTATATGAGGCAATCCACGCTTTTGAAATTCTATTACATATATATATGCAATGACTGGTCCAAAAATTTGTTTATCTTTTAATTCACTCATTAGCTCTTTTACTTTTTGTTGAAAAACTCTAGCTACAATATCTGGTCGATCAGATGCAGTTTCACAATCCAACAAATTTTCTGTAATCTCACGCCATTTTGGATTACATGTCATTGTAATAAATAAATCTGGTTTCCCAAATTCTTGAACTAATCGCATAGCATCCATAAAACATTGTTGATAATATCGTGGTCCTCCAACAAATGTTGATGGTAAAATAGTAATTCTTCCCGCTCGAACATTTTCTTCTTTTGCTTTATTATGTAAATAATCCATTAATCCACAATACATTTCTACCCGAAATTTAGTTTGATTTAAATAATTATAGGTCATACGTCCACCTTCCACTTTTGACCAAATGTCAACCATAAATTGTTGACTTAATTTTCCCATTTGTATACATGGATTAAATGTTCCTCTGTAAGAAAGGCGATACATATAAAATTGTAAAGCAGTAACATTACGAACACTATTAATTTGCTTGATGTTTACAGTCCATCCTCGATCACCTGAGGGAAACATTAAAGGATATATCATAGGATCAGCGTTTGCACTAAGAATGGAAATTGGAATACTTTCAGAACCTATTGGATGTATACATATATCACGTTCCACTGGAGGTTCACCATTTTCACTGACAAATACGACTGCTACTTCATTACAGGATGGAACATTAAATTTATTTTGATTTAATGACCTATCGCGTTTGATCCACATTTGAATATCTCTTATAGGTTTATTTTCTAACTTCGCTCTAGTTTCTTCTTCTAATTCTACTTCTCTCATCATTTTTAATCCTTCTGCATATGGACTGACATCTCTTAGTAATTTATCTATTCCTTCCAATAATGGAGGCAAACATTTTTTATTCGATTCATTTTTTAATCGTTCTAATACTGCTTCATTAGTATCAAGAATATACAGCTGACCATATTTTAGGCTGTCGCCATCATTAGGATGAAGAGCATATGTATTATGATACACTTGTCCATGTATACGAAACACATAAGGACCATTCCCTTTAGGAATTTCCAATTTAGCTCCCATACTGGCAAAAGCAGAAGAACTATTATAAGAACGAATATTTTCCCTAAAATTTTTACCTTCAAAGTTGGAATCCTTTAATAAATTTCGTAAATAAATTGGATAATCATTTAAATCATCTAATTTTACTTTTCCCTTATGACAACAACTACTAAATTTTTTATCTGATGGTCTTTCACACATAAAATGTAATGCTGCACAAAAAGAGCACTTAACATCCATCAAACCCAAATAGTTTTGTTCAAATTTACATTCATCAAAAAATTCAGGAGAAATAATTCCAATTCCTTTTGTTTCTAATATTTTATTACTTTTTTTATTTATTAAATTGTTTATTTGGTACTGCTTTTTTTTAACATCCGTTTCCAATGCTAATTTAGTCTTTTTACATTTTAAATTTCCTTGTTGACAAATTTCCTTTTCATTATCCGTTTCAGAAGATAATAAATTTCCTTGTTGACAAATTTCCTTTTCATTCTCCGTTTCAGAAGATAATTTTCTTTTTTGATGATCCTTTATTTTCTCATCCGATACTAAAGATAATTTTTTGTTTTTAGATTTCAAATTATTTTCTTTTATTGTTTCAAAGTCTGCTTCTAAAAATAATTTTTTCTTTTTATTTTCTAAATTTCTTTTTTGACGACTTTTCTTTTCATCATTAGTTTCTAAAGATAATATTTTGTTTTTATATTTTAAATCATTTTGTAAACGTTTTTTCTTTTCATCTAACGTTTCTGTTTCTCGACGACTACGTTTTCTCAATCTATCATTCTCTAATCTAATTATTCTCTGATCATCTGTTTCTTGAAGCCTTGCTGACCTTTTTCTTTCTTTATTTTTTAATGCATGAAGTATCTTTTTATCATTTCCTTTATTGATATCTAAATATTCGGTTGAAAATTTTCTGTTCATATTAGTATTGTTATTAATAGCAGTATTTAAAAAAGAATTTCGTTTTTTAGGTACAAGTTCTTTACTTCGATCTCTGAAAAGACACTCCCAATCGTTCTCGACAATCATACGTCTAACTTTGGACGCTCTTACTGACGGAAAAGCAGTCAAAGTGTTCTTTTCAAACATTTTTTTTAAATGAATTCTCATTGCGCCACATTCGCGAATATAATTTAAATTATTCGGCATTACATTAAAATATAATGATGTCGCAAATGCTATTGAATATACTCCACAATCTACACTGCCATTTGGCTGTTGATCAACAGCTACAAAAACTACTGGAGGTTTAAAAGAATATAGTCTATTTAAATATGTTTTTTGATCAGCGTTTAAACAACCTTTATTCTGACTGTCAAAAATATAAATTTTTTCTCCATCGTAAAAAGTACATATCCAATGGCCATAATTCAGCAAACCACTAAAAAGTATTTGAATATGCTTTTCACCTTTTTGAATTGGAATAATATTATCAAGACTATATAAATATAAAGTACTTTGCATATTGAAAACAGAATTTGAAACATTTCTTAACAATTTTGCAAATTCATGTATGTGATCATCCGTTAACCATCCATCTTCATTCTCTATAATTTTAAAATCTGTACTACTCAATGTAACACAACTTTCTTTGTTTGCCATAGTTTTTAAATTTATTAGTCCTATAGAACTCATGAACTCATGTAAATACTCATCAAC
This sequence comes from Leptopilina syphax, assembly GCA_032872505.1. Taxonomy (NCBI): domain Eukaryota; kingdom Metazoa; phylum Arthropoda; class Insecta; order Hymenoptera; family Figitidae; genus Leptopilina; species Leptopilina syphax. The sequence continues at coordinate 21,878,065 of CM065471.1, forward strand.
TTTCGCATATATCTCATAAATCTCACTCCTTGCACCTGAAACGTCTATTAAAAATAAATTTATAAAAATAACTTCTAAAACACCATTTTTTCAAAATATATTACACTTTAAACTTTAATCACAAAACAATTAACAAATTGATATGATTTAGTTCACTACGTACCACAAATTGCACCTTAAACAGAAATTACAGTTTTCATGTAAGAAACTTTATAAAAAAAGTACTTAAAGAATTCACTAATTATAACAAATTACACTTAGTTCGCTACGTACCACAAATTGCACCTTAAACAGAAATTACAGTTTTCATGTAAGAAACTGTATAAAAAAAAGTACTTAAAGAATTCACTAACTATAACAAATTACACTTTGAACGTAAATCACAAAAAACTAACAAAAAAATATCATTAAATGCACTGCATATTACAAATTGCACTTAAAACAAACTACAATTTTTATTGTTATAAGAAATAACTTGTAATTAAAGTATAAATCACAAGATTTTGTAATTAAACTACAAAATCGCAAAAAATGTTTCCATTAAATAATTAGGAAATTTTTCACTTGAAGAACTTTCACTTTACAGCCGAAATTCATATTAGAGATTCCCTTACCAGTAAAAACCCCCACTTATTTTTTCTTTACACTGTCATAAAGAGATAGAAAATTATCTACCAATAAGGAAACATTACGCCCTTTGGTATTTTCGCTTAAATGTAAAAGTCCCCACTTTTAACTCCCCTACCACTCTTTTACTCACTCCTTCTATCTGTCACTGAGAACAGAGAAAACCATGATGCCCAAACGAAAAAAAGTAGGCGTTACTTTCTTAACTATTCGCCTCTCTCTCGCTCCTACTCTAAACTGAAAGAAGAGACGATACTTCCCTCTCTTACTCTGTATCGTGCTTTCTCTCTCATACTCTGACAGACAGAATGAATTTTGGAATACGAAGATTAATATAGTTAATAATAATAATAATAATTCGATACTTTAGTTCACCATTTCCATAAAGAAAATGTGAATTTATATTAATTTACGCAAATAGAAACAGCGAAAAATGCTTCATTATAGACTGAATAGTAAAGCATTTTTTCGCTGTTCCCATTTACGTAAATCAATATAAATTCACATTTTCTTTATGGAAATGGCGAACTAAAGTATCGAATTTGGTTACTACACCTTGTATAGCTGAAAAAAATGAGAAAATAACTAAGTTTCATTCAAAACAAAATGTGCATTTTCGCATGGTGCTGTCAATGCATTCTTAGTTTTGGTTTTGAATGATACTCAGTGGTTTTCTCATTTTTTCAGCTATGCAAGGTGTAGTTACCAAATTCGATACTTTAGTTCGCCATTTCCGTAAAGAAAATGTGAATTTATATTGATTTACGCAAATGGGAACAGCGAAAAAATGCTTCACTATTCGGTCTATAATGAAGCATTTTTTCGCTGTTCCTATTTGCGTAAATCAATATAAATTCACATTTTCTTTATGGAAATGGTGAACTAAAGTATCGAATTTGGTTACTAAACTTTGAATAACTGAAAAAATGAGAAAACCACTGAGTTTCAGTCAAAAACAAAATGTGCCTTTTTTCATGATGATGTCATTGCGACCTTGGTACGGTCTGCGCACGCGCAGCGAGTAACAGAGTTCACGTCGCGAAAAAATAAACTGTTTGACTATATCAACCGCACGGACGATGAAAAAGTTTTTACCCTTTCTCTTGTAATTTCAAGGAGGAAAGGGAAAAATTTACCCTTCCACATGTCGAAGGTCCAATCGCTGACATGGAACTTCTTCATCATCCGTGCGGTTGATATACTCAAACAGTTTATTTTTCGCGACGTGTCAAAAATGCCATTTTACAGGTCATTTTATTTAGTTATTTTACTAATTGCTTTTTTTGCTTATAGCCAAACATGATATTTTTGGACATTTTGAAACTCTAATTTTCCATTTTTGTAGAAAAAGTGTAAAATTGTTATTTTTTGTGGGAGAATTGGCTGTCGAAAAATTGCGATTTTAGTGCTGGTATAGTAACCTTTTGGTTTGTTTACATTTCACAACTTGGACATAGCCTTAAACAATCTCATTAACAGAGAAATAATTTTTAAAATATAAACATATGTTTTTATTTAATTAAGATTTAATTTAAGGTTATATTAAGGTTTTTGTTGTGGGAAAGGACCAGAAGTGGGCGCGCAACGCGCGCCCTTTTGATTCTACCCAGTGTGCAAAGTTACAGAATAATTCTATAACTATTCCAGAACAAAAAGAACAAGTTCTGTAACTGGTGAGGAACAGGCAGGTCAAAATGTCGTCCCCCTGAAGGCACAAAATAGGAACCAAAGTCTGTAAGAATTCTAGAACAAAACTAGAACATTGTTTTAGAACAAATATATAACAATTCTATAACAAAAACGATTTATCATAAATAATACCCAAGCAGAAATTTAATAGTTGCATAGAACAAATAAATGTTTATGAGTATGAATAAAAATATGAATAATTAATAGAATATCTTTTTTTGCAATAAGTTTTAAAAAAAATATTTTTCTTATTTTCTTTAATAATTTAAACAGACTATCTTATTTATTTAAATTAATGACTAAATTATTATTATCATTGTTTATAATTATTTAAACTTATACTTTATGTAACAATATTCAGAATTATAAACAGAATACTTAAAACTAAGAATGAAAAATTTCGCACGCACGGAGGATCGAAACCTAGACCTAGAGGACACAAGTCGAATACGCATACCGCATAGCCACGCAAGCTTTGAAGTGATTTTACTTCAACTTCCTTTTGAATTGTGGGACCGTTATGTGCAGTGCTAAAATTATAAATTGAAATGTTACATACTTAATAAAAAATAACTATATAGGGCATTCCAGGCCAAATCAGAAATTATTTTGCGTTTGCATCTCAAATTTTTTTTAAACATTTTTTTTCTTTTAGTACTCTTTGAAATGAGCTGCCTTGAATTTTTTCAAATTTTTTTATAAAGCGGTTCAGGAGATACAGATTTATGAAAAATGACGTTTTTTACGTAATTTTTTTTTAAATGCTTATAACTCGGTCAAAAATTGATCAAATTGGACGTTTTTATAATGAAAAGTTTTATTTTCACACGTAGTTTTTAATAAAAATATTTTTGAGGTGCAAAAGCAAAATAATTTCCGATTTGGTCTGGAATGCCCCATATATATATGTATATATATATATATATAAATTTTTTTAATTACAAATAATAATATATAATTATGCTACAAATAATAACAAATTTTAATTAATTAGTTAATAATAATAATTTATTATTGTATTTTTATGATATACCTATTAATTAATAATTGATAATAAATTAATTAAATATTTGATGTTATTGTTGGTGAATAATGTTTTTAAAAATCTTGAAAATTTATGCAAGCTGACAGTGAAAAATTATTTAATTTTTCACGAATCATCGATACGAGTCTTTCTAAGTATCTAAATTCAAAAGATTTTTTGTAATTCATGCAAACACACGGCTGCACTCTACACTTGTAAAATACTTTTATAAAATTTAATAATAACATCTTTCCGTGTAGTGAAAATAAACACGAGTTTATAGTGAAAGAACAGTTATATTAAATTTTTGTAACAGTGTTCCAGAACACTGTAGGAACAATGTTACTTAAAAATTCTATAACTAATTTAGAACAAATGTTACATGTCTGTTATAGAACAGATACAGAACAACTGTTCCAGAACAAATTTAGAACAAAGCTCTAGAACTGTTCTATAATAAAATTGTAACACTTATTCTAGAACACTGTTCTTTTTTTGGTCTAGAACAGTTATAGTACGTCCACACTGGGTAGTAATTATAGAATTTATTGTAAATACAGGGATTTGTTTCCGAGTAAATATTTTCTAATATTAGGTTAAAAAATTATAAATCTGCATTCAGTCCAATAGATACATTAAGTAACCAACTGTTTAATAAAATAATTTTAAAAAGCATGCAGAAGGAAATGCTTTGCATTATAAGGGTCACAAAATATAAAACATAAATATTCGTGAAACGTCAAGAACAATTAAGGAGCAAATTTTTAAAAGCTGATAAATCCATTTTTTTTAAATTGAGATAAACATAAATTTAATATCTTAAAGACCTTACAAAGCGACCTGTCTCTCTTAAATGTTATAAGAAAAATTTATTAACAACAAATTTTCAATTTAAAAACTTTTTGACATAACCAAGATGACTTATAATTTTTATGTTTTTTATTAGAAAAAATTACCATAACCTTTAAATCACTTAATTATGATAATGTTTCATTAAAAACAGAACGTCTTAAATATAAAAACATTGTTATAAAAATAAATTAATACAAATTTTTTAATTTAAAATTAACTATAGTGGTTATGTGAGAAAAGTCATTTGTTTCATTTTCTTGAAATAAGAAAATATGGATTTATCAAGTTTTGAAAACTTGCTCCTCAATTATATTTTAATTGTGCTCTCTAAACTTGAATCAGTTAAAAGTCACTGGGTTAACTAACAATAAATGACTGACATTTTACTTCTGCAATCAGTTAAATTAAATTAAATTATTATAGTATATAATGAAAAAATTAATATTATGAGCTACTCACTAACTAATCTCATTAAGCTTAATGAATATAATTCTTATTTAATTATAATTGAATCAGTTAAATAAGTGTACTAAAATATCAGTTTTTTTTAACTGACAATCAGATATGCTTTTCTAAAATTTAGTTATTTTTAACTCATTCAAATATAGAGAATGATCATTAAAATAGTAAAGACCTTACCGACTTTTCATTATTTGTGCAATTGGTTTAGTATTTTTGGTACCTGCATATAGATAGAGCTGTTTAATTGGTTACCAAGTCTGCTTCTGCTTTGGACCATGTAAAATTCCAGATCCGTTCCAGATCTAGAATAACAGGTCTGCATCAGATCTGTACTTTGGTAGCGACTTGGATTTTGCTACCCGGGTAACAGAGTTCTAGAATTGTTTTTTATCAAAATAATGGTAAAATATTCAAGTAACTTATTTAATTTATTAAAATGTTAAAAAATCTATTTATAACTCAATGACCGTAAATAAATAAATAAATAATGTCAATAATTTTAGTCGTTATATCCACCTTACCACCTTCATATTTAGACTAAATATATTTATTTTAAATTACCTCTAAACCTGTGATTTTTTACCTTTTTTGACTAAATTAATAAATTTATAATATATTCATAATATTTTAATTAATAATTTTTTTAGTTTTCTAGGTATTCGATTGCTACTGTTGACCTTAATTTTAGAATTTTTGTCTTTTGACCTACAAGTTGAACTTAAAATTCAAATTCTTATGTTTGACTATTGAGCAACATTTAAAAGTTGTAATTTTCTTTAGTCCTTCAATTTTTGACCTAAAATTTTATGTTATCATCATACATTAAGTTTAAATTTATTTATCCTTTTGGGTTATAAAAATTGTCCTCAATTTATTTACCACTTCTTTAGAGGCACTTGACCTGATTATAAAAGTTATGTTCTCATTTTGACCTACGTAGCTTGACCTAAATTTTAATATTTTGTTTCTTTCTTTATTTGTTACAATTAACCTAAAGTGGTTTGAAAATAATATTGATTCACTTTGACCTAATGAAAAAAGTTATGTTCTCCTTTTGACCTAAAAAGCTTGACCTGAATTTTAAGTTTTTATCAACTTTGAGGTTTTGTTTTCCTCCTTATTTGTGACACTTAACGTACAGTTATAGTTTTGTGATATTATTTATCACTGAATTGATCTGATTTCAAAAATTATGTTCTCTTTTTAGGCTATAAAATTTGACCAGAATTTTTAAGATTTCTTTTATTTTTTAATTATTACTGTCGACTTAGATTTGTGATTTAGTGATAATCTTGATCCCTAATTTTGACCTTATTACAAAAGTAATAAGTAATAAAGTAATAAAGTAATAAAGTAATTCTTTTTTTGACCAATGAAACTTGACCTGAATTTTAAGGTTTTGGTTTTTTCTTTGTTTGTGACACTTGACTTACAGTTGAAGTTTTGTGATATTAATGACCCCTGAATTGATATGGTTTCAGAAATCATAAGCTCCTTAAAAATAACATGTTCTTTCTTTTAAAATTGACCTAAATTTTAAGATTTCGTTCTTTCTCTATATTTATGACACTTGACCTACAGTTTTGGTTTTGGGATACTAATAACCCATGAATTAATATGATTTTAAAAGGCATGTTCTCTTTTTGGGCTATAATAATTGATCTAAATGTTTAGGATTTCTTTTCTTTCTTAATTACTACCCTTGACCTAAATTTGACTTATGAAACTTAACCTAAATTTTTGAGCTTTTATTTTTCTCTTTATTTATGACACTCGACTTACAATTGTAGTTTTGTGATATTATTGACCTATGAATTGACCTAACTTAAGAAATCACGTTCTCCCATTAGGCTAACATGTTCTTTTTTTAAACTTGGCCTGAATTTTAAGATTTCGTTTTTCTCTTTACTTGTGACTCTTGACCTAAATTCAAAGTTTAGTGATATTATTTAGTCTTAATTTTGACCTGATTACAGAAGTTATGTTCTCTTTTGGAGCTATTAAAAATTAACCTGAATTTTAAGATTATGCTTTCCTCTTCAACAATGACACTTGACCTGAATTTGCAGTTTTATGACATTATTGACCTTTGAGTTTGACATATTTTTAGCTATCTATGCTCTCTTTAGACCAAAATAAAATTTAACATAAATTTTATTTTTTGTTCTCTTTAACAACGACACTTGAACTGAATTACAAATTTTTTCTTTTTTTGTTGTCTTGAACTTAATGGTTATATTCTCCTTTTGGCCTGTTAGCGTTGATTTTCATTTTAAAGTTTTGTTCCCCCCGTGACATAAGGGTTGACCTAAATATTAATAATATATACGACTTTTCAACCTGACCCTAAATTATGAATTAACATTTTTTGTTTAACTCAGACTAGACGTTTACTAATCTCTAATATCCTGACAAAATCTCCCATGACTCATTTCTTTATTGCCATAACGTGCAACGATAATCATAATGCTTGACCCAATTCCGTCAGTTGACATGAGAACACTTCACTTGAGTCTTCAATATTTTCTTTTTCATAATTCGTTTATTCTGTTTTATGAAAGAAAACAAAGCGTCGGTCATATTGTACTTTTACAAAAATCAAGTATTATTCAGAAATGTTTTACACTTTTTCGAGTTGCATAATTATTCCTGGAATAATATTAATATTAATTAATAATATTTATTAGACCGAATTCATTTCAAATCAGGTAGGCTAAATATGTTAGGTTGTGAAACTTATTTTCACTTCTAAAATATTGTTTTACAAAGAATTTTAGACGACACATATTTTTTTATTTTGCTAAAAAAAATTTTTTTTCAAAGTTATAAGGGTTTGAAGTTTGAAAAACGGAAACTTCTTTTCTTGAAAAATTGGGAGAAAAATGTTTAAAGTGTTGTAACTTTTGAAGTAATTAAGATAATTTATTGTTTCTTTTTGCATCTAAAAGGGTATTTGCTCGACTTTCCAAATCCGTTGGGAAATTTAAAAAATACTAAAAAATAACAAAATGGCGGCCATTATTAAAAAAACTTTAAATTGAATTTACTCAAAAACCCAACCTTTTTTTTGCTCAAAATTTTTTTTGGAAATTGTGTTCATAGAGAAGAATATTTTTCATAATAATTTAAGTTGTGCCCGATTCTGGTACAAGAGAAAAAAAATTTTCAATTTTTTTAAAGAAAAACATCATTTTTCTAAAAAAAACATTAGATATTCAAAAATTTCTTCAATAAAAATTGTTCCTCTTTAAAAATTCTAAAAAAATGTCTCTTGTCATTTTTATCTATCTTGCATTGTTTCAATGAATTTTGCAAAAAATTGATTATATGTTCTCATTTATTGCTCTCTTAATATCATTGAACGACTTTTGTATGAATCAGTTCAAAAAACTTGTTTGTTTCCATAGAAACATGTATAAATAATTATAGTAATCTGTGCTGTCACAAAGGTTAAAATTGTTGACATATTGTTTGATCTACCAAGTATTAGCGAGTAATATATGTTAAGAAATTGAAGAATCATATATTCTTCTTGAAAAAGCAAAAGGTATAGTTGTATTAATTTTGTATGGGAATTTATTATTTTTTTAAGTTAAAAAAAAATAATGACACTCCCATACTAGAATAATTTAACCATACCATTTGTTTTTTCAAAAATAGTATATATGACGCGTTACCAAGAAAGCTTGCTAAGAATCAAAAAATTTTAGGTTATGTTTACAACTTTTTGAGTAAAAATATAGAAAGAGAATCAATCACTATTACAAATTATCGATGTTCAATTTTCATTACATTGAAAATATTCAATAAAAACTAGTTTTAAATTAAAATAATTAAAAAGGAACTTTTAAACGAGATAAATGTAAAACAAACATAACCTATAATTTTGCTTCTTAGGTACATTTCTTGGCAGCGCGTCACAAATGATTTTTCAATTTCATAAAATTTATATTCGCTATTACTTAATTAAATAAACAAAATGTCAACACTTTTAACCTTTGTGGAAGCAAAGTTTATTAATTATTTACATATTTCTATGAAAAAAGACGTTTTTTAGAAAGGAACAATTTTTATTAACCCCTTGACTGTGGATGACGTGTATACACGTCATGAAAAAAACTGGCCCAAACAGTGGATGACGTGTATACACGTCATGGCCCAAACAAGAAAACATCTTAACGTATATTCGCAAAAATTCTTACTCGGGGGTTTTTGGGGTCGCTGATCACGATTCTGAAGTCAGATTTTCAAAATAAATAATTTTTAAGCCAAAATGGCCGCCAAAAATTTTGAAAAATTTTAAAAGTTGATAAATTCTTTTAAAAATTCTTACTCGGGGGTTTTTGGGGTCGCTGATCACGATTATGAAGTCATATTTTTAAATTCAATATTTTTCATCCAAAATGGCCGCCAAAATTTTGAAAAATTGTAAAAGTAGATAAATTCTTTTAAAAATTGTTACTTGAGGGATTTGAGGTCGCTGATCACGATTCTGCAGTCATATTTTTAAAATACATAATTTTTCATCCAAAATAGCCGCCAAAAATTTTGAAAAATTTCAAAAGTGGATACATTCTTTTAAAAATTCTTACTCGGGAGTTTTTGGGGTCGCTGATCACAATTCTGAAATAAGATTTTCAAAATAAATAATTTTTTATACAAAATATCCGCCAAAGATTTCGAAAAATTTCAAAAGTGTATAATTCTTTTAAAAATTCTTAACATTTAAACTTTGAAAAACTAATAATCACAGAAAATAAAAAGTGTTATTTTAACACCGAATTTGGTGTTAAAATAACACGCAACAAATTTAACCGTTATAGATGGCGCCACATTCTATGTCGTTTAACATTGGTTAATTTAACACGCAACAAAAATCACACTAACTTTTTTCTAGTGAACAGATTCGTAATCAGCGACCCCAAAAACCCCTGAATAACGAATTTTAAGCGTATCCAATAAATTTTTCAAAATCTTGACCGCTATTTTGGATCCGCCATTTTGAATTTTAAAAAACTAATGTCAGATTCGTAATCAGCGACCACGAAAACCCACGAGTAACGAATTTTAAGCGAATCCAATGAATTTTTCAAAATCGTGTCCGCCATATTGGATCCGCCATTTTGAATTTTTGAAAACTAACACCGAATCGTAATCAGCGACCCCAAAAACCCCTTAGTACCTAGTGTCATGAAAATTTATTCACAAGAAGGTCTTACACATTTTGAGACCATTTTGTTATATTTTAGCTACACACTGAAGGGGTTAAAAAAATTTTTTAATATCTAATGTTTTTCTTAGAAAAATGATATTTTTCTTTAAAAAAATTGAAAAATTTTTTTTTCTCTTGTACCAGAACCGGGCACAACTTAAATTCTTATGGAAAATATTCTTCTCTATGAACACAATTCCCAAAAAAATTTTGAGCAAAAAAAAAGGTGGGGTTTTTGAGTAAATTCAATTTAAAGTTTTTTTGAATAATGGCCGCCATTTTGTTATTTTTTATTATTTTTTAAATTTTCCAACGGATTTGGAAAGATGAGCAAATACCCTTTTAGATGCAAAAAAACAATAAATTATTCTAATTACTTTAAAAGTTACAACACTTTAAACATTTTTTCCCTCAAGTTTTCAAGAAAAGAAGTTTCCGTTTTTCAAACTTCAAACCCTTACAACTTTGAAAAAAAATTTTTTTTAGCAAATTAAAAAAATACGTGTCGTCTAAAATTCTTTGTAAAACATTATTTTAAAGGTGAAAATGAGTTTCACAACCTAACATATTTAGCCTGCCTGATTTGAAATGAATTCGGTCATTAATAATTATTACATTCTCATCAAAAATGAGAAGGTCTTGGATTTGTACGAATTTGAGCAATATGTCAATTGTTATCAAATTGTTAAGAATTTATTAGTTGTTAATTACATATAAATTAATTATAATTAATTGTTAACAATTATTAATTACACTGAAACCTCACTTATTTAAAGTCTTGTTTACTTATGCCCGGTTCCACCAACTCGTAGTTAAAGGTTCGATTAACTAACGGTCCGCTAAAGTTTGAGGCGCTGTTAAGTTGACCTTAACCGCCTATGCGTTCCACCAACATGTTATAAGCCATGGTTAACTAAACGTATACTATGTTCGAAATAACAATAGTACTTTCTCTATTATGATTGGTCAATTCTAACGAAAAGTGTACGTTTTCTAGATAGAATTTTGACTTTTTCCCTGATCCCTCTTTCAAAAATTGAAACAGCTAAAAATAAAATTTCTTACTGTACCAAACTTAGGTTTATTATTTTTAAAAATTACAATAAAATTCTTTAAAAATTCAATTAATTTTAATAGAATTTAGGAAATTAAAATCATTTTACAAACTTCTAATTACTTGTTTATAAAATTTCAATCATCTTCAATTTAATTAATAATAACAAAATTGAAATATTTTAAAAACTTTAATTTTTACAATTTTAGATAAAAATTTTCGAGACTTTTATTAAAAAAAATTACCTAATTTAAATCATTTTAAAATTTATTAATTATAAAAATTGTAATTGTAACTTTTTGTACAAATGAATTCAATTATTTATAAATTATTAAATAAAAATTCTTTTATTAATTTCTAATGAAATTTTTCAACAAATTGTATTATTTTTATGTAATTTTTATGTAATATTTTTAAGACAGTTTCACAAAGTTTTAATTAATTTAATAATTTTTTAATAAAATTATTTTAAAATTTCAATTTAATAATCATTAAATTAAATTAAAAAAACTGTATTTCGTTAAACTGACCACAAGAAAACTGCACACTATTAGAAATTACAAATTTTAATGAAGAATTAAAATTATTTTCAACTGTATACAAGGGTATCCGGACAAGAAGTCCAATCAAAAAATTCCAAAGTAAATGAAATCCAAAAAAGTAAAAAAAAATTGTTACACTTTGGACTTATTTTTTGTCCTGATCAAAAAGTCCAAAGAAATTAAAAATTTAATGAAAAAATTGAGATATAAAAATCTAAATGGTTGCCTTGAATAAAATTGTTCTTTTTTTGAGTTGCTCATTTCGCTGACTGTCACGCATTCGCAGTAGTGTTCTATCGATGTTACGCATGCGCAGTAGTGTTCTATCAATGTTACGCATGCGCAGTAGTGTTCTATCAATGTCAGGAATGCGCAGTAGTGTTCTATGAATATCAGGCATGCGCAGTAGTGTTATATGAATATCAAGCATGCGCTCAAACACCCACACATATACACTAATCACTAATTACATACACATGTATACTGACTCATATGCAGATATAAACTCCTACATATACACAAATCACATATGTAGATTTATTAAACGATTGATAATATAAATTGTTAAATTTTTTAAGGTTCGTTAATGCACGTAGTGTCTGTTGAAATTTTTTTAAATATACGTAAATACCTCACCCGCTAATGCTGCGCTGTCTGTGTTGTAAGGGAACTTATTTATTTACTTGTGTATGTTTTTATTTATTTGTTTGACAGAAATCAACAATAATTTTTTAGATGGATAATCAGTAAAAAATGACTTATATATCTGTAAGTGTAATTTTCAACTGACTTTTAGTAAAATTATTTGTTTGACAGAAATTTACAATAATAAATAAATCACAATAAAATAACAATCAGTGAAGAATGACTGATATTTAGTACTTTTTAACTGATTTACAGTAAAATTCCACTGATTATGAATCCAACGTCACTTTTTAAAAATACAAAATGGCGAATCCAGGATAGCGGACGAAAATGAAAGATTTAGTAAGAGAATACGTAAAAATAACATTTCGTATAATGTACAATGCCAGTTTTTTAAAATGTCACTTTATAATTTTTGTCTTATTACACAATGATTTTAAATAAAATAATTTATATTTTTATAAATATTAATAATTTTTTACATTTTCTAACCACTATAAGGTTTTAATTTTGTAAATGTTCAAACTCTGGTTTAGAAAGAAAAATTTATATTATTATACAACTATATTGTCTATTGCAAAAACCCAAAGTCTAGACAAATTTGTCGTAACAATATTGTTACAATATATATTGTAACAATATTGGTGACGGTGACGTGCGTAAGAATAGTGCAGTAAAAATTTCAAAAAAACATTTCTCAAAAAAATTAATAAAACAGCATTTTTATATAGTTTACGAGATAAAAATTCCTGAAAAAAAGTGTTGAAATTATTTTATTGAAGAGCGTTCACAAATGATGTCACCCAATTTTTCGGGATTTTATACCCCCTCTCCCCCTGTCAAACAAATTTCATGCAATTTCACATGTAAAAATACATTGTGTCACGTTTAGTAGAGACCCTCCACCCTCCCTCAAAAAACGTGACATCATTTATGAACGCTCCCTTGCAAATATCTTAAAAAATATTAAAAATTTTGTAAAACTTTTTGGCACACTTATTTAGGACCCTAAACACTATCAAATTACAAAGTACCCAAGTATCACGGAATATAATCTTAAATTGAAGGGAATACACTGAAACCCCCGAACTTTAGACTTCCGAACATTAGACTGTGTTGACATCAAGTATGGGCGAGGCATGGAGAGGGGTCGAGGGAATGTAATGGCGGATTTTAGGTTAGGACCAATAGCGTAAATTTAAAGTGTTCCTTTTTTGTGGCTTTATTTTTTGCGTGTAAAAATTTCAAAATTAATCGAAAATAAAAATACGTAGCATTCGATATTGAAAAGAAAAGTGAAATATTAAAGAGAATAGACAAGAGAGTTAATAAAAAAAACATTTTAAAGAAAAATAAAATTTATATTGAACACAATTTTGCATTCATGCACCGTACGGCTCTGAGTGTTTATACATTTTGGCGTCAAGGTGTCCACTCCGAACTTTAGACACCAGTACCGAGCAGTCTAAAGTTCGGAGGTTTCAGTGTATTGCATTTCATATTCGGAATATTCCAGTGGAATGTTCCAGAGATCTTAAAGTAATATTAAAATGTCCGCTGCACAGGAATATTCCAAGATAACATTTAGGAAATGTTCCACGGTTATATCGAAGTAATATTCCAGGATGATGTTGAAGGAATGTTCCACCGTAATATTAATGGAATATTCCAGGGTAATGATAAGGGAATATTCCCAGATAATATTAAATATGTTGAAAATACCATTGAAAATCGTTTTTACTAAAGAAAGAAGATAAAGAGAAAAAAGTCAAATTTTTTCAAAGTATGAAATTTTGGAATATTTCCAGGGAATATTTCCTTAATATTTATTCAACATTTCCTTGGAATATTCCATTAATATTACGGTGGAACATTGCCTCAACATCATCCTGGAATATTACTTCGAAATTACCGTGGAACATTCCCTCAATGTTATTTTTGGAATATTTCTGTGGGGCGGACATTTTAATATTACTTTAAGATCCCTAGAATATTCCAAATATGAAATGTAATATTCCCTTCATTTTAAGGTTATATTCCGTGCTGCTTGGGTATAAGCAAAACCAAATTTTCGTCGGTTCATAGAGCCATGGAACGCCCCATATAGCATTTTAAGATGATTCACATTTTGGACAAGTTAAAACCTACGATATTGGCTGGTTTCAATAAAAAATTTAGGGGAAAATGGGTCAAAAGTACTAAAAGATGGGCAAATATTATTTTTGAAATATCTTTTTTATTTTTTGTGTAGGGGAGCGTGGGGTAATGGGAGCTTTTAAATTTCACGTACTTAAAAGCCTTAAAATTCGCTGCAATGTCTAGAAAATCTTCTACAACCTTTGTTTATATCATTCCAAAACAAACGATTACATTCTTGACAAATTTTTAGTAAAGACAAGAGAAAATATATTTTTTGAGTTTTCGTTGTAAAATGCAAAATATTTCTAAACATCACCATAAGTAGTTAAAATCGTATTATTTAGTTATGCTTTTTCATTATATTATAGGTGAATATGTGTAGATATATATGGGGGATTTCACGGGAACTGATCCGGCCTCATGCGTTTACACGTCATACTTTGATGACTTGTAGTTTGCTTTAAAAAAAAGATGTAAATTAGATAAAATATGTTTTGGAAAGGGGTTTTCGTGTACTTTTAAATAAAGATGTTAGTTTTTTTTTTAAAAATTTTTTTGACCTTGAAAATTAAAAATTAAAATTTAATTTTCATTTTTTTGTACAATCGGTATTTTTTAAAAATTTTTTTTTTATTTATAATGAAAGCTGAGCTCTTTTCCTATCAAAAACATATCTGCCCAAAATGGGACTAGAATTATGAATTCTAGTTAATTAATTTTACAAAAAAATGAAAATTAAATTTTAATTTTTAATTTTCAAGGTCAAAAAAAATTTTTTTTAAACTAAAATCTTTATTTAAAAGTACACGAAAACCCCTTTCCAAAACATATTTTATCTAATTTACATCTTTTTTTTAAGCAAACTACAAGTTATCAAAGTATGACGTGTAAACGCATGAGGCTTGTATCACATGTTGCACAGGACTCATGCGTTTACACGTCATACTTTGATAACTTGTAGTTTGCTTAAAAAAAAGATGTAAATTAGATAAAATATGTTTTGGAAAGGGGTTTTCGTGTACTTTTAAATAAAGATTTTAGTTTAAAAAAAAAAATTTTTTGACCTTGAAAATTAAAAATTAAAATTTAATTTTCATTTTTTTGTAAAATTAATTAACTAGAATTCATAATTCTAGTCCCATTTTGGGCAGATATGTTTTTGATAGGAAAAGAGCTCAGCTTTCATTCTAAATAAAAAAAAAATTTAAAAAAAAATACCGATTGTACGAAAAAATTAAATTTTAATTTTTAATTTTCAAGGTCAAAAAATTTTTTTTTTTAAAAAACTAACATCTTTATTTAAAAGTACACGAAAACCCCTTTCCAAAACATATTTTATCTAATTTACATCTTTTTTTTTAAGCAAACTACAAGTTATCAAAGTATGACGTGTAAACGTATGAGGCCGGATCAGTTCCCGTGAAATCCCCCATATACTTGTATAAAAATCGAGATAATAATAAAATTTGTTTATACACTGAGAGAAATGGACCCAAGTTAATACAACCAGAAAAAAGTGGTTAATGAAATGCAGTTACTGGACCAACTTAAAATTGTCTTTGTAACATGTTTTCTGGTTACGGTAACCAGAAATTTAGTTATGTTAACTAAAATTGCCAAAAAAAAAACAATCCTAGTTGTGACAACCATGATCTGTGGTGAAATTTGTCTTCAACTACGAACACATGTTATAGCACAACTTTAGTGAAAAGTTGTAGGAAAATGAAACCTGGTTGTAGTAACCAGTCAATTTGTTAGATTTCAGTAGTCGGGAGCAAGCGCAGTACGTCTTTATACTTTCTGCTATAGTTTGACTTTTAACACAACGTAGAATGCACTCATCAAGTTTTTATTTTAAAGTATTTTATGGTTTTCCATCTTTCTTCTTATTAACAAAAGTGTGTAAAGTAAAAGTGAATATGATGCTGTTGATGTAAATCTTTTTACTTATGTCAGTGACAGTATTGTTGACAATTAATTAGATAAATGCAATTAATGATTTCATATAACCTATATGTTTTTAACGATTTTTAAAATTATT
Source organism: Leptopilina syphax (assembly GCA_032872505.1). Lineage (NCBI taxonomy): Eukaryota > Metazoa > Arthropoda > Insecta > Hymenoptera > Figitidae > Leptopilina > Leptopilina syphax. The sequence goes on from CM065471.1 coordinate 21,894,352, forward strand.
TTTATGAAAACAAAGGATGGACTACATTATTTATAAGTATTGTGAAAATAAATTCTAAAATAAGAAGATGAAAAAATATATAATTTTAACCTCTTAATCATAGATAACATATTGTTTCCTGATATAGCTTTACATTCCCATCCACAATTTCAGTGTCAACCATGATCCTGGTTACTATAACCAGGAATTAAATTTATATTAACCATATTTTATCGTCAAGACAACTATGTTCAGTCATGTTCGAACAACTTGAATCGTAGTCAAAGACGTTTTTCACCACGAAAATTTGGTTGTATGAACCAGGAATTTCTCTCAGTGTATTTTTATTTTTTTATTCAAATTTTGGCCTGTAAGAATTCTGTGGGGTAATGGGAGAATTAGTGTCAGCCCAAAGAATCTTCGTTACTATGTTACGGCTTTCGTTATTTCTTTCAAAATTGTAAAAGATATCACCTTAAGAAAAAACTTTTAATTAAAAAATAATTTTTCGTGGAAAAAATAAAAAATAAAATTTTGTTCAAAAATTTTTTATTCAATTAAAATTTAGGAAAAAGTTTATTCTAAGTCTAAAGTTTTGGCTACATTGTAAGTATTAACACTTTTTCTATTGTAAAACAAAAAATACTCCTAAAAAATAGAAATTTTTTAAATTTTAAGTGAAAACTCCCAATACCCCACAAATTGGATGATAGAAAAAAAATGTATTTTTTAAATTTTTTTTTCCAATTTACTTTCTCTTTTTAAGTTTCTAATTATACATAATTAAAGATAAATAACGAAATGAGTAGAAAATGACGAAAACAATGTATTATTATAAAGATAAGTTGGTTTTTTTTAATAATTTTCCTTAAGGGGCTCCAATTCCCCCACGCTCCCCTATAACAATTTGTGTTTAAAGATTTTCAATGCGATAAGAGCAATTGTTCAAAAGATAAAAAAGCACAAACTGTTAGAGGCAAAAAAGGAGATATTTAAAAAAATCCTTTTTTCCCCACTTAATTCACATCAATATCAAACATCGGAAAAAAGCCTCGATACATCGAAAATATCGAAATTAAAACATCGAGGTTATAAACATCGATGTTTCCGATGTCGATGTCCCATCATTACAGAAAATCCTATTAGTAAGAAAAGAATAGACGTATCTTCGCCCTTTTCTTACTAATTATCCAGAGAATCAGGCTTGCATTTAAAACCTAACCTTCTAAGTTTAGTTATTTCAAAAAAATTATTTTATTGATGCAAATAAATATTTATTTTGATTAAAAACTATGCATTATTGAATCAAGTAATTTTCATAACTGATTTAAAGCAATATTTATTAGATCAAATTATTCTATTTAATTGACTTAAGTAATTTGTATTTGGTTCAAAAAACTATTTATTTGATACCATAAATTAAAATATTTATGTCCAGTAAATATTTACTTAGTTCAAATAAATAAAAATAAATAAGTAAAAACAAATAAGTTTAAATACAACCGATCGAGCGTTAGCGAGTGAGGTATATGTCGCTAGTTTGTATTAATTTAAAGAAAATTTCAATGAATGTGTTTATTTTTTAATAGAATTTATTTAAAAAATTGAAGTATCTTTGAACAATTGAATTAAAATTTCTTTGAAATAAAATTTATTTGACTTCTCCCTTAATTTTACTGACTTATGGTTCATAAAATTTATTTTTCTAGCAACAAGAATTTCACTATCTGTCACTTTTTAAAACACTTTGTAGGTTAGGATACGTTAACCGGCTGTTAACCAGCCCCGTCCGACTCTCTCAATTTTCTATAGGACGTCTCGGCAAATATATGACCACTACTTGAGTAGTATTAACTTCTACCACCAGACTGCGCCGCTGCGCTTCGGCCTGTCCTTTTCGTTGATATTAATAATAAACATACAAGAAAATTGTTTAAATAAAAAGATTTTGATACAAAAAATAGCAATTTTACACTATAAATTTAATAAATTATTTAAAACTTTAAAATAAAATTAATGACATTTCGAAAAGATAAACAAAAGTAATAAAACGCATATTAGTTATAGCTGTACTAATTAATTTATAATTATTATAAATTAATTAAACAAATACTAGTAATTCATTTTCAAAAATACTTTTATAATAGTAAACTAAAACACGATTTGAAATTAAATTTACCTAAAAATAAAGCATAAATGTTGTAAAAGGTTCAGACTCAATATTTTCAAATTTTATAACTGTAAGCCTAGAAAATATCACACTATACTGTATTTGATTGACAATATTTTAAGAACAAATTTTTTTGAATAACTGTAATAAAATTGATAAAAGTAACTAAAAAATAAAAGTAAATTTCTCTTTATTAAAAATTTTTAGAATCATGTAATAATCCCTGTCAGTGCAGTGTGATATGTATATCTTATATCTTTCTGTGACAGGCTGCTTATTATTTATAACTATTAATTCAAATATTTTGTAAATACACGGTATATGATTTTTTCAACAATTTGCACAAAGATTCACTGTCTATTTAGTATTTTACTCATTTTATTTCGCATATAACCTAAAATTAATACACATATGTGAACTATATGGGACAATGACACTTGTCACACTTATATTATGAGATATAATTTAATTGTTTGTAAAAACACTTGAATAAAAATGAATCCAAATAAATCTACTAAAAAATAATAATAAACCAAAACTAAAATAAATACAAACGCACTTGTATAGTCTATATAAAAGATATAATAACAACAAAACAAATAATGACAGGTCTTGTGCATTTTTTAAAGTTTATAAATTTCACACTTTATTCTTCACTCCAGTAAAATAATTAACTTTTTATAAATGTCTTTTTGTACCTTTAACACTAATATTGGCCATTAAAAATATCAAACAATTTTAAAAAATAAATAAATTAATAATTTTTGTATACAATACTGTGATAAACTAAGGCCGATGCGCAGCAACGCCAACTGGCGATAAATACTATCACTACTCAAGTGGTGGTCATATATTTTCCAAACAAATTGTGGGAGACGGATAGGGCTGCTGTTAACACACGTTAACCGAGCTATTGTGGCCGGTTAGATTTAACATCGGTTAAATCGAGATAACGTTCCGTTAAAAGTTGGTGAAACGCAAGTAGAAATTTGACGGTCCGTTAATGTCTTAATCGGGGTTGGTGGAATCAGTGATGGGAAGTGACGCGTCACTTTAGGTTTTCTACGTAAAATACCTCAAACGAGGTATTTTACGTAATAAACTGTAAAATACTGTAAATTACACGTTCAATATGGCGGACTTATTATTATTTTTAATTTGACCGTTTGACGTCCTATTTTTTTATGTTTTTAAATAACACTGTAATTATTTAAAAACCTTTTTTTATTTAAAAACCTTTTTTTATTTAAAAACCTTTTATTACAAAAAAGTGTTTTATTACACAATGTCTAAGGCAAGAAAAAACGATATTTTTGAGAAAAACCGGCTTTCTTCAACTCCATTGAAATTACCTGGTTCAAATGAAATCGTTTATAACCTCACATTTTGTTGTCAACAATGTTGCAGAAACATAAAATTAAACAAAATCACGAATCACCTTACATTAAGGAAGAATCTGATGTACAGTTAAAATAAAAGTTATTCCAATGTCATAATTTCGTAATTTAAAATAAGAAGACAAATTTTTCAGATCTAAATAAGAAACATTTGTTAAATTTTAGGTTATGTTACTTAAATCGTTTATTATTGACAAAAAATTATATTATATCCGATTGTTTGTCGGGTTCTTCCTTAATTTGCAAAAAAATATTAAAGAATGTTGGGTATAATGATATATAACGATGCCTGATACCTTTGCTCATCGGTTTATTTAAATTTTAAATAATTAGTTTGACAGTTTTGAGGTTATGTTCCAGTAATTTACCTCGTGTCAAAAACTAGTAAAGTAATTTACCTTGTATTTTATCGTAAAAAACCACGTAATTTACCTGAGGTATTTTACGCGCCCAACCCTGGGTGGAACCGGGCATTAAAGTCGCGTTTATCTGAACCCGTTTTCGTTTCAGTTACTTTCAGTTAGGATCAACCCTAACCCTAACCTTAGCTTATAATTACGCAGTACGCAACCAATGAAAAGATACTTACATTATCATTGGTTGAGTTTAAACAAAACCAGCCAACCATACCTATCAAAGTACAAATAAACGAGACACTTCGTGTCAAATTGCGTGAGCCATATTCAAATAAGTGAGGTTTCTGTGTATATGATATCGACTTGTTATTATTCAATTGTCAATATCAGTAATAAAACAATAAAATAAAAAAATGAAATAAATATTTTATTTTATAATAATTTTAAGGATTATTGACCCAGGTACACAAAATCAAAAGTTAGTGACATAGGAGTATAAAATAACACTAATACGGAGTCATTTTAATATATGTCAAACAATTAATTTCTTTAAAGATATAACATTTTTAATAGTTTTTAGAAGAATTTATAATTGTAAAATGTATATATTTAGATTTATAATATTTATTTTAAGAAATTAACTTTTGTCAGGGAGTGTACAACAACTTAACAAAAAAAAATAATAATATTTTACAAACAGGATTATTAGCTTTAGAAAGCATTCTTTTATGAACAGTGTATGCGAAATCATAAAAAATATTGTTACATGCAAAAAAAATAGAGTTAAATTATTTTTAAACATTATTTTTGGATATTGAAAAAGTCAAAGTAAGACGTGACAACACAGCATTTCCTTCTTTTTGTATGTCAAGGGTGGCAAACTTGACTACAAATTCACTATATATACATATAGTTAAAAACAAATAATAGCGTCTGGTAACGTCTGACCTAAAGGAAGTAAAATGTGAAAATTTGATGTGCCCATTAGGTGCTGCCCCCTGGCGGTAATTTTATGTACCGCACATTTGTTTAACTTTTTTCTATTTAACTTCCTGACATTGTAAATGTAAATAAATATTTTACTTTTTGTGCGCAAATGAAAGATAAAATATTCAGGATATCTGGTATTTTTTCCGATTTTCTAATAACTGTCTGAATTGGGAGAAAAATCATTTTCAAATCAATTATACATCTGAGCAGACATTTTTAAAAAGCGAAACATCATTAATGAAAAATTTTATTTAATTATATCTGACTTTTCTAATATCTTGAATGCTCATTCATTTGTAGGTTATATTTTAGAAAAAGCATGGTAAACTAGACAAACATATTTTGATGTTTAGGTTAAATTTTAGTTTAGATGTAATTCTGTTTAAAATGGATTTATATTCTTTATAAAAATGTTTTTGAGCTTTCGCTGGCTGACAGCAAGCCTCCTACAAATGTTGAGGTTCAGTGTTTATAATTATAAGTAATTATTTTATTGTATATCTTTTCGTTAAAGTAAGTAATTTCATAAGAGAAAAACACGAAACCTATTTTCCCGCCTTTTCTCTTTAGCGTTTTTTCGCTCCTTTCATATTCTCACACATGCAAACCTTGTGTATATTTATAAAGCGATGTTGCCAAATCTATACATTTGGAAGTACATATTTTCCTAATTAATAATTATTTTCAAACTTTCGTGACTTTTTTCTCGAAACCCAGTAAGAAGTAAGGAATTGAGAAGAATTGGACATTTTTAACTTTTTACAGAAAATGTTAAATTATCAATTTTTTTGAATTCCGTTTCTGTCCAATTCCTATGTATTCCTTTTTGAGGCAAAGATTTCTTGAATGTGAATTCCAATCAATTCCGTTTTAATATTTCTTTAATTTTTGAACTTTTGTGAATTCCGAAATACTGTGTGATACTCGGTAAGTTCAATTCCTGTCTATTCCGTTTTAATATTTTGTAATTTTTTAATTCCTTTGAAGTTTGCAACACTTTGAGATAAGTGCTTTTAAAATTCGGAAGTCATAGTACAGTTTAAATAGCTGAGCGGACAAGCTGTTTGTCTCCGACAATGAAGCTTGAGGGTTCAAATCTTCAAACAGTCAAATTTTTTTTCCGCTTAAAATATTAAAACGGTATTCAAAAGAATAAACTTAGCTTCTTTTCGGCTTCTCCAAATGAAAATGAAAAGAATTGGTCACAAACGGAATTAAAAAGAATTAAAAATTTCGAATTCTTATTAATTCCTTACTTCTTACTGGGAAACTAGATTCTGAATTACATTCAAATTCACCATAATTAAACTTTAAGAATCAAAGAATAACATACTAAAATTATGTAAAAATCTGCTCATTTTTTTCGTCAAAATTGATAAAAGTGTTTAAGAAGACGTGTAATTATTTTCGATTACCATTAAAAGCTATGTTAATATTAATGTTTGTAACTTTTAAACCAGGTTCTGAAAGTTAATCAAATTTTACAGTAATATTTCTACAAATATTATCTTTTTATTCTCAGAATATGAACCAATTCTGCTCATTTTGAAAATAGGGTCAATAATCCTTAATATGTACGGGAGAGAGGTCCTAAGTTGGCCGTGGGCCTAAGTTGGCCACCCTGCATTTCTCAGAGATAGTATACTGGACGAATTTATAATTTTGTGGTATGATATATTGATAAACCATGATATAATTTATGGACCTAATTATAATCTAAGATTCTTCTAGGCATTGTGAGGACAATAATATTGTTTACGACCAAAAAAATTTAATTTTTTTTTGTTTTTTCGAGAGCAGCTTCAAGAGATAAATAATTAAAAATTTCTAAATAAGTGTGTGCGCTAGTTCCTTTATTTAATGTTGTAATAAGAGGTTTTGTTGATTTTTTAATTAAATTTTTTTTATTAGCGTAATAATTTGAAACTTGTAAAAATCTACAGTGGTCCTAAGTTGGCCACCTATTGTTTTTGTTTGTTTTTATTTATGTTTTATTTCTTTTTTGTGTTTTTTATCACGAGAAAGACCATAAAAGTGTAACGTAGGAATTAAACAAAGACAAAAAACAAAAAAAATGGTTTAAAAAACATTAGAAAAAACATAGTACAAAAACGCCTGTCTCTACAGCCATCCACCACTGTAAATAAATGAAATAAAATATTGCTTCATTTTCTAAACAAAAATAGTTAAATAATGCATTTTTATTCTCCTAAATGTATCAAATTTGTAAAATTTCTGCGTAATTGAAAAGAATATGCATTTCTTCCTTATACATAAGCGAAAAAAAGTGGTGGCCAACTTAGGACCGCTATTTCTGAAATGTCCAAAATGCATCTTTTCACTATTTATTGTATAAGACTACAAAAGCTATTCTATAACGTTCTAAATACCACAAAATTATAGCAAAACGATCTCTGAACACTAATATATACTTGCCGAAGTGATTAAATTTCATTTTGTTACTATTTTCGACCAATTTGCTTAGGCGGCCAACTTAGGACCACTCTCCCCTAATTATAGAATTTTGATTTTGTAAAGAATTTAGAATAAAAAATTAATTTTATTTTGATGTAAAATTGATTTTATATTTCAATGGATTCGATTATTTGATTTATCAATTTGAAAGAGATTTTTTATTGTTTAATTTAAAAGAAAAGATATTTGTGGAAATTTTTCCTTAGAAAATTTATTTATTTTTTATAGAGAAGTGTGAAAAAGGAATCGTGTAGAATATTAATGTTTTCAGACGAAATTGTAAAACGGAACATCAATTTTCTTAATGCTCTTCACGCAGTGATCACGCAACTTTTGATTAAGGGTCTGCCCTTTTCGATTTAGTGTTACATGTACAGTATGCAAAAGCAATCCCTCAAATTACATATGTCTGAGTCATAAACCGCAACCGTTTGTACACATTATTATGTCAATAATCAAGTACTTGAAACATTAAATATAAAGTTGACACACAATTTCTTTTCGTTTATTAAAAATAATAATTATAATTTCTAACTCTATTTTTTAATGTTATATGATTTTATCATTTAAATTATAATTATAAAATTATAATTTTATAATAATTTTTTAATTTTACAATAATTAATTTATTTTTACCTAATTCTTGTTTTAGGTATAATTTGCCGTCTTATGAATTGAAGCAACATGATGAGAAATTTGACATCAACACTGGATTTTCTTCAAATGTAATTTAAGAATTATTTTTACATTTATACAACACACCCAAATAAGGATATCAAAAGAGCCTATTTTTTAATTCTTTGACATAAATTTGATACAATTTTTTATGCTATCCAGAGCATCTTCTTTTTATTAAATACTCATTATTAAATTCTTAAGAGATCCCTCGAGTCTGATTTAAAAAAAAGAATAAATTTTTTTATTTATTTATAAATATTATTGAAAAATATCATTTTTTCATAAAAATAGTACTCCTTTATAATATAATATTTGCGTTCATCGCTTAAAGAAAAAATCTGCCCGCCCTTCGGGGGTGTTGAGGTGTTAAATTGTTATTTCTTTTATCTTGGCCATTTATTGCACATTTACAATAATTGCACGTCATTACGTTTCGGCTGATTTTCAGCTCTCTTCAGATTATCTAAATTAATAATTATAGTATGAAAGAACAATATAATATACTTATGTTGACATATTTTCAGAACAGGATTAATTTTTGTTTACCTTATCACAGAAGTGAAATATGTTTTTATATCGCTAGTCATTCGGATTAACATCCTTCGTCACTTGCCAATATATAAATAAGACATACATAATATAAATAAGATATACATGACACATACATTTCTGTTTTTGACCGTATGGAAAATAAAAATTATTTTTAATATCTAATTATAAATAATTGACTAAGAGTACATTTTTATGGGACTGCTGCTTTGTTTTTTTCCTTAGTATCTGGTCAATTTCTGTGCCCGCAGTTTCTTTTTTTGATAGTGTCAAGATTTTCTGGCTAGAGATTTGGAAAAATCTAGAATAATTCTTTTAATAGGATTCGGCAAGTTTTTCTGATCAGTGGTGGACCAGTTTTCCTAGGTGGAATCTTAAATAATTCTGCGAATCAGTGACTGGCCAGATTGTCTTTGCAAGAAAAACTCGCTCTCGACTCTACAGCTACTGGAAGGAAACAAGTAATACTTGACTTTCGACCTAGGAAGTCTATTATTTATTTTTTGTTTATTAAAAATGTTTAATTAATTAATTAACAAATAATGTTTTTCAATATTTTAATTACAGTAGAGCTGTGCAAAATAATTTGAACCGAACTGTTCGAATTTTTTCGCCTAGTTCGAATGTCGAAAAACCGTCATTCGAACTATCCCAGTTCGAATGTCGAATATTCGACATTCGAGTTACTACAAAATTCGAACCGAACCGAGTTTTGTTCGGTTTTTGTACGCTAAAATGTCGAATTCTAAAATTCGACATTTCAGTCGCCTAGTTCGAATGTCGAATATTCGACATTCTAACTAGCCCAGTTCGAATGTCGAAAAACCGACATTCGAGTTAGCCTAGTTCGAATGTCGAATATTCGACATTCGACATTTCGGCGCCCCAAAACCGAACAAAACTCGGTTCGGTTCGAATTTTGCACAGCTCTAAATTACAGGTATCATAAAATATTCTTTTATTTTATAAACATAATTTTTAAACGACAAAATATAGCAATATTTGAACAATCAATAAATTTTCAGTTTTTATAGTTTTATTTTAATATCTATAGGTACCTACATTTACTTAATTCAATGCAGAAATTATTGTTTATTAGTCAAATTGACTAGGAGAATAATATTAGATTTACACTGTGTAGGTATCATAATTATTTGAAATTGATAATCAAATTCTTATTATCAAATAAAAGAGAAAAACTAATTAAAATAAAAAAATTAATTACTGTGTTTGAACATATTTATGACTTTCTATTTATATACCTTAGAATTAATTTAAACTTATGAAATAAATATTTGACGCTGAGGGGACGTGAACACCTGAACCTAACAAATACGCACTTTGAAACCCGGAACGATAACCACTACACTAAACACGCACTTGGTATTTTCACTTTTTAATAATAGTAAGTTGCAAAATTGTTTTAGAATATTATTAACGTTTTTCATATAATTTTTGTTATTTTTAGACACTGTATTAATATAAATTTGATATGTTCTTTCACTGGAAAATACAACTGTTCTTTTACTGGTCAACATTCTTTCACTGGTAAAATAAACATTTTTCAATATTTGATTAAAGTTTGATATTTTATGTTATATTTATAAAATTTGTATCATAAGCTTCAAATTCTTTAGAAATTTTGCTATTCATTGCATATGTTTAAAACGAAATTCATGAATGTCAGTAAAAAATAAAAAATATTGAAAGTATACATTTCCTTAAATGTTCTTTCATTGGTTCCACTACCCTAATTATTGTATTTGTGAACTTCAGAACTTGAGTAAGTGTTTATTAATTAGTAGTTTAAATTTATTTGATAAATATTTAACGTTTTAAATTCAATAATTGTTGCTAAATGAAAAACTGTATAAAATAGTTATTTAAAGTCCAAGAAAGTAATATATTTTTGATTATGAAATTTTAATTCTTCTATTTTTGTAACTTTATTTTTATTTAGTTATAATTATTTTCACACTTAATTTATGTTCTTTATTTAAAAATGATGATAATAGTATTTTTTCTGTATTTCTTTTTTATTTTTATTATTTTCTTTTGTCAATTGGTTATAAATAACCTAAAATTATCATTAAAAACAAAGAGAGAAAAATTAAATTTTTAGAAAGGTCCTTGTAAAGTTCTTATATAAGGGTCCTCGTGACATTTCCTTGTAAGACATTTCTGACAAGATCCGAGCGTCACAGAAAATCCCGGGGCCCAACCAGTTCTCTACATTTTTCCTTACAAGATTCTTACTAGAATTTAATTTTTGATACACTCAGAGACCTTTGAGACTGTAGCGGAACAACGTATGTGACAGCAGCTCCACTATGGTTTTGGTGCGCTGCGGTAAAATTTTGGGCGCGTGACAGTCCCAAATGTTGGTGAGCAGCTCAACGAAGTAGTGGGAATGCCGCCTTTGGTTTGCAGCTGAACAACTTTGGGACTGTCACGTGCCCAAGATTTTACCGCAGCAACCCAAAAGTATAGTCCTGTAGCGTTCCTCCAAAATGGTCAGTAGCAGCCTATCGAAAGTCTGCTGCTGACCCATAGGTCTCTCAGTGTAAGGAAACTTAGTACTGCGCGTTTAAAATAGTAAAAATGTTGTTACCACGTGCGTAAAAATTTCGACGATTTATATTGAAACTTAACCAAAAAAGTCTAAAAGAATTCACTGATATAATTAAATAGTTCCGAGAAAACAGCAATTTTGATTATGTGAAAACCCCATTTTATGTACAAAAAGTAGACACGAAATGTAATAAACAATCGTTTTACGAAACCACAATGATAATTCACACGAAAGCATTACAGGTAAATACTGTCAAAACAGAAGCAGACGTATGCGCATTATAATTATGGAAACAGGCAAAATTACTAAATATCCTAGCCAATTTGACCAGGATTTACAGGGCTGTTTTTACAAAGCTTGGATTTGTTAAATCAACTAAGAGATCCTAACCACAATGATTAGGAATCCTTATTACTTTTACTAGGTTAACATTAGCTATAAGTTCATAGTTAATAATACCATCAAAATTTTTTTCGGTGTAGCCACGCGCTGCTGTCTATGCATTGTGTGTAGCTGGTATCCAACTTCGGCCCATTAACAGCGCATGCACTGTACGAAAATACCTAACCCATGTGAAATGTGTACGAGTTGCCTGTAACATGGGTAGCTGATGCCCATAATCTGAGCCGCTGCACAGTGGGACTAAACTGCAATTTACTGTTCATAATAGTCTAGAGCCTTCATTTTTGAACCGATTTCACTGAACTTTGATTTAAATAAAAGATTCTTAAATTTGAAAGAGATTTGTCGAAGCCTAATTTTGAATTTCAATTTGTTTATATTTATTTTTTATTGCAAAGTTTAATAAAAGCTTCTATTTTTAAGAAAAAGTTATCTCCAGCCTCTATAATCGAATGGCACGTGCTAAAAACTTTTTAGAAACACACCTAGAGTACTCTGTAAATTGTAAAAAATGTGTGCAGGTAAATATTCGAATGTTATAAACAAATTGTTAATGTGGACAAACGCTTAAATAGATTTTGATGAAATTGTATACTTAAGAGTTTTTGGGGTCTAGTACAGTCAATCGGACATTTTTTTTGGAAATAAATACCTTACTCGAGATTCTTTCATAAATCGTTAGTGAAACATGTGATTAGCTTAAAACCAAAAAGTTGGGACAACCCCCCCTTGGGGAGGGGGGAGAAACTCAAATTTTCTTTGGATTTGATTTTGTACGAAAACCGTAAGTCGTACTGAAAAATTTTTTAAATAAAAGTTGTAGAGAACAAATTTCTCTACATTTTATCTTATTGGGCCCCTACTGTACAACTTAATGCGCGAAAGCTAAAGGGCTCATTAAAATAGAAAATTGTTGTTAAATAGTTATTATTTGTCAATATAGGAGATTAATATATTTTGATGTAAGGTTAGGTAGCAAAAGTGACAGTTTAAGTTTATCTCGTTCACAATTGTGATGAAAGCATGTCTTCCAGTATTTTTCTTACTAATTAGTAGAACAGACAACTTTACCACTCTTAAAATTGAAAATTCTTTGCTTTTTCGGGTGGTTTAATGATGCCGCACTCACTGTATGCACATGACATTCACAACAAAAATTGTTTATAATAAATTTATGTAAGATTTAAAATTCTTTATCACATCGGAATATTGAAGTTGACACCCTAAGCAAAATAAATTCCAAGTTTACTAATTATTTAAAATTCCTATTTCAATAAAAAAACGTTATTATAATTTCTTCAAATTTTTTGTTTTGTATGTGAAAAACAGTTTTTTTTAGTTTTTCTTTGTAAATAATAAACCTACGTGCCGGCAATTTTTGGACATAGTCTGGTTCGGTAATACTAACTTATATATTGAATAAGAAAAAATTTCACTCAGTCATTTCTCAGAAAATTTAAATGGTTCACTGTTGACGCTGGTTCAATGTAGCCTACTCTCCCTTATGTCTGACGAATTTTTAAAAAAATTATCATAATATTTACTTAAAACTTCTTACTTGACAGTTTTTGGGGTTGCTGAATACGAATTTTACCTTAGTTTAAAAAAATTTTAAATGGCGGATCCAATATGGCTAACGAATTTTTTAAAAATTTAACATATTTTGAATTTTGAAAAACTAAGAAGAAATTCGTATTAGGCGACCCCAAAAATCCTCAAGTAAGAAGTTTCAAGTAAATCTGATAAATTTTTTTAAAATTCGACAGCCATATTGGATCCGCTATTTTGAAGAAATTTGATGTGATAGCGGAAACTGAGTTCGGATTCAAATTCAGCGACCTAAAAAACATAAAGAACATGGTCCAGTCAATATTTCAAAAAAAAATTTGTGGTCTTGTGTTATATGGATTATTATCTATTCGTAACAATTCATAAGTAGACTGTACCTCCGAAAGAGTGCAACGTAGAAAAATATTTTTTATATGAATTTTGTAGGTTTTTTTAAGCTCTACAACTTTTCTATTTACACCAAAACGAAAAAATGGTTTTTTGGATACGAAAAAGGGGAAAAACTGATTCTTTGCAATTTTGGCGCCCTCTAGCTTTCGCGCATTAAGTTGTACAGTAGGGGCCCAATAAGATAAAATGTAGAGAAATTTGTTCTCTACAACTTTTATTTAAAAAATTTTTCAGTACGACTTACGGTTTTCGTACAAAATCAAATCCAAAGAAATTTTGAGATTCTCCCCCCTCCCCAAGGGGGTGTCCCAACTTTTTAGTTTTAAGCTAATCACATGTTCCACTAACGATTTATGAAATAATCTCGAGTAAGGTATTTTTTTTCCAAAAAAACGGCTTTTTCAGGCTAGATTGACTGTACTAGTCGCTGGTTACGAATCCAATGTTGGTTTTTCAAAATTCAAAATGGCGGATCCAATATGGCGAATGCTTTTTTTGAAAATCGATTCAATTTGGCTATAAATCGTTACTCGGGGGTCTTTGGGGTCGCTGATTACGAATCCGATGTTGGTTTTTTAATATTCAAAATGTCGGATCCAATATGGCGGATGCTTTTTTTTAAATCGATTCAATTTGGTTACAAAATTTACTAAAGACTTTTATAGTATTGTTTTAACAATTTTATTCATTTATACTTATTTTGATACTGAATAATTCAAAAAAGTAATAATTTTTTACAAATTGTGATTAATTTGTACACTTTAAAGTATGTTTAAATCCATCAATATATAATAAATTTTTTAGCAAATTTAAAAAATATTATTGCTTTAAACAATTTTTTAACATCATCGTATAATTTAAATTTTTAAAAATAATTCTGCATAGTGTAAGGATTTTTAGCACAGATTGGTAGTCTTATAGTGATTACAATTTCGCGGTAAAAGTATGAGCTTTTCATCTTTGCCGCGAGATAGCTTGAAGCTTTTTCACCTATAAGTGAGAACGATTCGTTTTTCAATATAAGAGCTTATTACATTTGTGAATTAATAATGTAAAAGATTTTGATATACTAAAAATATTAATTATACTTAAAAAACCCAAAAAACTTCTCCGAGTAACAAGTTTCAAGTATATCTAATCAGTTTTTCAGAAAAGTGCCTTACACATTATATCGTTCATTCAAAATGTTGAAAAACTAATTACAGATTCATAATCAGCGACCCTAAAAACCCCCGAGTAACAATTTATAGCCAAATTAAATCGATATAAAAAAAGCATCTGCCATATTGGATCCGCCATTTTGAATTTTAAAAAACCAACATTGGATTCGTAATCAGCGACCCCAAAAAGCCTTAAGTATACAATTTCATCAAAATCTATCAAAGCGTTTGTCTACATTAACAATTTGTTGTAAACTTAATTATTTGTTAATATAAATTGTTCGTAACATTCGAATATTTACTTTCACAAATTTTTTACAATTTACAGAGTACTCTAGGTGTGTTTCTAAAAAGTTTTTAGCACGTGTCATTCGATTATAGAGGCTGGAGATAACTTTTTCTTAAAAATAAATGCTTTTGTTAAACTTTGCAATGAAAAAATAAATGTAAACAAATTGAAATTTAAAATTCGGCCTCCACAAATCTTTTCCAAATTTAATAATCTTTTATTTAAAACAAAGTTTAGTAAAATCGGTTAAAAAATTAAGGCTCTAGAATATTATGAACAGTAAATTACAGTTTGGTCCCACTGTGCGCTGCTATATCAGTAAGAAGTAAGGAATTGAGAAGAATTGGACATTTTTAACTTTTTACAGAAAATGTTAAATTATCAATTTTTTTGAATTCCGTTTTTGTCCAATTCCTATGTATTCCTTTTTGAGGCAAAGATTTCTTGAAAGTGAATTCCAATCAATTCCGTTTTAATATTTCTTTAATTTTTGAATTTTTGTGAATTCCGAAATACTGTGTGATACTCGGTAAGTTCAATTCCTGTCTATTCCGTTTTAATATTTTGTAATTTTCTAATTCCTTTAAAGTTTGCAACACTTTGAGATAAGTGCTTCTAAAATTCAGAAGTCATAGTACAGTTTAAATAGCTGAGCGGACAAGCTGTTTGTCTCCGACAATGAAGCTTGAGGGTTCAAATCTTCGAACAGTCAAATTTTTTTTCCGCTTAAAATATTAAAACGGTATTCAAAAGAATAAACTTAGCTTCTTTTCGGCTTCTCCAAATGAAAATGAAAAGAATTGGTCACAAATGGAATTCAAAAGAATTAAAAATTTCGAATTCTTATTAATTCCTTACTTCTTACTGGGATACGTAGTCTACAGAAACGCCGCTGCCCAGTAAAAAATACAGCGCTTACCCAAAATTTTGCCCGTGTAGTCTCAAGAAAATTGTGTTGACGCTGTTGAACCAATAGGATTTTTTTCTCTGTCTGAACAATCGATAAGTTTCTCTAGATTAGCGAAGGTTTTAACTAAAATAACTGGAAATTGCGCTAATATAGTGCAATTTGTATCTATTCCAGATAAAAAATGTTTTTCCTACGTACAAACTTGAAGAAAAGAAGCAAAATACATTTTTTGGACATTAATTTTTTTAGGAATAAGCATAGAACAAAATAGGATATATATATATATATATATATATATATATATATATATATATATATATATATAAATGAAAACGCCCATGGTGAGCGGCTGACCAGCGGGTTACAGTTTCCTTACATTAGCATGAGGTTGCACGCGAGGCCAACGTTCAGGAAGGCGATAAGGTGAAAGAAGTGGTAGTGGTAGTAGACCCCTGTCTTGACCTGCTTGACTTTCTTCAAACCCCTCGAACCCTATACCTGTACGCGCGTATTGCGTTACTCCTTGCGGGTCACTTTAAGGGCCTCCACTTTCAACCCCTGCCTGCGGTCATCGATCCTATCTCCTTTCAAACCCAACTATATATATACCCACAGCGAAAGAATTCTAATTTAATCCCCTCACTTTTTTCTACTTTTGTTTCAATCATTTCAAATCGGATCTTTTTTTAAAAAGAGCCACTTTTCTTCGAATCTGATTATTTTTTACTTTTTATGCTGTTAATATTATTATTATTATTGAAAGTCGAAACATTAATTAAAACTATAAAAAAATGGGTGACTAACTCTGCTGGGGATCGAAATATATTTAAGAATATATCAAGAAATATATTATTACCCCAGCTGAAAAATTTCTACAGAATTTCCCTTGAGTCTTTCTATAGAATCATTCTATATAAATTCTAGTGAATATTCTATAGAATTTCTACATGAATTCTATTAAATTTTAGTGACTTTTAATTAGAAAAGAATATAAATTTCGTGAAATAATTTTTTTAACATTATAGGTTGGGTAAGGGGCCCCAAGGTGGCCACCCATCTTTTGAACGACTGTAATTCCTAAACGGTATTATATAACATAATTAATAATACCTATATGCCCTGAAACTGTATCTCCTTAGCTAAGTTTTTAGGAAAAAAATTGTCTTATTTTACGAAGGAAAATAAAACTTGGACTACTTTGAAAAAACAACTGAAATTTTGCTTTAAAAAACTCTAAAATATTGTTAATTATTTATTCTATTTCATACATTAAAAAGAAAATTATTTTATTATTCATCATAAAATTTTCCAAATCAATAAAATTTACATTTTCCATAATATATTTTGACAAATATTGCATCCTAAAAAAATGCAGAAGTGATTTTACACAAGAACGCATGGTGGCCACCTTAAA
This sequence comes from Leptopilina syphax, assembly GCA_032872505.1. Taxonomy (NCBI): domain Eukaryota; kingdom Metazoa; phylum Arthropoda; class Insecta; order Hymenoptera; family Figitidae; genus Leptopilina; species Leptopilina syphax. Next base: position 21,911,652 of record CM065471.1, read on the forward strand.
GCCAGGACGTCATTTTTTAAAAGTTATCAAAAAATGGTATAACACACAATTTTATCGATATTCATTTATAATATTATTGTATTATATGCAAACAAAATTACCAAAGTTTAGAATTTTTTAACTATTAACTGTTATCACAGTACCAATTTAAAAACAATGCTTTCAAAATTTTTTTACCGAAATTTAACGATGTCTCTGTTAGAAGCAAACGCGCTTAGTTATACACGTCTAAACATAACCAAAAACTTCGGCTTCATAAACAATAAGCAATGTGCCGTTCAAACTTTCCTCTTGAAACTTTCGTTTTGAAAGTTTCAAATAATGAAATTTATGATCGATGAAATTTTTCATGAAATTTGTAAAGTTTGTAAGACTGGGATTTTAGTGAATTTAAGGCTAGTCATGTTTTGAAGTTGTAAGTAATTGTGTGTATTTTAAATTCTTAACGACATACATAAAGCAGTTCTGTTTAGCAAGTCAGAAATAAAAAGTATTTTTGAAGATGGTGAAAACAAAAACGATTGTCTGGAAATATTTCTAATTAGCTTATCGCGAAAAATACAATAAACTTATAGAATATGTGTTATCAATTAAGAAAAGTAAAAATAAAAAAAATCCTTTGAACAATAAAATAAATAGTGTATCTGTAAATAAAGTTATTGCTGTTGAGGTTTCTGATAAAAATCCAATAGAAGACTTGTCAAACAGTTTGGAAGATGCAAGTCTCAATGATTCTCAAAAAATAGGTTTTAACCAAAATACTATGCAGTCTTTTATTGATATTATAAGGAAAGAAGAGCAGGTATTCTGTGAAAAATATTATTTATAAAATTATATATTATTATAAGTTACATAACATTTACAAAATTTTAATATATTGATGATATTTTGATAGTCAGAATTTATCAAAACTGCCTGGTAAGAAGAGATGGGATGAAAGAAATTATAGTGTTTCCAAAATAATGTAACTCAATTCTAAACCATTTCAATGCCAAACTAATGTCATTTTTCTTGTGTAATTATTTTAATCCATCTTAATCAACCTCTTCTTACAAAGTGATTTCTATAAGGTTTTATAGAAATATTTTAATTTTAAATGTTTTATCACCAGAGCATAAAAATTGTGAAAATTCACGTGACTAATAGTTTATTATTATTTTATATTTAAATATATTTTTTAATAAATCCAATATATTATAATTTAGTTTCGATTTAAATTTAAGATCAAGTCTTTAATTTTTCAAATATTTATTTAAAAAAGAAGTAATTTAATATTAAACTTCTAATTTAATTATAAAGGAATAATTCTTATTTTTATTTTTAATACTTATTAGTTTAAATAGTTTAAATTCTAGAATATAATATTGAAGATATCAAATTGAATTATTTATTTTTCTTGAAATAAAAAGAATTATTTGATTAACAGGAGGAAATTTCAAAAGCAATCACAAGGGCAATTTTTGTTACAAACAAAACATTAGGCTTCTTAGAACACCCTTTGTGGAAAGATGTCTGCAGAAAAATTCGTCCTGCCTTACTAGTCTAGGAGCCAACGACAGATTTTGGTTGGTAATTTCCTCTCGGCTGATAATTCGTGAAATTTTTAAGGAAGGTGTGACATGAAGCCTCGTGAATGTCAGCTGCCGTTCCGTCGGTGGGTTAGGCAGCATCAGACGTACAAACATGTAAAAAATATATATTTTCAATCATTTCCACCCGATTGAAACTTTGTTAAATTATAGTTGGCACAATACCTGAACATAAAATAAACGTCAGCTGAATGTAAAGTGGAGGATTACCCGTCAGCTGGTTATGTAAACATGTAAAAAAATTATGTTTTCAGTGATCTTCACTTAAATGCTGATGTTAGTAAACAACCTATCCATCCTCATGTCAGAGTCTGAATTCTAAACATTCATTGATATAGCTGACGATTATTCTAACCACATATAACAAACTAACGTTTATATTTATTAAAATTATGATGTAAACTATCATTTAAATGATTTCACAGGTTAAAAAAAAATCGATGAAAGATTCCTTTGACCAAACCTGGTGTATTAAATGTTTTTGAGGTCGCTGAAAACGAATCTGAAGTCCATTTTGCTCCATCTCGTAAACATATTTGCTAACCTTAAAATACATATCAGATTTTACATGTCAGACAAAATTCTATAAATATTCGTGGACTTACCTCAATCTTGGTGTCGTGGGGTTTTTTTAGGTCACTGATTACGAACTTAGAGGCAGATTTTCAAAATACAAAATGGCGGATCCAATATGGCGGCCGGATTCTGTAAAAAATTTTTGAGTTTTTACAAAACTTAGTATCTAGGTGTGTTGAAGGTCACTGACCACAAACTTTTTTGTGAACCTGTATCCAGGGCAACTCTATGTGGTGACGGAGGACAACGGAGTTATTTCTTGTTCCGGCGGAGTCCAAAAACTCTCAGATAACAAGTTTTGTGACGTTCAAGAAATTTTTATAATTCACAGGCATTTCCCAAATTGCCTAGGCATTTCGAGAATTGACTAGGCATTTCGGGAAATGCCGGGTCCGTTTTAGGCAAATTAAGAAATGATTTATCTGAATTAAATGTAATCAAAATTCCATTTATTTATTATTAATTTATAAAGAAATTAATTTTAACAAATTATTTGTTGCAACAAGAGGAGTTTTGGTGGCATTTAGAATTGCAAAAAAGATTTTTTCGTTTGCATAAACATTTTTTAGTATTGCAGGACTTTGTGCAGTTGCAGCGAAAAAGTCCTGGTCCAGATGTGTTTGATTGCTTAGTTGCAATAGAGCGTAAAGATACAGTTTCATTTGGAAGAATCTCTTCTTCATTCAAGAACTTTGTTTTACATTTGTCGATTTCAGATCTAAAAATATAATTATTATGTTATTAGTTTTAATTTTAAAACAATTAATCTCTACAAGAACAAATGTTTAATTAACGTACCTGCTATATAGTCTATTTATTATACCATGACGTGTCCCAATTTTATAAAGATCGTCTTTTACTTCCACGACCATTCCAATAACGTTTCTTAAGTCATTTTTCGCCTTATCCAAGTCGGGAATTGGAATCATAACGTTGTCTCCGACATCTATCCCTTCATGAATTTTATCTGAAGTAATTTTCATCCTTTTTGCCTGTTTCTGTAGTCCTACAGCTGCTTCTTCTCTAGCAGAAGTAATTTTTTTTGTATTATATCAATCGATTCTTCCATTGATGATCTTCCATTTGCATCGTCATCTTTTTCTGCGTTATTATTTATTAGCACGTTGTGAAGATCATCTTCAGTTTGAATTTTTTATAATTTAATAATATAATATATAATATATAATTAATAGGTTTTTATTAAATAGTTACCCAAAATATGTTATTTAAAAAAAATTTAATCAAATAAAAATACCTCTTCTGCGCGTTTTAATGACAGTGGTCGTAGAAGAACAAATTGTGTTAGGTGATCTTGGTACACCATTATGAATTTATATTTTCCATCTGCCTGTGACTGAAAATCTATCAGATCTACCTGGCATCGGCATCGGCATTCCTCCAACTTCTAACGCGTCATATCTATAAATTCTTCTATATTGAAGACTATTTTTTGCTCCATTTAATTTTATTTTTAAAACATCTTTCAAAATTTCGTCACATTTTTCTTGAGGGAACACTTTATAATTTGACGATTCAATAATTGACGAATAAAATTTATCTTTCCACTGCTGTTTGGAATTTTCGTTAGACATTATTGAAAACGTGTGCACGATACAAAGTCTGTATGATTACTAATTAATAATAAACAGTACATTTGAAGTATTAAGAAAATTTGTTGATATTTATTTTTGAATCTATTGAGTGATCAGTGAGCACAGAGAGAGAGAAACTATGAATTAGTGGTAAGCATGAGTGCGAGTGAGATTCAAGCAAATTACATATAGGAGCGTTACTGTCGCACTCGTAGACTATTTTATACTGGAGTATATATGTATATGGGGCATTCTCTTTAACATTTTAATTTTTAAAAAATGACAGCTTGTAATATATAGTTACTTTTGCCGTATGGCTTTTTTAATTAAAATTTTTTATAAGACACTATAGCGTTGCGTTATTAATAAATAAATGCTAACAAACAAAATTAATAAATTGTTTCCAAATTATCAAATTTGATCAGACTCGCTTAAAACTTGTTACTCGGGGGGTTTTTAGGGTCGAGGATTACGAATCTGAAGTCATTTAAAAAAAACCAAAATAGCGGATCCAATATGGAGAACAAAATTCATCTTAAAGACATCTAATGAGCAACACATATAATATTTCTAAGATATTTTTTGTCAGAGTCCAAAAGACATCCATTGAACGTCTTTTAAACAAGCGTAAGAAATATCAAATTTAATGCGATTCCCTTATAACTTGTTACTTGGGGGTTTTTGGGTTGATGATAACGAATCTGAAATCACTTTTTAGAAATTAGAAACGACGGATCCAATATGGCTGATAGTTTTTAAAATTTGATTTGGTTCGTTTAAATCTTATTAAACATAATCTCCTGAACGGCTTTATGAAAAAATTTGAAAAATCAAGGTAGCTCATTTCAAAGAGTACTAAAAGAAAAAAAATGTTTAAAAAAAATTTGAGATGCAAAAGCAAAATAATTTCCGATTTGGCCTGGAATGCCCCATATATAATTCGTCGAGAGGAACAAATGTCTGTATTTATGTGTGTATGTATGTGTGTGCATACTGAGATAATACACTTTTTTCTATATTATAATTTTTGTTAATTCTTGCAAAAATTGCATTCTTAACATGAAAAACAAATCGATTTATGTATATAAAGTATATATTTTATCAATATTTATAGAATTAATCAATATTTTAATTTTTCACAAAAAATTAAAATTTTGAATTTTTTGAAATTCTATATTAACACTTTAAAATGATTATTCTAAAATAAAAAATTAAACAATTGGTATATATTACATTGAGGAAGCTAAATGATCATGAAATAAACAAATTGTTGTTTGTTAACATTTATTTATTTATGGCGCTATGTTGTCATATAAAATTTTTGAATTAGAAAAGCCATACGGAAAAAGTAATTACGTATCTCAAGCTGTAATTTTTCCAAAAAGATGGTTTTATATGCTTTTTTTTTTTGGGCACAGGGGGAAGTCCGTTTTACAGAGAATGTGTTAAAGTAAAAGTTTTATCATCTTAATCAATTTTGAATTGATTGGATGTAGGGTCCATCAGGTGGCGCACTGGTTTGTATTAGTAACTTTCTATAGTGTTCTGCACCACTCTTTTTACTATTATTCTTTCTATGTTCGTTTTCGTCATTAAACAGACTGTAGCAAATCTTAACCTATCTGAAAGATGTAAATTACAAATAAATCCTTCTAAACAAAGAAATCGTTCTACAGTACCTTGTAATTAAACTAAAAATATAATAGGTTATGGGTTCTAGTTCACGCGAATCATTGTGCAAATAAAAATAGTTTTTTTGTGTGTATAGTTCTTGTAGAACGAAAAACAGTGTGTGTTTAGTTTCCAAATAAGTTTTGAAAAATGAAATTAGCAAAACACATTAAGCTTCTAGCCGGTGAGTCAGACTGGCCAATAGAAAAGAAAAATGCGCGATCTGCTAGATTATCACGAAGATACTTTGGACGTCATCGACAAACAGTTAGAAAAACCAGAGCCACTGGGAGATGATGCTACAGAAGACGAGACTAAGAAACACAAACAAAAAAGTGATTTATACTTTAAGGCGAATAGTTACGCCAAATCAATGATTTCGAGTTCAGTTATAAACGAAGTCTATCAGAAAATTATGGACAAAGAAACAGCACACGAAGCATGGGAAGCTTTAAAGCAGAATTTTGAAGCATCGTCCAAGGATCAGCTGTTAAAGATATGTACTGAATTCTTTGCTTTTGGCTGGTTAAACGGAGAAGACGTTTCAACTCACATTGCAAAATTAAGAAGTTTATGGAATAAACTCAACAACGGATTAAAAGCAAAGAAAGAAAATGAACTACCGAATTTAATTATAGTGTGCAAAACCTTGCAAATTTTACCAAGTGAGTTTGAAAATTTCCGTTCAAGTTGGATGTTCTTATCAAAAGATGAAGAGAAAACTTTTGATGAACTCACGAATCAGCTGTGTATGTACGAGAGGAATTTCAAAAAGAGCCTAAAATAAAGAATAAATAAATAAAGAATAAATAAAGAAGTCACTGAAGAAGCTTTGGAATCTAAAGTGAGTAAACTACATCCAACAAAAGGTTTTCATAAATCAAGAAAAAATTATACTTGCAATTATTGCAATGGGAAGAGGCATTGGGTAATTGAGTGTAAAAAGTGGATTGCTGATGGTCGACCCAAGAAAAAAGTTGATGATAGCCTTAAGAGTAATGCCTTGGAAACCAATGTAGCCCTTTACGTTGGCAACGAAGAAATCAATTTTACAAATCAAAATTCAACAGAATGGTGGATTGACAATGGAGCAACGAAGCACGTGACAAATTGTCGGGATTTTTTCATTGATTTCATGGAGTTTCAAACTCCCAGTGTTATTAAAGCTGCTGGAAAAGAATCTCTCAAGGCCGTGGGAAAAGGAACCATCCAAATTTTTTCCTTTACTGAAGAAAAAGTTTTAAATATGAATTTAAATAATGTTTGGTATGTTCCTGATATTTCAAGAAATCTTTTTTCTGTTTTAGCAGCTCAGGATAGGAATATAAACAGTAAATTCAGTTCAACAGCAACGAAGTGCTGGCTTGCGGTGGATAAAAAAACAGTGCTTTGTGGAAATCGTGAAGTATGCGGTACATTATTCAAGGCAGCCATCAAACCAGTCATTCCAGAAAAAGAAGTCAAAGTCTACGTATCCGAAGGAAGCAAATCAACCCTTCAACTGTACCATGAGAGATGGGGACATCAAGTCAAACAACATGTAAAAGATTTGCTTAAAAAATGAATTGGGCATCACCATAAAACTAGAAAAAGAACTGTGTGAACCCTGCATTTTTGGAAAAGCGCATCGAGTAAAAAGAAATATTTAGTTGTGTTTAAGGATAGCTATACAAAATTTCGGTATGGCTTTGTAATTAAATAAAAATCGGACGTTAAAATATTGTTGAAACAGTTTTTATCACACTCTGAAACGCTAGGGCATAAAATTAAGGAAATTTTGAGTGACAATGGCGGAGAATTCGATTGTGCAGAGGTAAGAAAAATTCTTGCAGGAGGTGGAATCACACAAAGGTTGACAGCTCCGTACACGTCAGAACAAAACGGCGGAAGTGAACGCGAAAATCGCACAATCATCGAAATGGCGAGGACTTTTAAATACTCAAATCAAGATGTCGCATTTCCAGAGGCGATGTGGGCGGAACTAGTGATGACATCAATCTACATATTAAACACAACAGCAAAATCTTAAAAAGAGGGTATCAGTCCCTATGAACTGTGGATGGGCAAGAAACCAAGAATAAAACATCTACGTATAATTCAATCTACTTGCTATGTTCACATTCCAGCTGAGAAACGGAAGAAAATGGATAAAAAAGCTATAAAAGGCTTCTTGGTAGGATATGACGGAGACGAGCGTTACAGAATCTATATTCAAGAAGAACGAAAAGTAATTGCATCAAGAAATATCCAGTTTCAAGAGCGACCAAGAGAATGCGAAGAGAAAGTCAAATTGACGATAAAAACGATTGAAATTGAAGATCAAGACAAGGTTCTAGAAGAGGAAGAAGATTCAAATACTGATGGAGATGACAAAAAAGTGTCAAAGGAAACATCGAGTAGTGACGAAGAGTACGAGACTAGAGGTGATTCATCAAATAAAGAAAAAGATGAAACTGTGAATTTGCCACCTACGAGAGCTTTGAGAGACAGAACCACCATTTAAAAACCTAAACATCTACAAGATTATGTCCTAATGGGTGTAGAGTTTGTCAGTTCCGTAGAGGATCCTGAAACTTACGAAGATATCTTGACAAGAAAAGATAAAGTGAATGGATCAAAGCCATGGATCAAGAAATGGTTTCGCTGCATCAAAATCAAACCTGGAATTTAACGGACTTGCCATCAGGTGCAAAAGTAATTCCATGCAAGTGGACTTTTCGATTAAAAAAGAACCCAGACGGCAGTGTTGACAAGTATAAGGCTAGAGTTGTTCTCAAAGGTTTTAGTCAACGTCCTGGAATTGATTATGGTGAAACTTCTAGTCCCCCAGTGGGCACAGGGACGTCTAAAAGACGTCTTAAAGACGTCCCTTCTTGTCCGCGGACGATTCGGGGACAATGATGGCAATGTCTCTGAGTCATCAAAAAGACAGCTAAAAGACGTTCTATGTCTGGTCCAAAAGACGTCCAAAAGACTTCTAAAAGACATAAAAAAGGACGTCTAAAGTACGTCTAAAAGACGTCTTTTGGACGTCTAAAAGACATAAAAGGGACGTCTAAAAGACGTCTTTAAGACGTCTTTTAGACGTCCTTTTTACATTCCTTCAGATCTTAAATAAACATTTCTTTTATAACATTTTCTAATTTGAAATTCAGTAATATTGTATTAAATTTATTTTAAGTTTAATTTTATTTTTTCTAAAATGTGGAGAAATAATGAAAAAATTCCTACGAAGCTGGGATCGAACTCGGATACCTTGGGCTTGAAACACTGCGCCTTAAGCACCTCAGCCGTTCAAGACAGATATGAACCTCTACAAAGTTAACGATCTCACTTGTCAATGAAATGAATTTAACTTAGAAAAATTTCAATGAATTTCACATTCAAAAATTTCTAAGTCCAAGTTGCACTTAGAAAATAATATTTTCTATTTATGAAAATTTTTCTATTTTCAAACGTTGAATGAAAAAGACGTCTTTTAGACACCTTAAAGACATCTAATGGCCAAGACATAGAACATGAATAGGACGTCTTTAAGACGTCTTAAAGACGTCTTTTTGTACAAGTCCAAAAGACGTCCGCAAAAAGACATCTTTAGGACGTCTTTTGAACAAGGGTGCCCACTGGGCCAGTAGCAAGATTGGGAACAATTCGATCAGTTCTCAGTATTGCAGCATCTGAGAAAATGCATTTACTACAATTTGATGTATCAACAGCTTTCCTATATGGTAAACTTGAAGAAAATGTTTTTATGAGACAACCCCAAGGTTATGACGATGGCACTGACAGAGTTTGTCAACTCAACAGGAGCATTTACGGACTCAAACAAGCACCGAAATGCTGGAATAAACGCTTTGGTGACTATCTAAGAATACTAGGGTTCAAAGTCAACGATGCCGATCCTTGCTTGTATGTTCGAGAAAAAGACAGAAAAATGCTCACACTAGTAAACCACGTAGACGGCGGACTCGTTGCAGCAACAGATGAGAAGGAAATGGAAGTTTTTATTTAGGAATTGGAATCTGAATTTAAATTGACTTTAAGAAAAGCAACTTACTATTTTAGACTTGAAAATAAGAAAAACCATGTGATTAAAATTGATCAAACAATATATGCAAAAAGAATTTTTAAGAGTTTTAATTTTTCAGATTGCAAGCCGATTTCAACTCCAATGCTCAAAGGAGAAGATGTTACTTCTTCAGGGAAAGATAATGACAATAAGGTATTGCAAGCCGATTTCAACTCCAATGCTCAAAGGAGAAGATGTTACTTCTTCAGGGGAAGATAATGACAATAAGGTATTAAATTTTCCCTACAGGCAAGCAGTTGGGGCACTGATTTACCCAATGCTTGGTACGAGACCAGACCTTGCATACAGTGTTGAATTTTTATCAAGATCACTCGAAAATCATTCTTCAAAAGATGTTACACGTGTAAAGAGAGTCTTCCGATACATTGCAGGAACTGTGGATCAGGGAATACTGTATCAACAGGGCACAAAAAATTCCATTCTACAAGTTTACAGTGATGCTGATTTTGGTGGATGCATAAAGACAGGTCGATCAACTTCTGGAGTCGTAGTCAATTACGCTGGAGAAGCAATTTCTTGGCTCAGTCAGCGGCAGACGGTGGTGGCTTTTTCAACTACTGAGGCAGAAATAATTGCAGCAAGCGAAGGAGCAAAAGAAGCTATTTGGCTTTACATACTGCTCAAGGGTATGGTGAAACTAAAACAAGTTCCAAAAATTCGAGTTGATAACTCTGCAGCAGTGAGACTTGCACAGAATCCAGAATTTCATCGTAGAACAAAACTCATTTCAATCAAGCATTTCTTTATTCGCGAAAAAGTGACAAAGGGAAAACTAGCAGTTAGTCAAGTTTCTACAGAGGAACAACTTGCAGATATTATGACTAAGCCACTGCCAAAAACTCGCCTGAAGATGTTGTGTGTGAAAATGGGACTTATTGTTAGTGTTTGAACAAAAAGAAAACGATTTGTAGTTTATAAATTAAAAATTTTATTAACAAGAGAAAGTGTTAAAGTAAAAGTTTTATCATGTTAATCAATTTTGAATTGATTGGATGTAGGGTCCATCAGTTGGCGCACTGGTTTGTATTAGTAACTTTCTATAGTGTTCTGCACCACTCTTTTTACTATTATTCTTTCTATGTTCGTTTTCGTTTTCGATTTCGTTTTCGTGAAAGATGTAAATTACAAAAAAATCCTTCTAAACAAAGAAATCTTTCTACAGTGCCTTGTAATTAAACTAAGAATATAATAGAATGCTCCATGTATATTCCGGAAAGAAAGACATTTTTTCAATGTCGGTAGTGGATACAGAACAGAACAGAAATCGGTTAAAGATAAGTTAATGAATATTGAGTTTTTTCATCGAACAATCAGTGTACTGTAAGTTATTTCCATATAATAAATTCTAAATTTTTTTAAATTTATATAGATACAGAGAAAACAAATGTTTTTAGTACAAAAGAGATTGAAATTAGTTATTTAAACAATATAAAACTTTCTTTTTGTGCAGTTCTTATACATTTTTTTATGATACAAAATTGTCTACAGATATTTATAATAAAAATTTATTAACTTTTTGCAATTTAAAATTGTATTAATTAGAAATAGATGTTAAATAACACTAAAATAGAAATTGGTAATTGATATTGGATACATTTTTAATTAAATTGTATTAAAAACTTCATATTTCATTCTTTTGAATAAAAAGGACGTTAATTGTATTTATATGATGTTTTGGTTGTTTGAATTAAAAAAAATAGTTTATAAATAAATTATTTTTATTCACTAAGATCATGGATTTACTTTAAACAAAAATTACATCTAATCCAAAAAGGACTTTATTTATTTAAAAGTAATTTCCATCATATCTGTCAACTTCAGGAAATAAACCCATGGCCCATTAAAAAGACTTAGCTTAAGTGATAAAAATTATAATATAATAAATTATAAAAATGCAATGTTGAATAATAATCATATGAATGAATTTTTAAAAGCTCAATCTGGCCACTAGATTTACACTGATGAAACCAGACTTTATATTTTTGACAGTTTTAACAAAGACTCTTTAAATGAGGATCAAATGAACTATTTAATTAAATAATGTCCATTTAAATCACCAGTGGTTTTTTCAAAAGTTCATCAACAACCGTTAGGCAGTGTTGATTGTGGACTATTTGCAATAGCATTTGCAACATCTTTATTTGTTAATGAAATACCAAACACTCCTTATTATGATTATTGTCATATAAAGAATCCTTTAAAGTTTATTTTTAAAATCAATCATTTAAGTCGTTTTTTTTGTTATATTAATCCACGTTTAATTGTTAAGTATGATTGGAAGTGTCTTTCAAGTGATCCAGTTGAAGAACTCCTGTGTAGAAAAATGAAACTTAATAAAATTATTGATCAACAAATTCCGTGTGGAAGAATTTTAAATAGTGCAAAGAAAATTAACGATCCTTCAAAATCGCAACAATATTGTGCCATACTCAAATCCAAAAAATCGTGTTATAAAAAAGTAGTGTACAATGTCAAAAATAATATAGAGAAGTATTACTTAAGCATAAAAATTTTATTAGTCAAGTTATTGATTCAAATGATGATAATATGGAATCTGTTAATTTAGAAAATATCGTTGCTTCTATTCCCATAAAATAGCAAGTATACATGATAGTGTAAAGGAAACAAATTCTTTATTTAAAACTGTCCAAAGACGTATAGCTTAAGATCATATCAATTATTGTGCTTAACAAAAATTGAAAAGAAAAATTAATAATATAAATCTTTCAGACGAAGTAGATCTTACGTCTATAAAAATAAAAAAGCTAGGGAGAATACCAAAAAATATAAGGAACAAATGAAATAAGCTCTTTAATTGATGATTCGAAAAATGGAAATTCTAATCCATCTATTGATTTAATACATCCAATTTCTCCTGTTCTAGCAAAAAAAAATTCACAATTGCATGATAGTAGTCAAAAGGAAAAAACTATTCATTTAAAAAAATTAAGAAAGTAGGGATGAAATTTAAAAAAATTATTATGAGAGACAAAATTTTTTTAAATTCTTTGTTAATCAAATATTTAAATTTATTTATTATAAAAACGAATTACTTTAATTAAATTTAATACTTCATTTTAATTATTTGAGTTTAACAAGATATTTTCAAAAATAAAATATTAGAAACTAAACAATAAAATATGTTTGATTTATAAAATTTTTAAAACTATTTTTCAAATTATAACCAAAATATATTTAATTTAATCAATTTTTTGTTATTATAAAGTTTCCTATAACTAATTAATTGTTATATTATTCAATGTGAGTATTTATAATTAATAAGTAATAGATTTGTTAATTTTTATTGTATTAAATTATAAAAGGATTCTTTATTTGAATTAATATTATTTGCAATTAATTTTATTATAATTATAAAAAATTAATTGAAAAATGAATTAATGGAAACCTAATAAAATGTTTATTTTTTTCAAAACATTGATAAATTTGAATTTACGACTCAATTAAAATGTAGTTTGTAATGATGAATTATAGATGGGTGATTCTCTCGAAATACTCCTTTTTGTGAGTTACACGGAAAAGTTTTTGGGCGAGCAGACGTCTCTCACTCGCCTCCCACAGAAAAGGTTTTCTGCTTTCTCTCTAAAGAGAGCTCTGATGCCCCACAAGAGAGCTCTGACGCCCCACAGTAGGAAAGCAGCAGTCTCTGTGGGTGAAATGAGCTACCAAAATGGGGCTGTCACTTTACCATAGGTACTGGTCACTCAGCGCCACCACAACAGGTACAGCGACTCGCCCAAGAACTTTTCCGTGTACAAACAGAAAAGAAAAAAAATTATCATTTATGGATTAATGCAGTCAATTATATTGAGCTTTCAAAAATCTACCATCTCTATAGCATGAACTTTTAGCTTTTAAAGTATATATTTTAAATTAAAATTTACAAAAAAATTAAGAGGTTTTTTGGCGCCAGCGTTTTTTATTATATATATATTTTTCTATTTACAAAAAAATATTTAATAATTATAATTTATTAATATTATGAACAAATTTTATAGATTTTGAAATACTTACAGTTATCAAAAATCTCTTTTAACAATTCTTAAAAATTATTTTTCATACATTTCAGGTTCACTTTTCACTGTCAGTTTGTAAACAATCGACAATCATATCAATTTTTAATTTTTATTCAAAAAAGTGAGAGGAATGACGGGTGAGAGGAATGACAATTTCAACATTTTTAAATTTTATTTAATTGACAAATAATTTTCCTCCAGCTTAGAATGCCCTATCATGTTTATAAAGGATAACTTTATGTGAAAAAAATTTGCGATCAATTTACATATATTAATATTGTTTTTATTAGGGGTGAGAGGAATGACGCTTTAGGTTGTGAATCTCTGCTTATGTCTCAATTTTAATTTTTTAACGCAAAATAATGACATTTTTTAAAAAGTAACTTAAGAAATTAAAATTAGAGATGTGAATTTAAATATTGATCACAATAATTAATCAATATATCTACCCACAGCAAAAATATTGGATAATATTCAACGAGTGAGAGGAATGACGCGGTACTACATGACAAATTTAATTTTCTATATTTAAAAAAACTACACGACATATTTTATTCATATTTTAGAAAATTATTCTTAAATATCATAACTTTTAGAAAAAATTGATAAAGTACCAATTTTCATGTTTTAAATAATTGTTTTACGTATTGAAAAAATGAAAAGCACTTAGATGACAGGTTAGAAAATCGATTTTGAGGTGGTAAAATATTTTAAAAATCTATTAAACAATAAAATTTTACAACTTTTTCTTGCAGAACATTTAGAAAAAGTGATAAAATAGGGAAATATGACTTGGTATTTTCCCAAATGATTATAATTATTTAGAAAATCTTAACTACATGCAAAATGAGGTTTTTTGGAGAATCACCCAGATAAATTTTATGATGATTATTCAAATTACGACATCAAATCGTTTTTGGATTTGAGTGTTTCTGAGATATAACTAGATGTTCGTTTTGTCAAACAATTCAAAATGACGGTTTGATTGTTAAGTCAACTGCAAAACAAAAATTTCGTTTGACTAACCGTTCGTTTCGCCCGAATAAATAACTTGTGATTTGTCTAACTTTTTTATATGTCCCAAAAGAATAACATTTTTTTCATAGGCTTATTTGTATCGAATTTTTTATAGAATTGATAATTTTTCAAGACTTTATCTACATACATTCATTTAGAAAATGTAAGTATAATGTATAAAAAATTTTAAGTTACTTTTACAATTGAAAAATAATTTTCGTATTTAAATATATATACTAGGTATTATTACAGTAGTGTTACAGTATAATGTCACCGCAATGATACGAAAACAGATTACCAAATTCCATATATAAGTTGAATTATCTTGTTTTTATCTTTAATAATAATGATGGCTTTATCGATCACTCCGAGTCATTTAGAAAAATGAAAATAATAAGAAAAATTTCTTCTTTACGTTTCAACGGCACAGCCGTCCTCTTCAGAAACTGAAAGCTTATTATAATTTATAAATATACGTACATAAAATTCTTTTACAATTAAAAATTATTTTAGAAAAAATTATTTAGCAACAAAATTTATTTCACAAAAAAAATTTACCATTAAAAGAATATAAATAAAAATGTTGAAATTGTTAAACAATTTGTAGATTGTTAAAACGTCTCGCTTGACACGATTGCTAATAGACACTAATCAATTATAAAGTCATTAAAGTGAGTGTGAAGAGAGGGAAAGTAAGTTCTTTGAACTTATTACAATAGTGCGAAATAATAATTAAGAGAAATTTTAATGTGTTACCAAACAAAGGAAAGACTACAAATATTTTCTCTCATTAAGGAAATGGTGCTAACAATCTTATATTATATTAAAATGCTTCCTTCGTCCACCAAAAATTTTTCGTTCAACGTTTTCAGCAATATATGAATACTAAAAAATATATATATATATATATATATATATATATATATATATATATATATATATATATATATATATAATATAATATATATATAATATATTATATATATACTAATTTTCACTTAAAAATCCATTTTAAGACGATTTTAAGAGTTTTTTTTAAAAAAAAATTTTTTTAAAAAAATTTTTTTTACAACCCCTTCCAAGTTTGAAAAATTGATAATGAAAGGGGTATAATATTTATACCCCTTCCAACAATACGTTAATTACTCACACATATGAATTCCTAAGAAAATTCTGAATTTTTAACGACGTTGAAGTCCACAACGTTTATCAACGAAAAAAAATATTTTTTTAAATAGAAGATTTAACTAATATAACAGATATCAAAAGAAAAGTCACAAACACAACAGAAAGCAAATATCAAAACTCAAAATCATAAAAAATTACATTTTTTTACAAACTTAAAATATCAACAATATGTATGCAAACTAGACCAACTTGACAACAACATAAATGTAAAAATTAGAGTTATGAATTGACCAAGGATTTTATTTTTGGAAATGACTCCTAGTGAGTCTCCTAATCATCCTACACAATTTCAAAAAAAATCGCTGCCCGAAAACTCTCAATTTTTTGACCTAAAAAATCAAAAATGGTTTCTTTTTTGCTATGAAATCACCGAGAATTTTAATACAAAACTTTCAAATTTTTCTATTTCCGACAGTAATATTTCTTTTTAAATAACTTCATTCTTAAAAAACAATCATACAATTATTGTTATTTATAAATTATTTATTGAATAATTTTATTTAAATATTTCAATATTAATTGCCATTTAAAAGAATTGAGTTTACAATTTTCAAAAATAGATGAACTTCAAAAGGCTTTAATTTGAAATTTCATAAACTTTCAATTTTTAATGAATGTAATTAGAAACTTTAAAAAACTTAGATTTTTTCAAAATTTTAATAGTTCAAATTCTTCTTAAAATTAGTTACATTTATCAATATATCGTCGGTTGGGTGCAGAAAGATGCCAATTCAGACTAATTAACAAATAGAAATTTTTTTATACAAAATTTTTTTTTCACACAAATTTTTGTTTATTTAAGTAATATATGTCGATTTTGGTAAAAATTATTTTGAATTTAACAATTACCATTGTTATGAACAATTACATGAACAATAATCAAGTTTCTTTGACATTTGTGAACATTTTATGCATTTTTTAAACATAAAATGTTTATATAATATGTACATTCTTTCAAAAACTTTAAAAATTTATTAGCACAAACAATTAATAATTATTTACTTTTTGAACAAATAAATGGCTCTACTTGATTATTGATAACTAGATTATTGTTCATGTAATTGTTAATAACAATGGTAATTGTTAAATTCAAAATAAATTTTACCAAAATCGACATAGATTACTTAAATAAACATAAATTTGTCTGCAAAAAAAAAATTTTTTATAAAAAAGTACAATAGTTATCTATTTGTTAATTAACATTGTTTGCAACAATTTAAATAAATTGTATTATACATTATTATTTGTCTGGTGGTCATGCTAGACTAATTTAAATTGATTCCAATCATCTGCAACGAAAAAATAAAAAAATTAACATGATTTTTTCTAAAAATATTGTAAATTATTAACTTTGAATAACAAAAAAAATATAAACAATTTAAAATTCAAAAATTGGTTTAGAGGAATCTCTTAGAAATTTTATTCCCTTCAATTTAAGACCAAATCCATGAAAATCCGATAAAATTTGTAGGTTCCAGACAATTTTAAACAGTAAATTGTAAAAAATTCCAATGTGCGCGGGGCGAGTTTAACGTCATCATATAAAGCTCTAGAAAGCTGCAGTTTTTAATTAATAACATTTTTCTAATTGAGGTTTTTTTTCTCGAAACGGTTTTACACTCGGAGACATTTAAGGAATAGAATAAAATTTTAATTTTTTTGTTAGGACGTGAAGAACATATTTGTTTATTAACATTTTATAAACAAATTATATAAAAAATTATAAAAAATAAAAAAATTTAAAAACAAAAAATATATTCAAATAGTACAATCCAAGACGAAAAAAACCCATATTTTAATTTCAAAATCCGTCAACTGGAACTCGAGAAAAAAAATTTTTAATTAAGCAGTACTAAAAAATTCAACTAATTAATTACTAATTAAATTTTGAAACTCTGCACTGCACTAATTATGGGACAATGATTTCTTGTATGTACGGGTGTCCCAAAATGAATGTACCTATTATGAGACATTTATTTAATTCAATAAGTAATTAGAATTCTATTGACTTATCTTAATAATTTGAATATTAATTATAAAGAATAAAATACAATAAACAAATTCTGGTTTAATAAATAATTATAAAACTAATTTTTCTGGTAGAAAATTAATGCGAAAATACTGAAAATATTTGAGGTTATGTTTGCTGTATATTTCCTGTGTGTCTAATAATAGGGACATGCAAATAATAACCCACACAGCACATGATATTTCCTAAATATTTCCTGAATATTTCACTGAAAGATTGAAATATTTCAGTGCAAGGTTCTTGAAATATTGCTGCAAATTGAAAATGTCCGCCTACGTGAAATATTGATGTGAAAGTTTAGAAAATATTTCATTGAAATATTCCTGCAATATTACACATGACGATTCTGCAATATTCTGAAAATATTTCATAAAATTAAGAAATTTGTTAAACACCTGAAACCAATAGGAATTTTCTGAAATATTTTAAAACCCATAGGATATAGTAAGCCAAAAACTACTGCGGAGCTCTACAGGCCATAGAAACTGAGTTCGACCAGTGCGCATAATTAAAGTTGGAAATTTCCAAAATATTTTCTAAACTTTCGCGTCAATATTTCATATAGGCGGACATTTTCAATTTGCAGCAATATTTCAAGAACCTTGCACTGAAATATTTCAATCTTTCAGTGAAATGTTCAGGAAATATCATGTGCTGTGTGGGAAGTGTACCTAATGTGAGACGGCAGTCAGGTTAGAATATTATATTATATTATATCTTTTAACTGAAACGGTTAATATTGTTAAATCTTTTTGTTATATAAATTTCTCAAACATTCATTTATAATATATTAGTTTTTTAAAACAATCAATAGAAAATTTTAGAAGTTATTAGAAGAAATGTGCCGTTTACATGCACTTTTCATAGGTTAACCATGTTAAATAACAAACTTTGAACTTAAATATCTTGTTTTAGAAACGGTCAATTTTTTTAATATTTTGCAAATACATAGATCTTGTTATTAACTACTCTAACTTCAAATTTCATGAAATTCTATAGAAAAGTGCTATCACGAGCGTACTACCTTAAATAGAAGATTTAACTAATATAACAGATATCAAAAGAAAAGTCACAAACACAACAGAAAGCAAATATAAAAACTCAAAATCATGAAAAATTACATTTTTTTACAAACTTAAAAACTTAAACTTCACAACAACATATATAAAAATTACAGTTACCCACACAGCACATGATATTTCCTGAATACTTCCTGAATATTTCACTGAAAGATTGAAATATTTCATTGCAAGATTCAGGAAATATTTCTGCAAACAGGAAAATGTCCGCTTATGTAGGAATATTGACGCGAAAATTGAGAAAATATTTCATTGAAATATTTCTGCAATATTACACATAAAGATTCTGCAATATTGTGAAAATATTTCAAAAAATGGAAAAATTTGTTAAACACCTCAAATCAATAGGAATTTTCTGAAATATTTTAAAACCCATAGGATATAGTGAGCCAAAAACTACTGCGCAACTCTACAGGCCATAGAAACTGAGTTCGACCAGTGCGCATCATTTCAGTTGAATATTTCCAAAATATTTCAATGAAATATTTTCTCAACTTTCGCGTCAATATTCCCACATAAGCGGACATTTTCCTGTTTGCAGAAATATTTCCTGAATCTTGCAATGAAATATTTCAATCTTTCAGTGAAATATTCAGGAAGTATTCAGGAAATATCATGTGCTGTGTGGGTATGAATTGACCAACGATTTTATTTTTGGAAATGACTCCTAGTGAGTCTCCTAATCATCCTGGAGAATTTCAAAAAAATCGCCACCCGGAAACTCTCAATTTTTTGCCCTAATAAATCGAAAAATTAGGTAAAAATAGAGAAAAAAAATGGCAAAATTAGATTTATCAATTGACCAAGGATTTTATTTTTGGTAATGGCTCCTAGTGAGTCTCCTAACATTCCTATACATACAGTGAGTTCTCGCGAGTCGTTCAAACTCGCCAGTCGTTCAACAGCTGATCAGTGTCCGATTCACGAGTCGTTCAATTTCTAGCATGCGCGCGCCGGTGCTCAGTGCTGTGTAATTTAAACGGACCAAAGTCATTGAATATTGTGTCTTTCGGGGCGATAAATATGTTTCACACATCCCTGAAATCGCCTTGGAGGCGTGGCTTATGCGTTGAACGACTCGTGAGTTTTATGATCTTGAAAATTTTCGAGAATTGAACAACTCGCGAGAACTCACTGTAATTTCAAAAAAAATCGCTGCCCGGAAACTCTCAATTTTTTGACCTAAAAAATCGAAAATGGTTTCTTTTTTGCTATGAAATCACCACGAATTCTAACACAAAACTTTCAAATTTTTCTATTTCTGACAGTAATATTTCTTTTTAAATAACTTCATTCTTTCAAAAACTTTAAAAATTTATTAGCACAAACAATTACATTTGTTATAAACAAATTATTTACTTTTTAAACAAAAGAAAAAAAGCAAAAAGAAAAATTATTTTTCTTATGTTAACGAGTTTAAAGTCATGTAAAGCTCTACTTGATTATTGATAACTAGATTATTGTTCATGTAATTTTATTATACATTATTATTTGTCTGGTGGTCATGCTGGACTAATTTAAATTGATTTCAATCATCTGCAACGAAAAAATAAAAAAATTAACATGATTTTTTCTAAAAATATTGTAAATTATTAACTTTGAATAACAAAAAAAATATAAACAATTTAAAATTCAAAAATTGGTTTAGAGGAATCTCTTAGAAATTTTATTCCCTTCAATTTAAGACCAAATCCATAAAAATCCGATAAAATTTGTAGGTCCCAGACAATTTTAAACAGTAAATTGTAAAAAATGCCAATGTGCGCGGGTCGAGTTTAACACCATATAAAGCTCTACAAAGCTGCAGTTTTTAATTAATAACATTTTTCTAATTGAGGCTTATTTTTTTCGAAACGGTTTTACACTCGGAGACATTTAAGGAATAGAATAAAATTTTAATTTTTTTGTTAGGACGTGAAGAACATATTTGTTTATTAACATTTTATAAACAAATTATAAAAAATAAAAAAATTTAAAAACAAAAAATATATTCAAATAGCACAATCCAAGACGAAAAAAATCTATATTTTAATTTTAAAATCCGTCAACTGGAACTCGAGAAAAAAATTTGTGAATTAAGCAGTACTAAAAAATTCAATTGTTAATAACTTTTACAAAAAATTATTTTTTGCCTAAATATTTTCAGGGATTCTTCTTAACAATATTAAGAGTCAAAAAAAACTATTTTGGTTCAAAAAAAAATTTTTTAGTTTTAGGTGATCCGTTTGAGAAATTCTGACCCATTGAGAAATAAAAATTATGCATAAAATGGATATATATTTCTTATTTCTTAATCATAATTCTTAACAATTAACAATTTTTTAATATTTTTTATTAATAAAAAGCATACACTGAGAAAAAAATGCTATTGAATCTATAGCACGCATATTCACATACGTTCAAAAGCAGATGTCATTAACTTGATGTGATATGTAGTCTATTTTATAGCACTGCTTTTAAATCAAAAAATGACTTCTTTGATTCAATAGCGATGCTATAAAATGAATTACATTTCGCATTAAGTTAATAACATCTGCTTTTGAACGTATGTGAATATGCGTGCTATAGATTCAATAGCATTTTTTTCTCAGTGTACAAATTTGTATAATTTAGATAAGTCAAACGAAGTTTCTTATAAAAAGCGTATATAAAAAACAAAATTTATTTGTTAATCATAACTTTTAAAAAATTTTTTAATTTTCCAATTTAAAATATTATTTTATTATAAATCATGAAACATACCTGCATATTTTCTATTTGTCAAACAATATTTTCTAAAGAAAAAAACAAAACCATACGCAAAAGTCAAACTTCAGATGTGGACAAACAGAATGAATGAATTATTGATTATTATATTTAATAATAAGTAATATTATATTTAATTATTGCATATTTTTTCTTAAGTAATTCATATTTGGTACAAATAATTATAAATACAACCGAGCGAGCGTTAGCGAGTGAGGTTTATGTCGCTAGTTGCTAAGATTTTGAGTATCACCTTTTTTGTTTATTGCATTCGTTTGCCAATTAATATGAATCATTTCGGATATTAAACGTTTGCTCTCATTAGATTCTTTGTATATAAAAATTATCCCAATTAAAGTCATGTTTTTGTAACTTTCTATGAGTAGCAGTGACGTCAATTTTAGCTTTTTGTGTTTGTTAATACGAACACCCACCATTCTTTTTGTTTCACCAACATAAGATGCTGAACAATCCTTACAGTTTATTTTATTAAATACGAACTATTAATAACTATTACGTTAGTTATTAATGAATAATCTCGAGATATCTAAGATATCCTACGATATTTGTAGGATATTAGAATTCTTCGCTCTACTAGATATTCGAAATATTTTAATTGAACATTTTCAAGATATTGAAGTATATGAAAATTACTTAAATGTATTGTGGGATTCGTATGATATTTTTAAATGATATACATACTAAACAAATTAAAGTGCTGATTTAAAGCGTTTTTGTTTAAAAGAAGCACAGTCTTTCATAGTTAAAAAACAACGAATTGGCGCGCGTCGCGCGCAGAAGTTGTTCCAGTTTCACTAAAAACATTTTCACTTTCAATTTTCACCCAAAAAAATTTTCAATTTCACCCCAAAAATTTTTACTTTCAACTTTCATCAAAAAAATTTTTGCTTTTAATTTTCACCAAAAAAATGTTTACTTTCAATTTCACCCAAGAAATTTTCACTTTCAATTTTCACTCAAAAAATGTTCACTTTCAATGTTACAAACCAGAATTATTTGTTATTAAAATTGAGCTTTTGAGATGGCTCATAATTCTAATTTGGTGAGGCACCAAGCTGCCAAGGTCAGAGAGACCCTGTTAAAATCTTGTGGGATCGTTGTTTTCTTTCTTCTAAGTAGTTGCTGTCAAATCACGCCTAAATGAATTAGGTATTAAATTAAAGAAAATAAATAACAGTCTAAAAGCAGTAAAATGAAATAAATGAATCGTATCTGATAGTAAAGTGTGGGGTATCAGAGAAATCAAAATTGAGTTCATATGTTAATCTTTAGTAAAGTTTATTTTATCAATCGGTCTCAATTTAAAATTTACATATTAAAAGCAACCAGATCTAAAATTTAATTTAACCCGGCGAGCGTAAGGTAGGGTATTTTTTACCCTGTAATGTAATACTATTTATAAATTAAAAAAACTTAAAATCATGGAAATTTTTTTCTATAAATGTTTTATGTTGCCTAGTAATCTAATTTATTAATGTTACGATAAATTTTTCATTTGTTTAAACAAATTATAATTGTTAATTTATAACAATTCCAAAAACAAAATATAGAGAAAAGCAAATTTCTATATATTTGACAGCATGATATCGGTATTACCTATTAAATGCTAAATTTATTAATGAATCAAATAAAACATTAAATTAAATTTGCTATAATTATTATTAAACATTGTTTAAACAATTAATTGTTGTTATTTATAAACTGTTTTTCTATTGCACTTAGAAAGATGCAGTTTTTTTAATTTTGCAATTTTGGACCTAAGATAATAACAGATAATTATTAAATGTCAATTCGATATGTTAACAAATGTTTAAACAATTAATTGTTGCTATTTATTAACTTTTTTCTATTGCACCTAGGAAGATGCAGTTTTCTTCTTACCAACAAAAACGTTTATTATCAACGTATATTATCTTTGATCCAAAATTGCAAAATTAAAAAAAACTGCACTTTTCTAGGTGCAATAGAAAAAAAGTTAATAAATAACAACAATTAATTGTTTAAACAATTGTTAACATATCGAATTGACTTTTAATAATTGTCAGTTATTATCTTAGGTCCATAATTGCAAAATTAGAAAAAAACTGCACCTTTTTATGTATAATAAAAAAAGTTAATAAATAACAACAATTTATTGTTTAAACAATGTTAATTAATAACTATAGCAAAATTAATTTAATGTTTTATTTAATTCATTAATGTAGCATTAAATAATACCGATATTAGCTGCCAAATTTTTAGAAATTTGCTTTTCTTTATTTTGTTTTTGGAATTGTTATAAATTAACAATAATAATTTGTTTAAACAAATGAAAATTTAATTGTAATAATAGTAAAATACATTATTTATCTTTTGTAAACAATTATAGTAAAGTTCATTTATGATTCCAACTTTTTTAAAAATTATACAAAAAATAATACACGTAGTGTGTTTTATATTCAAGGTACATGTGTTGACAATAATTATAAATAAATAATAAGAAATGCAAAAAAAAATTTTTATTCTTTATTGATTTTTTACCGTATTTAGTGCAGCTATTAAAAATTACAGTTAAATTCATCAATTCAAATTCGAATTATGGAAAAATGAATATTCTACAGGGTAAATTTTACCCTACCTTACGCTCGCCTGGTTAATAAAAATATGGAAGTTCACAAATTGGAACGTTACAGCTACTTACAAATTATCCTTAATTTCTATTACGCTAGATAGAGTGAGAAAATGTCGTTATGATCATCTATCCTTCTTTCCAGCGAGGGCTTATTCCTTAGTTGTTTTTGAATAAATGCAACTCGATGGTTTCTTATTCAGTAAAATGATTGAATGTCCTTACGGTGAGGTACCAACTTATTAACAAAGATAGTTATTAATTACTGCACTGTTAAGTTCGTACTATATTTTGACGTAACAGTTCAGGTATTTACCCGATTAATGGGGATACCTCATCTGATTACATCTCAATAGTTTCTTTGTAGCTTCACAAAATTGACGTCTTCAGCACTAAGTAAAACAACCACTCTTCGCCCGTTATGTTTGTACTGTATTTTGTCTGACAGAATGAAAATGAAAATTTTTTTCTTTTAATACCATCTGCCTGCGACTTAACAGGTTTCTTTTGATATATTTTTTTAGTTCAAACTATTACGCCACCGGTCTTTTAGTATGTGCCACCCGAAGAAAATCTATTCGCAGCGTGAATACTGTATAAGATTAAACCCGAATCTTTACCGAATATATGTTATAAATTATCATCACTTCCGTGAATGGTGAGCGCTGTTCAGTATGAGACGGACCACCCCACTTTCGTTTCCGAATTTTTCCTTATTTTTGAGATGATTTAATTTTTTACATCCGCGCGAATTTCACAGATGGTCGACCTCACGATAATCCGATGCAGGGACGTGTCTGTGCTATGCTAATATATAAATTTGTAATTTAAAATAAAAATAAAGTTAAATTATATTGAAAAGAAATTTTAACATTAAACTAAAAATTTTTATTTATGGAAGATTGTTAAAAGCTTACAAAAACATAAAAGAACAACGTTTATTAGTCTTTATTTCTTTAAATCTGAATAGCTTCGTCTGACTGTAATTGCCTTTCACTACTCAATATTAAATTTTATATATTCTTGTCTGACTATGACGGAATATATTACTACTTTCTCGAGTCGAAATTTTGACTCTCTTTTGAACCCCTTTACCCGGTTCCCGACCATTTTACCAAATCCACTTTACCAAATAAAAAATTTACCTAATGACCATTTTACCGTAAGCTCTTTTTCCTGAAAACTATTGTACCGAATGCCCTTTTACCGAATTGACAAGATCCCGAAGAAAAAAATGTAATAAATGAACACATTTAATTATAAAAGTTAAAATTTATAAAATGTATGAAAATTCTACAAATAAATAATAAAAAATCAATATGAATAGAAAATAAGTAAAAAAATACAATTTTAAATAACAATGTTATGCGCAATAGCGCGTAAAGACTGAAGATCGCGACTATCATTTTTGTAGTCGGCATATTCGGCAACAATCGACTTTATTCTATTTCGCAATTCTAGCCAGTGTTTCTTCGGTGCTGCCTTCACTTTACGGCCCAAACAAAGCTCTGATATTATGATCTCGGTGTCAGCTTGTTCCTTTTGGACTTCAATTAGCGCGGAGTAGAGATCAGGGTGGTGCTTTCCAACAAGTTTCTTATTCTATTGCTCATTATATTGTTTTAAAGTGCTGACTTAGTCAGAATTTGGAAAACTTTAATTTAAATATTTCTACTAAATAATCAATATAAAATATACAAAGAATAATATTTCACATTGATTATTTATTAGAATTATTTAAATTGAAGTTTTTCAAATTTAATACAAAAGTGTGCGCTTCCAAACGCATACACTTTTGTAGAATAAGAATGTTTTATTTATTAAAACGACACCGTTCATGAATCTAAAACATTTGGAACTATTTAAAATAATATCAAATTGAAAGACAAGAATTTTCTATTAATTAATCAATTCATTCATTCATATTTGGTAGGCGTTTTGTTTTTAATTTAATCGTTGTTTTGAAATATCTAACCCTTAAATAAAATTATTTATTTAAAATAATAAAATATATAAGCTAAAAGTGTAATAAATTAAACAAAATCATTCATTTTAAAGTTATAATTAATAATACTTAACTTCTGAAAAACATGATAATAAAATGTTGCTTGAGGTTGTATTTCTGGAAATTAATTTTGCGCAACTTATATTTTTATCTTTAAACATCTTTAAATGTTATTTATAAAAGGAAAATTCATAAAAATTAGTAATTTTATTTTTTGGTATTTTAAATAAAAACAGATATCTTTCAGGTGAATCACCCATATAAATAGTGAGTAGAAACGAAAAAGCAAAGAATTGGAGGTAGTTCAATGTAGACACATCTAATTTTTAGCTATTACAGCTAATAATTAGCTGTTGTAGCAAAAAAAGTTAGCTAGTTTAGCTAATTATTAGCTGCATTAGCTAACGATAATTGCTATCCATATAATAGCAATTAAGGTTAGCTAAGGTAGCTAAAAATTAGCTGAAATAGCTAACTATATTTCTCCGTGTATTAACTAAAGGAGTACTTCAGTTTTATTTTCATACAAAAACCTGATCAAAATTTGTAAAATTTAATAAGTTCTTGGACTTTAGAAAAAATCCGGTTCAATGTAGCCTACTCTCTAAATATTTTCTTACAAAAATTTGTTTGTCTATTTATTTTTGTCTCTAAAGGAAAAATTATAATTATAAAACGTAAAACATGGCGATTAATTTTAATTAGATTCAACCTCGCTGACTTTTAGAGACAAGGTGAATTAAAGCTTTACATGAATTGTATAATAATTAGTGGATAGCGTGTTTTGCAAACGTTATATTGTTAAATATAGTTTCAGTTTTATCATTACAATAGTTCGGAACGTTGTGTTGACCTATGAAGTGAAAAATTCTCAATTAATTTTTCATGTATTTCTGTCTCCAAACGAGAAATATATTTATTATTAACTATATTTTTTTTACCAATAAGAAATAATATTATATTTGTATAATTTTTCATTAAAAAGTGCATAAATATTTAGAGTAGAAGGGGGTAATGTAGTGCACTTTTCTTTCGAAGACCAAAAAACTGAAGGCACTTTTTTTCGACATTCTAAAATTTGTGGGGCAATGTAGTGCACCACTTAATTAGTAGAATAAAAAGCAGAGAATATATTATAAACGATTTTATTTTATTAGATATAATATTAGGAACATAAGAAACTTAAAAAACTATAAACTAGTAGTGATGCCCACGAGACGAGACTTTGCATGTAAAAACCGAGACGAGATCTAGACTTTGCATGGTATTATCTCATCTCGTGGACAGCACTATAAACTAGAGATTTCTTTGGTCCTGTGTTAGATAAAACTGAAAGAAAACTGCAAAAATTTGCAAAAAGCAAACATGGTTAAATAATACCGTTTCCCGACGAATTTCCTAATCTTAGATTCCTAAACGTATTTTCCTAACAACTACTTTTCCTAATAGTTAATTTTTCCTAAAACTATTTTCCTAAATCATTTTTCCGAACTCAATTTTCCTAAAGTCTGTTTTTACTAAAGTCTTTTTTTCCGAACAATATCAATTTTCCTAATATAGATTTTTTATGACGATGCGATATCCGATCTGAAATTGTTGTTTTATTTTCAATAGCAACAAATATAAATGTCAAAAGTTTCAAAATTTTAATTGTAAATTAATATTTCGAATCTAAATTAAAAGTGTAATTTATAAATAAAATAAAAAAATTTATATTTTAAATAAAAACAATGGAGATTGGTCCTCGAATTGTGGGCAAACAATTGTTTGTGGATGGTTTTATACAATATTACAAAACAAGGGTGTATAAAGATCGATATTACGAGAGTGCGAGTGTAAGAAGGTTCTAAATTTTAGTAATTAATTGTAAATTATTTCTACTACATTTAAAAAAATTTTTTAGGAAATTAGGAAAATTTAATAATTTTAGGAATTTTTGCTTAGGAAAATTGTTTTAGGAATTTCAAATTTAGGAAATTCGTTTTTAAGAAACGTTGAAATTAGGAATCTAGGATTAGGAAAATCGGTAGGGAATCAAATAATACATATTTACGGTACTCTGTATAATTGCACTGCATTGCCCCAACAACCCCGTGCACTACAATGCCCCCAAGCACTTTTTTCACGTTGACTTCAATATCTCAATAAAAACAAAGTTAAAAGTCAAATCAATACTAAATTTGTGTTCAGAAGTAAATTTTACATGGAAAAAGCACTTACCTGATACTCTTTTAACGAGCCTTACATTTTTTTCAAGTCACTAAAAAAACGGAAATATGGATTCGAAATCTAGTGTTTTTGAAGTGACGCCACAACTTCTTTTAGAAGAAGCACAATAAAGCCTAAATGATATACATTACTATAATTTGATACCTTAATCCTACCATACCAACGGCAACTAATTCAATTCATTCGTTTAGTCAGTAAAGCCAGTGCACTACATTACCCCCTGCACTACATTACCCCCCTCTACTCTACCCATCATTCAGGATTTTTTTATAATTATTATTTAACATAATTATGAAAGAAGATTTTGACTATTTCAAATAAATAATGATAATTATTTCTTTTACTCTCTCTATAATTAAAAAATACAAATAATTATATATATGGGCAATTCCACGTGAGATTTAAGTCGACCTCTTAAAATCGGCCAAAAAATTTTTTTTCTATTCTGTGTCGAAAAAAACAGATACGTATTTTTTTATTTATGTTTAATTGTCAAAATTTTCAAGTTATGAATTTTCGAAAATTTGGACTTTTAATTGTAGACCTATATTCAGTAGCTTATAAGTCCGAAAATATTGAGTTTAGGAAAAAGTTGTCAAAGAATGAAAGTTTTAGTTTTCTTTCGACTTTTAAAAAATGTAAACAAAAAATTTTTTTAAAAATTTTTTTAATAAAAAAAATTTTTTTTTATAAACAAATTAATTTTTTTTAACTTTCGGCCGGATTTTTTTTTATTATTTTTTTATTTTTTGTACCTTATAATATAGAGAAGATTTTCCAAAAAGTCCCGAAATGGGCCTGATGTGTTAAATGAGTTTTAAAATATTTTCAAAAATCACTTGCAAGCATCACTGTGGGATTTTTTTACAATTAACTTTTTAAAACTGTCTACAAGGTATAATTTTTAATATATTGGAGTGTTCTTTGCTTTAAATGAAAGGATCTACGCTGTAAACAGTTTTAAAAAGTTAAATGTAAAAAAATCCCACTGTGATGCTTGCAAGTAATTTTTGAAAATATTTTAAAACTCATTTAACACATCAGGCCCATTTCGGAACTTTTTGGAAAATCTGCTCTATATTATAAGGTACAAAAAAAGTAAAAAAAATAAAAAAAAATCCTGCCCAAAGTTAAGAAAAATTAATTTGTTTATAAAAAATTTTTTTTTTAATAAAAAATTTTTAAAAAAAATTTTTGTTTACATTTCTTTAAAATCGAATGAAAACTAAAACTTTTATTCTTTGACAACTTTTTCCTAAACTTAATATTTTCGGACTTATAAGCTACTGAATATAGGTCTACAATTAAAAGTCCAAATTTTCGAAAATTCATAACTCAAAAATTTGGACAATTAAACATAAATAAAAAAATACGTATCTGTTTTTTTCGATACAAAATAGAAAAAAAATATTTTTGGCCGATTTTAAGAGGTCGACTTAAATTTCACGTGGAATTGCCCATATATATATATATATATATATATATATATATATATATTTATATATATATATATTTATAAATAAACGGGCTCGTCCTATTTATATTCCAAATAATATAATAATAAATAAATAAATAAACATAAAATTTTCGGTAGGGGAGAGTGGGGCAAACCGGCCAGGTGTCAATATCTCCAAAATGTCGAAATTGTCAAAATTTTTGTTTAGAAATTTGAAACAAACATATGTAGTATACCTTATTCTTTCAATTTGACATTTTTTTACTTTTGTTTGTGCAACGCTGGGAGCAAAAGTTTATTTTTTTAGTTCCGTTATACACTTTTACGAACTTGTTCTTAAGGAAATTCTGTGGAAATCGTGTAATATTTACAAATATTAGGTCTTAGGTTTTGAAGGTACACACCTCAGGAATATTTACCACAAAAAACTTTGATGAATTTGCAAAGCGTTTTTTAAACAAATATCAATTCTCAATATGGGTTATTAAAAAAATTATTTATTTCATTAAAATGTAATCCTGTATTATTATTTACATTATTACAACCATTGTTCACATGCTTCTTTCTGTTTGTTGTTATTGTAGATTATACAAATGCAATATTATAGATAAAAAACTTAACTGGACGGTTTACCCCAAAAGGTGGGGCAAACCGGACAGTTTTCAAAATTTTTTTTAAGTTAACACAGCAACTAAACAATAAAAGATAAAGTATAGGTGTCTCTGGGAAAAGGTTGCGCAATTAATTGATCTTTTAAACAAGCCATCGAAAAATGATATCGGTTGATTCATTTAGTCACAAGAGAAAAAAAACTGTTAATATGGCCGGTTTGTCACATTCTCCCCTAATACTGAAAAATAATAAAACTTTATGATTTGTAATTTTGTTCAAAAGCTCATACCTGTTATTTAGCATTTTTTCTCGTCGTTAATTCAGTTAAAAATGAAAAAAAATAAAAAAATAACGACAATTATTATTAAAGTGAAATACGTAATCATCGGTATTTTATTTTTCATAAATATATGAACACTCTTGAAAAAAATTTTTTTTAAATGCCACTTAAACTTTTTGCAATCCACTTCACTTCCACTTTAATATAAAGTGCTAATAATCACGCGACCAAGTATAATCAGAATAAAAAAAATATGTATAATATATCTGTATACACTGCTTTCTTTTTAAACTACATTTTTTAACACAGTGGCACAAAATTAATTTGAAATTTTTATTTATATATTATATTATTATTATTATTATTATTATTATTATTATTATTATTATTATTAATATTATTATTATTATTATTTTTTTTTTTTGCTTTGGGACTTTTGGGAAATCTGCCTACAGATACCTTGGATTCCGCACTCCAAGGTTATGTGGGGTTGGTATGATAAAAAAAACAAAAGGAAATATAAAAAATAGAAAAATAAATAAATGTTATAATAAATTTAACAAACTGGCGACCTACTACCAGCCCGACCCACTAAAACCCGTAACCCTTCTTTTGGAGCCCTTTACCCTCCCTCGGAACTGTCGTAAGACTTTAGCCTTCGAGGGTGGCGCTCCAACTCTGTCGCTAATGCGACTTTCTTCTTCTCTCTGCGGTTTTCCTGCGTCCGTAGTTAAAAAAATGATTAAAACTATTTTATAGTCTAAGCGGAATTTACAGCACAACAATAATAAAAAAAAATTTAAGAAGTTTAAAAAGTCGAAAGATAAAATTGCAAACGGAAATAAAAAAGAAAAGAAAAAAAGTAAACACGTATATAATATTGAGAAGACAAAACTGTACAAAGACGAATAAAAAACACAAAACAAATTAAAAAATGTATAAGGACAAATAAACCACAAAATAAATTAATAAAAAAAAAAAACAAATTAAAAGCTGTTTAAATTACACCTTTTGGCGGCCGTCGAGATCCTTCTTTGACATAACTGAGATTATGAAGTTCTCGACTTGCCGCCAATTCTCTTCTGACTGGGTCATCAGCGATACCATGTTCTCCGGTGTAACTTGACTGTTTACACCTTCAAACATAGCCCGCCTCTCCAAGTCCCATTTCTTGCATCAGAAGAGGGTGTGCTCCTCGTTGTCCTCAGGGAACTAACAATATGCACACACCTCGTCCTCGCGTAATTTAAAGCGACACAGATACGAGTTAAAACACCCGTGACCTGTGAGCGCCTGAGTCATATAATAAGAAACCTGACCGTGTTTCCTATTTATCCAGGTGGCAAGTGCCGAAATAAGGCGATAAGTCCATCGACCTTTTTCCTCACCATCCCATCTTTCTTGCCATCTTTCTATAAGCCTGTGCCTTGCTTCTTTGCGGATCAGGCCCTTGTTTGGTCTTATTTCCTCATCCAAGGAACTGCTTTCTTTAGAAAAGAGAAACATTTCTTCCCTTTCCCTCGCCAAAAGATCTGCTGGCGGGACACTTGCAAGGACCTGCACAGCACTCGTAGATACCGTCTTATATGCAGAGATGATACGCGTTGTTATCGATCTCTGCGCCGACAGTATCTTTTCACAGATGGTCACACATCTTTTATTCCTCAGGGATGGGGCCCACGCTGGTGCTGCATAGAGCATTTTAGCATGGGCGACACTCGCCACCAGTCTCCGTTTTTGTTCACGGGGGCCGCCTACATTTGGCATTAACCGTGAAAGATTAGCCGCACACTCGATCGCCTTATTTGACGCCGTAGCTATGTGGTGGTGGAAGTTTAACCTTCCATCCAACTCCACACCAAGGTATTTAATTTGTTTACTCCACTTGACCTCGAATCCGTCTATCACGATTCGTGGGAGCTCATAACCACGTCTGTCTGTGACCAGCAGTGCCTCGGTCTTTTCCAGGGCCATTTCAAGACCTCTGGTATCCAGCCAGCTTTTTGCTAGGCGCAGACATTCGTTCACCAATGTCCCAAGAGCCTCCTCACTTTCGGCAGTGCACACGAACAACGCGTCGTCCGCAAAGCCGATGATTACCGCACCTTCGGGTAGATCCATTAGCAGAAAATCATCGTAAGATACATTCCATACAAATGGACCCACCCTTGAGCCTTGAGGAGCCACACGCTGCATCTCTTCCTTAAAAGTGCAGGTGTCTCTCTCATATATAACCCACCTGTCGCTAAGATAATTATCCATTATCCGCAACAAGAAGGGCGGCATGTTTTTCTTTTCCATCGACTCGATGAGATCTTTCCATCTTGAGGAATTAAACGCGTTGCGTATGTCAATTGCTACTAACGCGCAGAAGCTCTTCTTTTTTCCGGGTCCCAACTTGTTTTTTCCTGCTTTGGCTATGTCCACAACTGCCTGGATGGCATCAATTGTGGACTTGCCTTTACGGAAACCAAATTGGTGATCCGATAGACTATTCTCTCCAGTCAAGTGGCTTTGCATTCTCTGCAGAACCATATCCTCTAGAAGTTTACCCATCGTATTTAGCAGGCATATAGGCCTGTATGATGAGACTTTATCTAGAGGTTTTTCACCTTTTCTTAGGAGGACTAAACTCTGTCCGCTTTTAGTCGCGAAAGAACTCTCCTCTCTCAAGGCAAAGATTGAAGCATCGAAGCAGAATCTGGGGTGAAGTGTCGATTACCAACCTCAGGATCTCGTTACTTATCCCATCGATTCCAGGCGCCTTGCCTGTTTTCAATCTTTTGCCTGCTTTTTTGCAGTTCACTAAGTGTGAATAGTTCTTTCTCTTCGACTTTGCAAAAACTCCAGTCCCTTCTAAGGTATGGCTCTGCAGGAGGAAACAAAGAATTTATTATCTTTCTGATCCAATCGGGATTGTCCAGGCCGGGGGTCTTTTGCCTCGTCACTAATTTCTAAGTCACGATTTTAAAAGCCAGACCCCATGGGTCCTTATCGACTTCCTCGATTAGGTCCTTCCAGCTACGGCGTCGCGACCTGCGGATCTCTTTCTTGAGGTCCTTTTTCGCCTTTTTGAAAGCCTCTTTCAGCAAAGGATCTCCCTTAGATCGGGTGTATGTCCTTGTTTCTTTGAGGTATTCCTTTCTCAAGGAGGCCAGCTTCTCTGACCACCAGTGCAAGGATTTTTTCCTTGGAAAGGCGCCTCTGCGACGTGGCATCGACGCATTGCAAGCGGTGACGATTATATCTCGCACCGCTCGCACCTCTCCATTTAGACTTTTCGGCCTCCTTACCCAACCAGAATCCTCAATTAAGATAGATTCTTCTAGGGACCGGCTGAACTTCTCCTTGTCGAGTTTCTTAATGTTCCATGAGGAGGTTTTGCGACTAGGAGCTTCCTGTCTTTTTCCTCCTCGTGTGTCTCCGATTGAGACTGAGAACTCAATGTACTGGTGGTCACTTGCTGTATATTCCTAAGAGACCCGCCAGTCGTTTATGCGGCTAAATATATTAGATGATGCGATCGTTAGATCTATAATCGATCCGATTGCACCTCGTCTAAACGTCCATGTTTTTCCCCGGTTTACAACTAATAAATCGTTCTTGGAGATTATTTTTCAATCAGAATACCTCTCTTGTCGAGCCTCGTCTCACCCCACTCTGGCGACTTTGCATTAAAATCGCCAGTGATGATGACATCCAGCTTGGATTCTATGAGGCTCGATTCTAGGTCTTCTATATTGGCTTCAAAGGTGGTCAGCGGGTCGTTGGGTGAGAAGTAGTAGCTATACATACGTATATTAGCCACCTCTATCCACACAAACCCGCTGCTTGTCTCCAAGAACTTGTCAACTCGCAATAATGGGTTGCACAGTTTGATGGCGGCTCTCTTCGCCTTATCCTGATACCAAGGTGCAAGGTCGCTTCCTTGATGCTGCTCACTGCAGAACAGGATATCGACCTCATTTTCCCTAGCTGTTTGCATCAGGAGCACCTGTGCATCCTTACTTGTATGCAGGTTGACTTGAAGGAGCTTTAGGGATTTGCCCTTTTAAGTTTCTCCAGTTCCTCCTTGTAAACCGGGCAGGAAATTCTTCCAGGGATATGGTTGACTTCCGTTTTTCCCAAATCTGTACACTTTGGCTTGTCACTAGTACAATTCGGGTCACGTGTCCATAGGCTAGGCACTTTTGACATCTTGTCACTTCTAAGTGCGTGCGGATGGATGCGTTTATCCAACCAATACGCACTTCGCCTAGCTTAAGCAGACTCTCGCTGTCCTTTTCACTCAAGCGTACTAGTGCCACTTTCGTACCACCAAAACGTGTCAGAACTCTGCAAGTCACATCTAATTCGGGCTTTTGCAACTTGTTTTTAAGACGGTTAAAACGTCCGCCTCTGAAGTTGTTTTATCGAGTTCCCGAATTTCGAGGGTCTTCTTATTGACAAGATCCGTAACCTCGGCCTTGTCCTAAAGGACGGAGGTAAGATTCTTAGCGAACTTTGAAGTTTCACCCCCCTTTTTGACCACAACAAGAACTTCCTTTTTAAGAGTTCTCCTAATTTTTACAATCTCGGTGCCAGTTTCCTCTGGCTTTACCGAAGTTGTTGCCAGTTTTATAAGATTATAGTAGGTCTCTGGATTCCGGTCCGAAATTTTTATTGCCTCCGTGGTTCTAATTTTGGGGGGGCGCTTCTGAAGTCTCTCTCTCTTCTGCTTTCTTCAAGGCCTTTCTTTTACGGGCCTCCCGTTTCCTATTGGAGACGGTTTCGAAGTCTTTTTCGTTTTCAGGCTTATTTTCCACAGTTGCCGACTTGCCGACTTGCTTTCGCTGGATGTGTCAAGCGACATCGATCCAGGAGTTTCAGGATTTGACCTTGGTTTGTTTTGGCTTATGAAGGGCTTAGGTATAAAACGCAGGTTACTGCGAAGCACCTCGTGCACCTTCCCCAATGCCACTATTCCATCCTGAACATCCTTGCTAATGTTTCTTTGCTTTTTGCAAGCAAGCCACATACTTTCCAGTATTTTAGGGATCAGATCGACCTGCTCTAAAACATTATTTTCGAATCTGCTAAGTCTCTTATCCTCTGAATTTTTGCTTTGGCTCCCTCCAAAATCCTTGGAGCCAACTGCACCAACTATCGGGGCTTGCACCCGATCAGAATCGGTGGTGGGATTACCCTCTATAGAGGTACCCACTTGGAGTAATTTATTTGATTCTTTATCCATTTCATTCATTTTTTTTTGTTTTTAAAATCAGGGAACCACCCTGTTGGTTGTCCTTTAGTGAAAAGCCCCGCCACCACGGCAAGGTCTACTGAACATATCCAAGATGCCAGTCGTGTCTGGCAGCGAACCCACCTCTCCCAACTCATCAAAGAAATCAATCATATCTGGCAGCGGACCCACTTCTCCCAGCCCATCAAAGAAATCAATGATGTTCGGCAGTGGATCCACTTCTTACAGCACATCAAAGAAATCAATGACATTTGGCAGTGGATCCGCTTCTCCCAGCACGTCAAAGACATCATTGATGTTTGGTAGTGGACAACCATCGGCGGGGATTATTATTATTATTATTTTTTGCTTAGGGACTTTTGGGAAATCTGCCTACAGATACCTTGGATTCCGCACTTCAAGGTTATGTGGGGTTGGTAAAATAAAATAGAAGGAAATATTAAAAAAAAGATAAATAAATAAATGTTATAATAAATTTAATAAACTGTCGATCTACTACCAGCCCGACCCACTAAAACCCGTAACCCTTCTTCTGGAGCCCTTTACCCTTCCTCGGAACTGTCGTAAGACTTTAGCCTTCGAGGGTGGCGCTCCAACTCTGTCGCTAATGCGACCTTCTCCCTTTCTCTGCGGTCCTCCTGCGTCCGTAGTTAAAAAAAATAATTAAAACTATTACAAAGTCCAAGCGGAATTCACAGCACAACAATAATAAAAAACAAATTTTTAAAGAAGTGTAAAAAGTCAAAGATAAAATTGTAAACGGATATAAAAAAAAGAAAACAAAGTAAACACGTATATAATGTTAAAAAGATAAAACTGTATAAAGACGAATAAAAAACACAAAACAAATTAAAAAATGTATAAGAACAAATAAATCACAAAATAAATTAATAAAAAACAAACAAATTAAAAGCTGTTTAAATCACGCCTTTTGGCAGCCGTCGAGATTCTTCCTCGACATAACCGAGGTTACGAAGTTCTCGACTTGCTCCTTTTAATACTTTTTATTTGCTTTGAGTTCTTGCGAGAGTCTTCTTCGCCTCCTCAAGGGCCGTCCTGAAGACTCCGCATCCTCCGCTGCCTGCAATATGGGTGGTTGACACCTTATTGACAAACTTTTTCTTGCATAAAAAGCAACTTGGGCTCTTCTTACAGTTGGAGAACCTGTGACCGGCTTTACTGCACTTAAAGCACGCAGCCGATCTGTTCACCTTCTGGCATTTCGCTCCAATATGACCGTATCCCAAGCATCGATGACACCGGACGATCATTACTCTTTTTTTAATTGGGCAACATATAAAACTAATTTTTACGTGTCCCAATTTCTCCAACCTGTTCGCCTCTTCCGGATTGTTGACTACAACCGCGAGCTTCATCCCTCGGCGGTTGGGTCCTAAGATCATCACTCTCCTGTTTACTGGCTTACCCATTGCTTCAGACAACATTTGTTGCACCTCAGCTTCTTGGGTAAGGCAATTTAAATCACGGATCTTGAGTGTAACTCTTCGATCCAATGACTGCACCTTACCCATGCTTCCAACCGCCTTGGTGACCTCAGAGGTGAAAGCGTCCTTATCGGAGTCTCCTCTGAACTTAATCAGAAGGTCCCCCTTGTTTGTAGCTTTTGCTGCTACTATTCTCGTATGGCTGTCCTCTGGGTTGACCTCTTTGCGAAGCTTACCCAGAACGTCAGCATACGTCAATCCTTCACCGACTCAAATTAGAACTGTGGATCTTTTTGACCCAATTCTTTCCAATTGAGGAATCTTTGGATCTGGTACTTCCGTTTCCATTGGAGGAGCTTCCTCCTTCTTCCTCTTATCGGTTTTGGTTCGAGTCTCTTCTGGACTGTCACCCTCTCTCTTCCGTTTCTGAGCATCTCTTAAGACGCTTTTGAGATTACGCCTATAGAAACGCTCTCTCTCTTTCTTACGGTCCTTGCGGTTGCATTCCGCACCGCTCAGAACGCATGCCAAATCGAAGTCCGACTCATCGGCCGCGGCATGCTTTGCCCTTGCCTCCTTTAGCAGGACGTCGATGACCTTGAGTCCATCCTTTACCGTCCTATTGACGGTCTTCTGAATGTCGCAAGATTTTATCATCTTTGCGACCTCCAACTCCATTTTTTCGAGACAAGTCGCCTCCTCCTTTCTGAGCCGCAAGCATATCTCGCGAGTCTCTTCTATCGCCTCGTCGTCTACTTCTGAGTGGATAGCGCTATGAACGGTTTTTCCGCTACTGCAGTTTGACACACTCAGAAGGCTCGACGTGCTTCCTTTCCTCGTTTTTTTATTTTCCACGATGTTCTGTGGATCTACCCTTTTCACGATCAGTCGTGGCACTGCAAGAAATTGTGCGCCCCCACAATCCGCGCGCACTTGAGCATCGGTCCTAGGACCGATGGTGAGATTTCCCGTTTCCGGCCTGCTCACATGGGGTACCTTCTCAGAATTTTTTGAATTCATTTTTTCTCGCTGTTTGGTTGTCCTTTAGTTAAAAGCCCCGCCACCACGACAAGGTCTACCGAACATATCTATAATGTCAATCATGTCTGGCAGTGGATATGCATCCACTTCTCCCAGCACATCAAAGACATCGATGATGTTCGGCAGTGGACAACCAGCAGCGGAGATTATTATTATTATTATTTTTTTTTTGCTTAGGGAATTTTAAGAAATCTGCCTACAGATACCTTGGACTCCGCACTCCAAGGTTATGTGGGGTTGGTGTAATAAAACAAAAAGAAATAAAAAAAAGAAAAATAAATATATAAGATAGTAAATTTAATAAACTGGCGACCTACTGCCAGCCCGACCCACTAAAACCGGTAACCCTTATTCTGGAGCCCTTTACCCTCCCTCGAAACTGTCGTAAGACTTTAGCCATTGAGGGTGGCGCTCCAACTCTGCCGCTAATGCGACCTTCTTCTTCTCTCTGCGGTTTTCCTGCGTCCGTAGTTAAAAAAATGATTAAAACTATTTTATAGTCTAAGCAGAATTTACAGCACAACAATAATAAAAAAAAATTTTAAGAAGTTTAAAAAGTCGAAAGATAAAATTGCAAACGGATATAAAAAAGAAAAGAAAAAAAAGTAAACACGTATATAAAGTTGAGAAGACAAAGCTGTACAAAGACGAATAAAAAACACAAAGCAAATTAAAAAATGTATAAGGACAAATAAATCACAAAATAAATTAATAAAAAACAAACAAAACAAATTAAAAGCTGTTTAAATTACGCTGCATAGAGCATTTTAGCATGGGCGACACTCTCCACCAGTCTCCGTTTTTGTTCACGGGGGCCGCCTACATTTGGCATTAACCGTGAAAGATTAGCCGCACACTCGATCGCCTTATTTGACGCCGTAGCTATGTGGTGGTGGAAGTTTAACCTTCCATCCAACTTCACACCAAGGTATTTAATTTGTTTACTCCACTTGACCTCGAATCCGTCTATCACGATTCGTGGGAGCTCATTACCACGTCTGTCTGTGACCAGCAGTGCCTCGGTCTTTTCCAGGGCCATTTCAAGACCTCTGGTATCCAGCCAGCTTTTTGCTAGTCGCAGACATTCGTTCACCAATGTCCCAAGAGCCTCCTCACTTTCGGCAGTGCACACGAACAACGCGTCTTTGGCTATGTCCACAACTGCCTGGATGGCATCAACTGTGGACTTGCCTTTACGGAAACCAAATTAGTGATCCGATAGACTATTCTCTCCGGTCACGTGGCTTTGCATTCTCTGCAGAACCATATCCTCTAGAAGTTTACCCATCGTATTTAGCAGGCATATAGGCCTGTATGATGAGACTTTATCTAGAGGTTTTTCACCTTTCCTTAGAAGGACTAACCTCTGTCGCTTCCAGTTGCGGAAGATCTCTCCTCTCTCAAGGCAAAGATTAAAGCATCGAAGCAGAATCTGGGGTAAAGTGTCGATGACCAACTTAAGGATCTCGTTACTTATCCCATCGATTCCAGGCGCCTTGCCTGTTTTCAATCTTTTGCCTGCTTTTTGCAGTTCACTAAGTGTGAATAGTTCTTCCTCTTCTACTTTGCAAAAACTTCAGTTTCTTCTAAGGTATGGCTCTGCAGGAGGAAACAAAGAACTTATTATCTTTCTGACCCAATCGGGATTGTCCAGGCCGGGGGTCTTTTGCCTCGTCACTAATTTCTTAGTCACGATTTTAAAAGCCAGACCTCATGGGTCTATATCGACTTCCTCGATTAGGTCCTTCCAGCTACGGCTTTGCGACTTGCGGATCTCTTTCTTGAGGTCCTTTTTCGCCTCCTTGAAAGCCTCTTTCAGCAAAGGATCTCCCTTAGATCGGGTGTATGTCCTTCTTGCTTTGAAGTATTCCTTTCTCAAGGAGGCCAGCTTCTCTGACCACCAGTGCAAGGATTTTTTTCTTGGAAAGGCGCCTCTGCGACGTGGCATCGACGCATTGCAAGCGGTGACGATTATATCTCGCACCGCTCGCACCTCATCATTTAGACTTTTTGGCCTCCTTACCCAACCAGAATCCTCAATTAAGATAGATTCTTCTAGGGACCGGCTGAACTTCTCCTTGTCGAGTTTCTTAATGTTCCATGAGGAGGTTTTGCGACTAGGAGCTTCCTGTCTTTTTCCTCCTCGTGTGTCTCCCATTGAGACTGAGAACACAATGTACTGGTGGTCACTTGCTGTATATTCCTAAGAGACCCGCCAGTCGCTTATGCGGCTAAATATATTAGATGATGCGATCGTTAGATCTATAATCGATCCAATTGCACCTCGTCTAAACGTCTATGTTTTTCCCCGGTTTACAACTAATAAATCGTTCTTGGAGATCATTTCTCTAATCAGAATTCCTCTCTTGTCGAGCCTCGTCTCACCCCACTCTGGCGACTTTGCATTAAAATCGCCAGTGATGATGACATCCAGCTTGGATTCTATGAGGCTCGATTCTAGGTCTTCTATATTGGCTTCGAAGGTGGTCAGCGGGTCGTTGGGTGAGAAGTAGCAGCTATACATACTTATATTAGCCACCTCCATCCACACAAACCCGCTGCTTGTCTCCAAGAACTTGTCAACCCGCAATTCTAGGTTGCACAGCTTGATGGCGGCTCTCTTCGCCTTATCCTGATACCAAGGTGCAAGGTCGCTTCCTTGATGCTGCTCACTGCAGAACAGGATATCGACCTTATTTTTCCTAGCTGTTTGCATCAGGAGCACCTGTGCATCCTTACTTGTATGCAGGTTGACTTGAAGGAGCTTTAGGCATTAGCCCTTTTAAGTTTCTCCAGTTCCTCCTTGTAAACCGGGCACGAAATTCTTCCAGGGATATGGTTGACTTCCGTTTTTCCCAAATCTGTACACTTTGGCTTGTCACTAGTACAATCAGGTCCTCCTGCGTCCGTAGTTAAAAAAATAATTAAAACCATTACAAAGTCCAAGCGGAATTCACAGCACAACAATAATAAAAAGAACAAATTTTTTAAGAAGTGTAAAAAGTCAAAAGATAAAATTGTAAACGGATATAAAAAAGAAAAGAAAAAGAAGTAAACACTTTTATAATGTTGAAAAGATGAAACTGTATAAAGACGAATAAAAAACACAAAACAAATTAAAAAATGTATAAGGACAAATAAATCACAAAATAAATTAATAAAAAACAAACAAATTAAAAGCTGTTTAAATCACGCTTTTTGGCGGCTGTCGAGATCCTTCCTCGACATAACCGAGGTTATGAAGTTCTTTTAATTATACCACTTATGTTGTTTAATTTTGTAAGCAAGAACGTCATATCGCTCGAATATATATCATATTTGAAGTCGTCATTGATTATTCTACATCATTAAATCATGAAAATTTAATGATGAATATGAATTTCAGAAATAATATATCATTTTTATTCTGCGGGTATTTTCATCATTGTGATTATAATTATGATAAGTTTCAATAAATATAATAATTTTAGCAATTACTCACACGCTTCCAAACCCATTTACTCTTTACAAGGGTCATTGAGGACTAATACTTTTACATTCCTACAAAAAGTAATATAATACAATATAATATTATATAACTAGCTGTAGAATATTTACCCGAAGTTTTCAAATTCTTTGGGTAGGGGAGACCGAGGTGAGTTGTAACAAAGCCAAATTCTTGAAAACTATGACCTTTTAAAAAATTTTTAAAGCGTGAATTTATTACGTTTTTGATTCACTATTTGATGCAAATTTACTTGATCACCTGAGAATAGTTTTTGAGATGTACTTAATATGTGTGCAAAAAAATTGCTAAAACTAAGTTTTCGGACAAAATATTGATACTTTATTATTCGACACATATTATATTTTTGTTATTCTAATATTTACCTTAATAACTGTTTGATATTCTTGTTTCATTAAATGGTTTTGTTTTTTTGTGTCAGTCTCGAAAGGGCTTAGGGGGTTAAGTGTGCAAAAACTGCCCCCGCATCTATTTTTCTCAAATTTGGCCCATATATTACTATCCATATGACTATAACTTTCTGCAATTTTGAACTCAAAATTTTTAAGTGGGTAGGAATGAATGGGAAAAATATATTCGGCTCACTTTTTCCATACTGCTTATTTGGCTATACCCTATCACATGAAATTGCACATATGTATATAGTATGTGCATTACCGTACGTGACAAATAACATGACCATGGTTTTTGATATTTTACTCAAAAACTATATTTTTAAAAAATTTGGAAAAAATATATGTTAAAGAGGACATTATAAGGTACTTTTTAAAACAAAAGAGAAAGTGGTCACTTTAAAAAATAACCCTAAAAAAAATTTTTGAAAATTTAAAAAAAATTTTTTGAAAATTTTTTCTGAAAAAAAATTTTGATTTTTTTTTCTAAAATCGTCTTATCTATATTTACAACCTCTTAAAATTTCATTAAAATCGGTTTAGTAGTTTTCGAGAAAAATAAGTTTTTTGATTTTGCTTTCCCCCTCCATAACTCCCCCAAAAAAGCGAATTTTGAGTTCAAAATTGCAGAAAGTTATAGTCATATGGATAGTAATATATGGGCCAAATTTGAGAAAAATAGATGCGGGTGCAGTTTTTGCACACTTAACCCCCTAAGCCCTTTAAGATAAAAAATAATTATTCGAACCGATGCACAGTTTTTCGCACCTAGGCGAGTTGTAACAGGCTGTTTCAGCTCACCAAGGTTTACTCAAATTTGTGCTTGATCAAATATAGACTGTTTGGATTTTTGCTAAAGTATATTGTTTTATATGATGGCTTTAAAAGTATTGAGAATTTTACAAATTTTTGTGTAAATCACTTTCATATTTTCGAAAGTAAAAAAATATTAATAAAAACATTTTTCGAGTTGATCTTTCATATACAAAATTCAGGACTTGTTTTAGGATCAAATTCAGGACTTGTTTGAGAAAAAGTATTAGGATTAGATTTAGGACTTGTTTAAGAACTAGTTTTTGGATCAGAGTGACGATTTGTTTAAGGATTAGTTTTAGGATCAGATTAAGAACTTGTTGTTGGTCTAGTTTTATGTTTAGATTGAGGACTCTTTTGAGGACTTGCGTTTTAGACTTGTTAAGGTCTTGTTTGAAGACTAGTTTTTGGATAAGATTCAGGACTTATTTGAGTCTAGTTTTAGAATCAGATTAGGAACTAGTTTCAGGATTAAATTGAGGACTAATTTTTAATATCGGTTAAGGTCTTTTTAAGGACTAGTTTTAGAATCATAATCTGGACCTGTGTGAGATATACTTAAGCACATAAAATTGACTTATTCTGAATATAGCCTGGGAATGTTTCCATAGAAAGATTGAGTACCATGACGAAACTGTTAGTATGCATCTTTTAGTTTTTAAGAGTACATTTTGTAGGAAAGGGTAAGTCTTGTTTGCTTTTAAAATAATCATTTTTATAGTTTGTACACTCCCTGGTAAAAATTTCGGACTAATTCCGGATTAAATACGGACAGAATATTACGGATTAGTCCAAA
Organism: Leptopilina syphax; assembly: GCA_032872505.1. Classification (NCBI taxonomy): domain Eukaryota; kingdom Metazoa; phylum Arthropoda; class Insecta; order Hymenoptera; family Figitidae; genus Leptopilina; species Leptopilina syphax. The sequence continues at coordinate 21,955,707 of CM065471.1, forward strand.
AATTGTACGAAAAATGTCCGAAAATGATCCGCGTTAGTCTGATATTAATCGGAACGAAAACCTTGTAACGTGGCGTTACAAATTATCCCGCGTCTGCTGCGAATCGGGCGATTGAACCCGGAAACGGCCGAAGGGCCTCGAGGGTGTCAATCGCCAGATTCGCGGACAGACGCGACACTTGTTGTAATTACTCTCTCGCTAGAACATCGTGTTTGTGTTATCTTTTGTGTCGCCGAACGCCAGTTTCCTCACCTCCGTTTGCGGCGATTTCTCCTCATATTACATCATTAGTAAGTTGGAAAAATAAATTAGTTTATTAAGTGAATTGTTTATCTTATCTATTCTTCCCTTTCCCACCTTTTTCCCACATAGTATAATTGGAATCATCGGGCAACCAATTATAAATTGGCGCTTAACGTAAAAATCCACCTTTCCCATTTCCTTTCTGTAAAGAAATACTTTTGTTTCAACATCTTCGTTTGTTGAAATTCCCAAAATAATTTTTTTTCATCTTCGTTTGTTGAAAATCCCCAGAAAATTCATTTTTTACATCATTTTTTAATTGTTGAAAATTCCACCTGTCACCTCGTGGTCGCCTAACCTCGAAACCAAATCTTTTCTTTTCCTGTTTCCCATATTTAATTGTGTTTCTTATGTTTTGTGCATAAATATTATTGATCATTACATTATTTTAAACATTCTTGTATCGTATTATTTGATAATTGTGACAAATTTTCTTTGTGACGGACGCAGACAAGACAAAATTTCTGTGAAAAAGTGCGCGTAAAAAACCGGTAAAAATTAATCGTGGAAAATTCTTTGAACTCGTGACTAAATTCGTGAAAATTAGCGAAAATTAGTGAAAATTATTAAGAAAACGGAAAATAAAATCGAGAATTAAAAAGAAAAAGTAAAGGGCCTAGCGGAGTAAGCATGCACAATGTATCCAGTAACTGATTATTTTTAAATTTCCTTGAAATTTAGTAATTATGCGTTTCTGGGGTCACTCAGTACGAATGTAATATTAAATTTTCAAAATTCAAAATGGTTGGATACATTGTGCTTCAGCCGGAATGATGTAAAATTTCCAAAGTAGTATCTCCAAAATAAGACCAAAAGAAATTTTTTTTAAAATTAAAAAATTTTTTTTTGGATTTTTTTCGGGCAAAATTTTTTGAAATTTTTTTTTTAAATTCCTCTCATTAATTTATAAAACACGTATAAATTTCATTAAAATCGATCCAGTGGTTTTCGAGAAAAAACAAATTTTTGATTTTTCTTTCCCCCTCCATAACTCTTACAAAAATACATTTTTTGAAAAAATATTTGGTGAAAAATTATATCTTAATGTTACCAACATGTAACAAGAATTTCAAATTTTTTTGAGCGGGACACTTTTTGCATGCTTACTCCGCTAGGCCCTTTATCGATTATTTTTGAGAGAAAATTTTGTCGTTCTAAGACGCCGGTTTGTTTTGTTTTCGTGATCAAGGTCGTGTGTAACTTGAAAAAAATAGTAAACACGAAAAATTTCGCGATTAATTCGAAAATAATTTTGTCAAGTTAGAAATAAAGTTAGTATACTTTTTCTCACATAGAGTTCATGACGTTGAACAATAATTAGCGGAAAATTTTTTCTTTTTGCGTAAGTTGCAATTTGTAGAATAGATTAAATAACGATTTAAACTTATTTCTAATTTCTCAAAATTGAGTCACAAATGCATTCGAGACGTGTTTTACGATCGGATACAAGAAAAATTTGGGAAAATAAGGAAACAGAAAATATGTCGGGAAGCGAAACGGAAACGGCGAGCAAAACAGATTTTGAGGAAAGAGACACAGCGAGCGGGACTGCCCCTCCCACACACAAACAAAATCCCCCCCTGCAAGACAATGCGAAATCAAATGATTTAGAAGCCACGATAGAGAGACACGAGACAATAATTCGTACTCTCGTTGAACTCGTGCCCCCCGAAAAATTGAAATTTGTTAATTTCAACCAATCTATGCCTCTCCCAAGCGGAACAAGTGGGCAAGCAGCAACAAGGAACGCATCCTTGCCAGAATTAAGGGCAAGAGATACGAAGAACGCGAGTGTGCAGTTGATGCATTTGGAGAACAATAACCAAGGGTTACCAAATGCAGGCCCAACAGCTGTACCAACGAACCGCGGTATATTACAACAATACTTTGACGGATTAAAGAAAACTGTTGGAAATATAGTAAAAGTACCGGAAAATGCCACGGAAAATTTTATAGGAAAATTATCGGAAAATGTGACGGAAAATTTTCCAGAAAAATCAAAAGACGGAACTTTTGATATTAATTCGTTTTTAGGGACAAATAATCAAATGACTAAAAGTAGGAACGAATTAACAGCATACGATGAAATGCTGAGAAACGAAAGGGAAAAATTGCGCGAAAGAGAAAAACAATTAGAACACGAACATCGAAGAATTGTGCAAGAAAAATACAAACCCTCAGCACATAGTTCTGTAAATAAAAATAATAAAAATAACAGCGATTCAGAAGATAGTTTTCGAGAAAAAGTAGATCAATATTTCGATTCAGACAAACGCAAAATTAGGGAAAAAAGACAAAATGTCCAGTTTAAAAATAAGAGTAAAAATCAAGAATTTAACTATGAATGGCCAAACGATAGTGAAATAGGAATCGTATACGAACCCAAAAAGTTAGGAACTATTCCAAAAGAAAAAAATATTGATTTTCATAGGGAATTAAAAGAAAAATCAACCGAGTTAGATCAATTCAAAAATGAAATATCGATACGCGATAAGGAATTAGATCAACTTAGATTAGAATTAGACCGAATTTAGATATGCTCAGAGCCGCGAAATATATCTCTAAGGTCGATTTAAAGTGGGCGTATAATCAAATCCCGTTAAGTGAAGAGTCCAAGGAAAAAACGGCTTTCGTTGTTCCTGGTTTTGGAATGTTCCAATACAAGCGAATGCCGTTTGGACTTTGCAATGCTCCCGCAACGTTCCAGCGGTTAATGGACAAAATTATTACGCCTGACCTTAAACCAAAAGTTTTCTGTTATCTCGACGACATAATTATAGTTTCTCAAACGTTTGACGAACACATGAAATATCTGGAAATAGTGTTAGGAAAATTAAAAGAAGCAGGGTTGACAGTCAATTTTGAAAAAAGTGAATTCGGTTGTGCAGAGGTAAAATACCTAGGTTTCGTGGTTAACCCTTTAAGGACCAAATGTACAAAAATGTTATCCGAAATTTGGGAGCAATTTTTAGTATGAAAACGGATTGCTAAAAATTTTGCAAAAGACGTTTCTTAAAGCTCAGGAACCGCTCTTTCGAATGCTGCAATAACAAATATTGAAAATTTATAAATAAACAAATTACATACAGTTATTTAAAAAAAAACACAATTTTTTAAAGATTTTTTTTTGAAAATAAAATTTTTATTATTATTTATGGCAAAGGAATACGTCTCAAAGGTAAAAATATCGCGTCAAAAATGTCTAACCTAAAATGTTGTAAAATAAAAATTTGAAAAAAACAAAATGGCGTTCAAAGTCGGCTTTTTAATAAATAATATACAGCAAGTGCACATTTTTTTAAAAACCTCACAGATTCGCTTGAAACTGGTTACTCGAGGGTTTTTGGGGTCGGTGATTACAAATATGATAATAGTTTTTCAAAATTCAAAATGGTGAATCTAATATGGCGGACACTTTTTTTAAAATTTTATCGGAATCGGTTCAAACTGATTACTCGGGGGTTTTTAAGGTCGCTGATTACGAATATGATAATAGTTTTCAAAAATTCAAAATGGCGAATCCAATATGGCGGACACTTTTTTCAAAACTTAATCGGATTCGCTTAAAACTGGTTACTCGGGAGTTTTTGGGGTCGCTGATTACGAATATGATAATAGTTTTTAAAAATTCAAAATGGCGAATCCAATATGGCGGACACTTTTCAAAACTTCATCGGATTCGCTTAAAACTAGTTACTCAGGGGTTTTTGGGGTCGCTGATTACGAATATGATAATAGTTTTTAAAAATTCAAAATGTCGAATCCAATATGACGGATACTTTTTTTAAAACTTCATCAGATTCACTTGAAACTAATTTCTCGGTGTTCTTGGGATCTCTAATTACGAATATGATAGTAGTTTTCAAAAATTTTAAATGGCGATTCAATATGGCGGATACTTTTTCTAAAACTTCATCGGATTCACTTGAAAATAATTACTCGGGGGTTCTTGGGATCTCTAATTACGAATATGTCAGTAGTTTTTAAAAAATAAAAATTTCGGACCAATCCAACAACTTGCAATTTTGACTTTGGTACACTCGAGAAAATTTGCCCCTTAAACATAATTAATCTTTATTTATGAGGCTTCAAAGACAGACAAAACTCGATAATAACAAAGAACAGTTCCTATTAGTATTATTATTATAACAAAAAAATAGTTATGATTAGTATTATTATTATTAAGTTTAATATTACTATTATATTTTACACAAATTATTTAAAAGCAAAAACGGTTTATATTTCTATAATTTCTAACCTGAATAATGTACATGCTCCGAAATTTTTATTAATTAAAAACTACTATCATATTCATAATCAGAGACACCAAGAACCCTTCCTAATCAGTTTCAAGTGAATCCGATTAACTTTTAGAAAAAGTATCTGCCATATTGAATTAGCCGTTTTGAATTATTGAAAACTACTATCATATTCGTAATTACAGACCCCAAGAACCCCCGAGTAACCAGTTTCAAGCAAACCCGATGAAATTTTGAAAAAAATGTCCGCCATATTGGATTGGACATTTTGAATTTTTAAAAACTATTATCATATTCGTAATCAGCGACCCCAAAAACCCCCGAGTAACCAGTTTTAAGCGAATCCGGTGAAGTTTTGAAAAGTGTCCGCCATATTGGATTCGCCATTTTGAATTTTTGAAAACTATTATCATATTCGTAACCAGCGACCTTAAAAACCCCCGAGTAATCAGTTTCAAGCGAATCCGATAAAATTTCGAAAAAAGTGTCCGCCATATTGGATTCGCCATTTTGAATTTTTAAAAACTATTATCATATTTGTAATCAGCGACCTCAAAAACCCCCGAGTAACCAGTTTTAAGCGAATCTGTGAGGTTTTTAAAAAATGTGCACTTGCTGTATATTATTTATTAAAATGCCAACTTTGAACGCCATTTTTGATCCGCCATTTTGTTTTTTTTTAATTTTTATTTTACAACTTTTTAGGTTAGACATTTTTGACGCGATATTTTTACCTTTGAGACGTATTCCTTCGCCATAAATAATAAAAAAAATTTGATTTGCAAAAAAAAATCTTGAAAAAATTGTGTTTTTTTTAAATAACTGTATGTAATTTGTTTATTTATAAATTTTAAATATTTGTTATTGCAGCATTCAAAAGAGCGGTTCCTGAGCTGAAAATGAAATGTCTTTTGCAAAATTTTTAGCAATCCGTTTTCATACTAAAAATTGCTCCCAAATTTCGGATAACATTTTTGTACATTTGGTCCTTAACCCATTAACGCCTGAATGCACTGAATTTTTAATCTGACTTCAAACTTAAGTATTTCCTAATAAACATACTATTTTCTTTTCGGACAAAATTTTTTTTATGTATTGGAGTGTCCTCTATCCGAATATCATGTTTAAAAATTATTACAAAATTGTTTAACAATATTTTTTTGCATATAATTAAAAAATTACACAATTTTTTAATGATTTTTTTTTAAATCTTAAATTTAAATGTCAACAGAATTTTTTTTACGGTTTACATTTCCATAAATCGTGCACTCGATTGTTACACTTTCCAAATATATATCGTCCTTTTGTAAATAAACTTTTGATTTTTCAAAATGGCGCCTAAAAACTCAAAAATTTATGAAAATTTAAAATTTATTGTCCGATGTACATTTTTTTAAAAATTTGGCTTGAAAATGCTTACTCGCGGGTTTTTGGGGTCGCTGATTACGAATCTGAAATTACTTTTGGAAAATTCTAAATGGCGGATCCAATATGGCGGACAAAATTTTCAAAAATTAGTCGGATTCTCTTCAAAATCCTTACTTGGGGGTTTTCGGGGTCGCTGATTACGAATATGAAATTACTTTTTGAAAATTCAAAATGGCAGATCCAATATGTCAGAAAAAATTTTCAAAAATCAGTCGGATTCTCTTCAAAATCCTTACTCGGGGGTTTTCAGGGTCGCTGATTACGAATCTGAAATTACTTTTTGAAAATTCAAAATGGCGGATCCAATATGGCTGAAAAAATTTTCAAAAATCAGTCGGATTCTCTTCAAAATCCTTACTCGGGGGTTTTCGAGGTCGCTGATTACGAATCTGATATTACTTTTTCAAAATTTAAAATGGCATATCCCATACAACGGGTAAAGAAGGTTAAATTTTATTTAATCCTTTTGAAAATGCTTACTCAAGGGTTTTTAAGGACACTTTATTTAAATATCTTTAATTATTTTGAACATCTTTAGTCACCAGTTGCTAAACTGATGTTTCCAATTCTCACCGCGTGGAGGTAGATGAACAACGAGAATATTATTTAAAAAAATTTTTTTTTTAATTTTTTTTTGCTTATGAGCAGTATTGTAGTCGCGTGTTGCCAATCATCAGATCAAAAAAATGGACTTAGGTGATATTTGAGCGCTTAATTCAATCAGAAATAACGAATGCGGTAATTTTACACAACACTGTAAACAGCGAATCGAAAAAAATTGGGATAAAAGAGTTTTCTATAAGCATAAGCAAAAGTTATTTGATAAAAAAAAGTGCAAAAATTCTGTTGTGGAAAGAAATGAATCACAAAAATATTGCTCAACAAATAAATGTTCAATAAGAACACGAAAATCTTGCCGCACCTGTCTTTAATATTTTTGTGAAAAATGTTTTAAACAGGCACACGGAGAGTAGAGAAGCAATAAGAATAAAAAAGTTGGACAACTTTAATTTTAATATAATATATTAATTTATAAAATAAAAAAATTTTAAATAAAAAAAAAATTAAAAATTAAAAAAAGCAAAAAAAAATTTTAAAAAAAATTTTAAAAAAATAAGATTCTCGTTGTTCATCTACCTCCACGCGGTGAGAATTGGAAACATCAGTTTAGCAACTGGTGGCTAAAGATGTTCAAAATAATTAAAGATATTCAAATAAAGTGTCCTTAAAAACCCTTGAGTAAGAATTTTCAAAAGGATTAAATAAAATTTAACCTTCTTTACCCGTTATATGGGATATGCTATTTTAAACTTTAAAAAAGTAATATCAGATTCGTAATCAGCGACCTCGAAAACCCCCGAGTAAGGATTTTAAAGAGAATCCGACTGATTTTTGAAAATTTTTTCTGCCATATTGGATCCGACATTTTGAATTTTCAAAAAGTAATTTCAGATTTGTAATCAGCGACCCTGAAAACCCCCGAGTAAGGATTTTGAAGAGAATCCGACTGATTTTTGAAAATTTTGTCCGCCATATTAGATCCGCCATTTTGAATTTTTAAAAAGTAATTTCATATTCGTAATCAGCGACCCCGAAAACCCCCGAGTAAGGATTTTGAAGAGAATCCGACTAATTTTTGAAAATTTTGTCCGCCATATTGGATCCGCCATTTAGAATTTTCAAAAAGTAATTTCAGATTCGTAATCAGCGACCCCAAAAACCCGCGAGTAAGCATTTTCAAGCCAAATTTAAAAAAAAATGTACATCGGACAATAAATTTTAAATTTTCATAAATTTTTGAGTTTTTAGCCGCCATTTTGAAAAATCAAAAGTTTATTTACAAAAGGACGATGTATATTTGGAAAGTGCAACAATCGAGTGCACGATTTATGGAAATGTGAACCGTTAAAAAATTTTTTTTGACATTTAAATTATGACGACTCTTTTAATAATAAATTAAAAGTCATATTAAATTTAATAAATTATATTTCCCTTGTTCGTCAAAAATCTGTTCATTACCAACGAGGTGTCAGACGCCAGTTAATTTTCTTTTATAAAAATTAACAAAAATTAAAAAGATATAATATTCAATAACACGGCGAAGTAACAACAATTTCACTAATTTTCTCAAAGGAGATCCCGTTAGAAAATATAGGTTAATAAGGGAACAATTTAACCTTTTGAGATACGACTTTCAATGATAAATAAACGTACTTACTTTATTTATTCCAAGAGAAGGTTTCTCGTCAAGTTTAATAAAGATAAATAAAGCCAAGAACTCCACAATTATATTTCCTTTTTACAACTCTTCTTTATTACTCGTCCAAAACAGTAATATTCTTACAAAATCTTTATTCACTCTCGCTTCCCTTGTCCATTTACAAAATCTTCATATTTCGATAAAACACTCTTTTCTCACATAACTACTTATCTCAACTCTCTCAACAAACTCAAAACGTGTTCTTGTCATCTGCTAGATTTCAATGCGCGCCGGCTAGTATAAAGGAGAGTTTTCATCTCCTATACACCGTAGTCAAAAATACGCGCGAAAATGATAAATTCAAATACGTAAAGAAATAATAAAACTTTAAAAGAAAAATAACTTTGACGAAACTACTTCGTCACAACACTCCCCCATTAGGAATTGAACTACCATCTGTAGATCCAATTAAAAAAAAAAGAAAGAAACTAAAAATCTCCAAAACAAAAAAAAACTAGTATTCATAGTTCAAATTACTATCGATAACAAAAAAAAAAATATCATTCTTCCATACAACAAAAAGGTCGACGTGTAATCTGAGTATAATATGAAGAAACAAAATCAGATTATTACATCTTAAATTAAACAAAAGAAAATTTCGTAGTGCTGCTTAACTTTAGTCACATTTCGTACAAAAAAATTTTGATATTCTTACTTTGCTTAATCCTTGTCTAATTCCTTCTCCCTTTCCCGAATTAATTGTCGAATAGCCATGTTGATGGTTTCTACAGGTAATCCTTCCATCACCATCGTAATCTCACGGATAGCGGTAATCAAGTCAGATGGTTGTTCCTTCCTCGGCTCAACTTCACTATACGCAGGTGGTTCACTAGAATCTCCTTCATCAAATATCGGGAGTTTTCCTGAACCAATGTTGTTATCAAGAATTTTTACTGGTGTTACAGTCATATTTTCGTCAAATAATGACTCAGTCGATGGATTTCTCGATATAGCTGGAGATGGCGTTTTAGGAATCTGCCATGTACGATAATTATTACCATATCCTACTACATTTACTCCCAAATTGACTTCCCTTGTCCATATCGGAGGCCGAAGTGGATTTCCTTCCCTACTTTGCCTCACTGGCACATTATCCATGTCTTCCACCTTACTTTCATCCCTTGTCATTTGAAGGTTTTTCTTATTACCCATTTTTCCTCTAAGTAGGAATCTCCGGTAACCCGCAGCACAACGTGGACAAGTAGCCACTGTTTCGAACTTTCGACCACAGTTTTCGCAACTGGCCTCAGTCACCTCCTTTGGACACTTCGCTCGATAGTGACCCTTCCTCCAACAATTTTGACAGACTCTTGGAGGAGGGTCAACTGTTGGATCGGTGGGGATCGATTCAATGTCATCGAACATTACACCGGTGGTCTTTCTGGGTAAGGCTTCCCTCGTCACTGTTAGGAGAGTATCTTTAGAATTCCCTGCTTCTATCGTCAAACTAGGATTTCCCGTTATGGTTCTCGTCGGTGGTCCAGGAGGAGTTATTGCACGAGCCTCGTCAACATCATCATCATTCAGACTAACTAGATCTTCTTTGGTGATAACATGTTTTCTGGCCTTCAATTCGATGGATTGATGTTCTTTTAATTTTTCGATGGTCACAGAAGTTTTTGGGTCTAATGACTTCACGAATCTGTCCAGTTCCTCGACAGCCAGTCTGCTTCCAAACTCTGCCTAGTTCTCATTTTCTTTACGCCGCAAAATAGTCTCAGCTCTCTCTGCCTTTGGTAATGAAATTGGATCTACTACATCTATTGTCAAAATTTCATCAACATGTTCCTTCCCTAGGTCAGTTCCAGCACGTTGATTTGTCATATTCAGTGGTCTTCTCTTACCAGAGTCATGAATTGGGAAGTCCAATATCGATGGTGGTTCCGACAACTCTCTAGGAGGTTGGAATTCCTCCATTGGTTGGTGTCGGAGTGCAGCTTTGCCACGTAATATCCCACGTCGTGACATATTCGTTTGATGGTAGTAAGGTGATCGTCTTCCAGATATTCTAGTTCTCCACTTCCCCTTGTCACACTTCTCTCGGTATCTTTCCACTTTAACGGTCAATTTTACCCAAGTCAATTTGTCGAAACCTAAAAATAATCAAATAATTAGTCAAAATTGTATTTTAAATCAGTTGGGTAAATATTTCTTTAGGTCTGTGACATGGATTTTTGGATTTCTACGACTGTCTTGGGTACGTAATACAAAAACTGAAGGAGATAATTGTTTAGTAATTTCAAAGGGACCTTCAAATTTTGGAGCTAACTTTGTTGCAAACTTTTGTGCCCCACTTGATAGTTTATGAGATTTTCTAAGTACTAGATCACCAACCTTAAAATCAATTTCATGTCGGTTTTTATTATAATACTTAGTCTGCCTACTTCTCTCCTTGTCAATAAATTTTGTAACCAAGTCACGTAGTGCGTCAAGTCTTTTAATTCTGTCAATCCATTCCTCGGGAGAAATTCTATGTACTCTATCCTTCTTCTCGATTTCTCTTCGTAAACTTTTTACTGGTCGTGGATGCCGACCAAAGTTTAAAAATGCGGGAGATGTCTTTGTCGCAGCTTGAGTGGCAGTGTTGACTGCATGTCGAAATTCATGAATATGTAGGTCCCAGTCTCGATGATCATTTCCAATAAATGTAGATATCATGGTCTTTAAAATCCGATTACTTCTCTCTACAGGATTAGCTTGAGGGTGATAGGGTGGTGTGGTAATATGTTTCACCCCATATTCGTCAAGTGTTTCCTTGAGAGTCTTGTTGTCGTATTCTTTCCCATTGTCAGTCAAAAGGAAATCTGGAGTCTCCCATCTGAATAAGATCAATTCTTCGAACGCCTTAGTCACAGATTTCCCATCTGCAGATCTTAAAGGCTTCAATTCGATCCATCTCGAAAACAGGTCTTGAAAAACAACAAGATATTTGCATTTATTTTTACTTGGTGGAAATTCCATCGTGTCGGCTGCGACTACTGCCCATGGTCTCTCAACTATCCTTTGTCCATCATTCCTACAGGTCCGGCTTGAGATACTTTGTGTAATTGACATTTTACACAATGAGTCACGAATCTGTGTACGTCATTCCAGATCCCTGGCCAATAGTATTCTCTTGCAACCCTGTCGTATGTTTTCTCCACTCCTAAGTGTCCCATAGATGGAATAGAATGAGCATCTTCTAATACCCTTAGTCTATGTTCATCTGGGACAACCAGCTTCCATCCGTCTTCATCACCAACAATAGGGAGGAGTAAGGGATCACTACGATGACGGTACAAAAGGTCATTTTCAATTCTCCAACCAGGAAATCTGTTTGGAAATTTTCTGATCATTTCCCGTCGTCTGATGTACCATTGATCCTCTATCGTCTCGAAAGCATCAATCAATTCGTCATCTTCGGTCATTCTTGATAATGCATCTGGAACTTGGTTTAATGCACCCTTTCTGTGAATAATCTCAAAGTCCCAGTTCTGCATCTCCAAAGCCCATCTTGCGAGTCTTCCAGTCGGATCCTTTAAATTCTTCAGCCACTTCAAAGCTGAATGGTCAGTAATGGCCTTGAATTTATATCCTTCAATGTAAGGTCTGAACTTTTTTATAGACCAAAGTAGTGCTAGGCACTCCTTTTCCGTCACAGAATAGTTCCTTTCAGCACCAGTCAAAACTCGGCTGATATACATCACTGGATGTTCTCCATCATCAAATTCCTGAGTCAGAACGGCGCCAAGGGCATAACTACTTGCATCACACTGGATTGTGAAAGGCAAATTAAAGTCAGGGCGAGCGAGTACTGGTGCTGTCGTCAATTTTATTTTCAAAGTGTCGAAGGCTTCCTGTTGTTCGTCTCCCCATTCCCATGGTCGTCCTTTATGCAGCATCTTAAAAAGTGTCAATCTGATCTCGCTGTCATTTTTAATGAATCTAGAATACCATCCAACCATTCCTAGAAATCTTCTTAGTTGTTTGACGTTCGTAGGTGGTGGATAGCTTCGTACTGCTTCTGTTTTCTCTGGATCTGGTCGTAATCCTTCCTCGTCTAATAAATATCCCAAATATCGGACTTGTGAACATCCAAATTCACACTTGTCAGGATTAACAGCCAGATTTGCTTTCCTCAGTTCCTCTAAAACAAATTCTAACCTTTTTATATGTTCATCAAAGTTGTCCGTCACGATGATGATATCGTCAAGATATCCGAACACATAAGGTTCGACTTCTGGTCCAAAAAGAGAGTCAATTAGTCTCTGAAAAGTACTCGAAGCATTCACAAGTCCAAAAGGCATTCGGCAGTGTTAAAAGATAACGAGGAGGGGGGAAGGTCACCGCACAGTAATGGTTAATGAGAACAACATAACAACTAGAGAACAACTAGGTTTATTTTTATAATGAGGTTTACAATAGAAAAAGGTTTGATGATTGGGGAGATTGAGAGAAATATAGAAAGACAAGAGAAAAAAAAATGTTGAAACTATAACGCTTAAACAATGTAGATTGCTTGCGACGAAGCTGGACTCATTTGATGAGGTCCACCAACGGAGGCAAGCAATGAAGTAGAGGAGAAGGCCCAGAAAATAACGTGGGCGATCACCCGTTGACAGGGTTCTTAAGAGAACACATTAAAAGAAGAAAAACGAAGAAAAAGAAGAAGAAAAAATAACAATTTATAAGAAAAAGAAGAAAAAAAACAAATTGGAAAAAACTTACAAAGGCCGATCAGCACACTTTGTTTCGTTGATTGGTCGTTTGGTCCTCACTATCCTTGTGAAAAAACTCCAAGCCACGTGTCTCCACTGAAGGACGGTGCAATTGATCGTCAAAAGGCGAGCCAGAAGAGACGATGTGGTTCCTTTGAGAGATCCGCAAGAAGAGAGCGCCTCGTTCCAAGCGCGTTCGCGTCGACGTGGGAGAATTGTGAAAAAGGTGGAAGGGGCGAGAGGTTGAAAATTATGTTAAGTAGTAGAAGCAAGGAGGGGGAAAGCCAGTGGCGTAGAACAAAAAAGGAACAAAACCTTCAAAAATAAAGCGTGATTCAAAATCCATCCAATTGCATAAATAAAGACAACCGCGACAACAGTTGCCCATTTACCAGAAAATAAAGGCTAAATCACACCAAAAAAATAAATGGTTTTTCACTGATCTTTTTAAACATTTGCCGCCCGCCTTTCGTTAAGCAACTAACGGAATAACTTGAAGATTCAGATATGTGTATAGTTTAAAGTGTGTCAATTGGAATAGGAAGGGGGCATAGTTTAACAATAGGTCTAGTAACGATAGTGGTGCCGGTCTTTACCGTAGCTACTCTGACAAGGCCATCTTTACCGGGATGAACGTCCGTGACTCTTCCCAAAGGCCACTTGGATGGAGGGTATCGTTCGTCGACAACGAGAACCAAGGTTCCAACTTTAATATTATCCGTGCTCTGATTCCACTTATACATCGAGTGATATCGTTGAAGACATTCTCGTGACCACTTGCTCCAAAATTGCTGCGTCATTTGGCAGATTTGTTTCCAGCGAGAGAGTCGATTGATGTTCACATTTTCAACGTTTGGCTGGGGAATGAGTGTGAGTGGTTGGCCTATCAAGAAATGACCAGGGGTTAAGGCTGATATGTCGTCAGGGTCGTCTGTAATGGGACAAAGTGGTCTAGAATTGAGGACAGACTCGATCTGTGCAATGACGGTTGACATTTTCTCATAGGTAAGAGTTTTGTCGAACACAATCCTGCGAAGGTGATGTTTAACAGACTTAACCCCCGCTTCCCATTTACCTCCAAAATGAGGGGCTGCGGGTGGGTTAAAGTTCCATTTAGTACCATCCTGTGCAATAAGTGTGGCAAATTTTTTCAATTCTTGGGAGGTGACAGAAAAGAGTCGTTGTAGTTCAGCATCAGCTCCCTTTAAATTGGTTCCACAGTCACTCGACAGTGTTTGGCAAATACCGCGACGTGAAGTGAAGCGGTGATAAGCGGCCAAGAAAGCGTGAGCTGTGTAATCGGTCACTATTTCTAGATGTAGAGCCGAAGTCGCTAAACACACAAACAAGACAAGGTACCCTTTGTATTGGCGAGCCGCCCGCCCTGACCAAGTTTTTAAATTGAACGGGCCAGCATAGTCGATTCCAGCGTGAAGGAATGGTCTTACAGACGGGACAACTCTGATGGAGGGTAATTGCCCCATGAGTTGAGAGGCAGTCTCTTTTCTAAAGGTTGCACATCGGACACATTTCATGATAAAGGACCTAACAGGAACTCTCCCACCAAGAATCCAACAGGTTGATCTTATGTAGGATAAAGTGGATTGAGTTGATCCATGAAGGGTTCGAATGTGGGCGTCAGAAATGATAAGTGTCGAAAGGTGTGAATCTTTGGGAAGGATGAAGGGGTGTTTATTTTCATGGCTGAGAAGGGAATTGTTTAACCGTCCACCGACTCTAAGAATACCGCGAGCATCGATGAAAGGGGTTAACCGATTTAAGGAATGGTTACGAGGCAATTGCTTCTCTGATTGAAGGGTATTAATCTCATCTTCAAATGCTGCAGTTTGACACTGGTGGACACATATATACTTTGCGTTCTCTAACTCTTCGGGAGTTAGAGGGATTGTTAAATTACCAAAAAAACTTCGTTTCTTTATTACTCTTTGGCAAATGGCGACAACTCGTAATAGTCGAGTTAAACTAGAGAATCGTTCAATAAAGACAGATAGACTTGTAGAGCGTCGCATTAGGTGATTGCGTTTTTTCGACATATTTCTCTAAATTGGTGTCTTCATCAACAGAAATAGTAGGATTAGGCCAGAAAGAGGGACTTTGGATTAACCAAGAGGGACCACACCACCAAAGAGAATGATTCAATAATTCGGAAGGATTTAATCCACGTGAGGCGCAGTCGGCCGGATTATCGTGTCCTGGCACAAGTCTCCACTGAGCTTGTGGTACAAGTTCGTGTATAAGACAAACTCTGTTGTGGATATACTCCTTCCATTTGGAAGGATGGTTACTGACCCATGTTTGAACGATTGAAGAATCAGTCCAAAGATAGGGTGTGGCATTAGTAATTTCGAGAGTATTGAGAACCAATGATATCAATTTCGCCAGCAATACGGCGGCGGATAGTTCAAGGCGAGGGACTGTCTGTCGCTTTAAGGGTGCAACTTTGGTCTTGGCGCAGAGCAAGGAGGAGGTAATAGAGTTTGTGGTTGCAACTCGTAAATACACTACAGCTGCTAAGCCATCCACGGAAGCGTCAGAAAACCCGTGTATTTGCACCAGAGCACCATTGGTGATGCCCATCCAGCGTGGAATCCTTTAAGAAGAGAGGACAGATAGTTGTTCAACAAACATATTCCATGTTTTTTCTAAGTTAGACGGAACAGGATCATCCCAACCTACCCCAATGGTCCATAATTCTTGAAGGATGAATTTAGCCCGAAGTATGACAGGGGCGACAAACCCAAGGGGATCAAATAATTTGGCAATAAGGGACAGAATATGTCGTTTGGTAATGGGAGATGTAGGAGTAAAAGACAGTGAGAAATGAAAATAATCATCGGAAGGTTGCCACAAAAGCCCTAATGTTGGTACTGATATGGATTCATCTATAGTCAAACTACCAATCGGAAGTAGTTTGTCTGTGGGAAATCCTTGTAAGATTGTCGGATGGTTGGAAGTCCATTTGTGCAATGGAAATCCACCAGCCGGGATCGCTAATGGAAATCGATCTCCTTCGTCTTTGATCAATTGATTAAGCGCTCGGAGGGCGAGAAATGGTGCGCAAGTGAGGCCATAAGTTACAGTGGCTAATTCGAATGTTATCAGTGTGTCGGCATCATCTTTCCAAAGGATCCGTTGGAATTTACGATCACATGGGTGTACTAGCACCTGACGATACATGTGTTTTATGTCGGTGGTGAATACATACCGAAGGGTTCGGAACCGTATGATCACATCGGTTATGTCACTCTGGAGTTTCGGTCCAGAGTGGAGAATATCGTTTAGGGAGGTGCCGCTGCTGGTTTTATGAGAACCATTGAAAACCACCCTGAGTTTTTTATCTAATTGATCTGAGTGATGAAATACGCCATGATGAGGGAGGTAGAAAGAGGGGTGTGGAATGAGATCCTCAGATGGTATCTTGTTCATATGACCTAATTGTTGATACTCATCAAGGAAATTTTGGTAGCGTTCAATCGACTGTGCTTCTAACCCTAGTTGGCGAAAATTATGATTCAGCATTCGCAAGGCTGATGATCGAGATTCCCCAAGGTTAGTGGGCGGAGATTTAAATGGTAATCTAACACAGAACTTGCCCGATGGGAGGCGTGTATAAGTGGATTGAAAGAAATCTTCGCATTCCTGTTCCGCAGGGGAAAGAGTTGGTTTGAGAAGAGTCACCTCTTCTTGGTACCAGAATCGTTCAAGTAAATCATATAAATCACGATCTGCTGATGTGTGATAAAGGCTACGAGTGTCGGAAATCTGTGCTTGTCCAGAGGGACCGGAAATGATCCATCCAAAGATGGTTGATTGGGCTATTGGAGTATTAGGAGGTCCCTTTTTGAGGCCAGGTTGAATGATATGTGCATATGCATCGGATCCCAAGATTATGTCGACAGGAGATGGATCAAAAAAGGTTGGATCAGCAAGCGGTAATCCATCGAGGTGGGGATAAAATTGTTGATAAATCTTTGTAGTGGGAATATGACCTGTAAGATTGGTTAAAATCTCAGTTGAGATATTACAAGATGCATCGGGGATTAATGTAGATTTTAGTGTGATAAGTGAAGAACCTTTAGACCTTCCAGACGGGTGATTTCCTGCTCCGATAATTAGTACGCGGGAAGGACGACGAGGGATATTAAAATTCTGAACTAAGCTTTCAGTGATCAAGGACACTTCTGAACCTTGATCGACAAGGATTCTCACCTGAACGGAAATTCCTTGGTCAAGTTCGATTTTCGCAATAGCTGTTGCTAAAATTACAGAGGTTACCTTAGAATCGGGTCAGGTATTCGAAGGACAAGCATCCTGATCACGTGGAACGGTGTTTGTTGAAAGAGGTAAGATAGGGTTAGGAAGTAGACTGGTTGACGTCCTTTCGTCATTACCGTGAATAGTAGTGTGGTGTTTTTTGCCACATTTGAGGCAACGTCTTGGTGAAGGGCACGCATTGGAAAGATGTGAACCCAGGCAATTGTAACACAAGGAATGCTTTTTTATAAGTTCTAACTTGCGATCTCTGGATTTGAAAGAATACTCAGGGCATCGCATGGTTTAATGTGATTGCGAGCATATAGGACAATTTTTGATAACAGAAGTCGCAGTCGAGGAGTTTACGGTACCCTGGATAACGTGGGATTTTACATTTACTTGAGCTGGGAGGGAAGATATAATAGTAGATGCTCTGTTAAGAGCTTGAAGAGAGCGCATGCGGCATAAGATAAATTGATTAAATTGGGTCAACTTAGGGTAGTCAATTGTTGATCCTAATTCCATTTCCCATGCTCGAACAGAAGCCGGGTCAAGACATCGGGTTGTCAAGTAAATTAGGATGGAATCCCAATGTTCTATAGGTTGATTCAGGGTTTTCAAGGTGCGGATGTTTTGTTGCAATGTAGTGTACAAATTTTCAAGCTCAGAAGCAGATTCTTTCTGAATACGTTTTAATGAGAAGAGGGCATGTAAGGCGGAATCGATTAGAATACGTTTGTTGTCGTAATATGATATTAGATCATCCCAGGCTTTCGGGAAGTTAGCACCAACCAGGGGGGTTTGGTTCAAAAGTGAGGCCGCAGCACCTTGAAGGCTAATCTTCAAATACTGCAGTTTCTCAACGGAAGATAAAGTTTGGTTGTTTATAACAAGGGAGGAGAACAAGTCCTTGAAAGCTAGCCAATTATTATAGTTACCATCAAATTTTGGTAAATCCAAGCGAGGAAGTCTATTTACTAGTGAAATGGTTGATGAGGATGCTTGAACTTGAGCGACTGTGTTGTGTGACGGATGAGTAACAGGAAGAGTATCTAATAAATTACCCATTCTCTCAATAATATCAAGAAATGAATCACGTGTAACTTTAAAGAAGTCATCGGAAAAATAGGGATCAGCTCTGATTTCCTGCTGGTCAGGCATGTTTAAGCGAGCAATGTCGACGCCCAGGACTTTGTGACAATGAGAAAACTCTTTCCAATCATCGTTAAGAGCAGAAAGCCGAGTGTCAATTCGGCGACAGGAGATATTTGTTTCACCAACCTGACAAAGATCAGTGTAGGCGGTTTGAATTTGAATTGACAAATACTTGAGGTGTTCCAAAGAAGCAAGAATAGGGGGAGTACTCATGTTGACCAAATACAGTGACCTTATAACCCCAAAAATCCGGCTCGAAGGACCATTAAATGAATGTTAAAAGATAACGAGGAGGGGGGAAGGTCACCGCACAGTAATGGTTAATGAGAACAACATAACAACTAGAGAACAACTAGGTTTATTTTTATAATGAGGTTTACAATAGAAAAAGGTTTGATGATTGGGGAGATTGAGAGAAATATAGAAAGACAAGAGAAAAAAAAATGTTGAAACTATAACGCTTAAACAATGTAGATTGCTTGCGACGAAGCTGGACTCATTTGATGAGGTCCACCAACGGAGGCAAGCAATGAAGTAGAGGAGAAGGCCCAGAAAATAACGTGGGCGATCACCCGTTGACAGGGTTCTTAAGAGAACACATTAAAAGAAGAAAAACGAAGAAAAAGAAGAAGAAAAAATAACAATTTATAAGAAAAAGAAGAAAAAAAACAAATTGGAAAAAACTTACAAAGGCCGATCAGCACACTTTGTTTCGTTGATTGGTCGTTTGGTCCTCACTATCCTTGTGAAAAAAACTCCAAGCCACGTGTCTCCACTGAAGGACGGTGCAATTGATCGTCAAAAGGCGAGCCAGAAGAGACGATGTGGTTCCTTTGAGAGATCCGCAAGAAGAGAGCGCCTCGTTCCAAGCGCGTTCGCGTCGACGTGGGAGAATTGTGAAAAAGGTGGAAGGGGCGAGAGGTTGAAAATTATGTTAAATAGTAGAAGCAAGGAGGGGGAAAGCCAGTGGCGTAGAACAAAAAAGGAACAAAACCTTCAAAAATAAAGCGTGATTCAAAATCCATCCAATTGCATAAATAAAGACAACCGCGACAACAGTTGCCCATTTACCAGAAAATAAAGGCTAAATCACACCAAAAAAATAAATGGTTTTTCACTGATCTTTTTAAACATTTGTATTGCCAAAGTCCTGATCCGGGGATAGCAAAAGCTGTATACTTTTTGCTCTCTTGGGATAATGGAATTTGGTGATAGGCTAGCGTCAAGTCAATTTTTGAGATATATCTGGCTTTTCTCAATTTGTCCAAAATAGAGTCAATGGTCGGCAATGGGTACATGTCCTTTATTGTGACCTTATTAACGTCTCTGAAGTCCAAACATTGTCGAAAGTCACCATTCCCTCTAGGCGTCAAAACTGGAGCTGTCCTCCAATTGCTGCATGATGGCTCGATTACTTTTTTCTTATACAATTCTGCTGTATTTTTCTGTGACCAAGTAATCATTATCGGCGACATACGTCTTTGTCTATGTTGGACAGGGGTTTCGTCAGTTACCCTGATGTGATGTTCAGTTAAGTTGGTCATTGGTAGTTCTTCCGATGGTGGTAGTACCAATTTTCTCACCAGGTCTTGAATAATATCCTTTTGTTGGTCCGTCAACGCCGAGATACCAGCACATTCAGCATAAATTTCTTCTTCGCCCTCGATAACATCTTTGACACAGAATACATGCCAATCACCATCAAATACTCTCCAGAGACCAGGTCCAAGTTGAACTTCCATATTCCAAGCTTTACAAAAGTCGATGCCCAGAATGATGTCTTGTGTAACTGAACTAAGAACTTTAACGTCAAACTGTTTTGAATGTCCGTCAACTGTTATATTCAGTTTTAACAACCCTGCTGTCTCTGTCTTGCCACCAATCGCACTCCTTATTGAGGTATTGCATGGCTGTAGTCGGTTCCTATATGGCTCTGCCACTCTGTCGCTGATCACAGATATCATCGCTCCAGGGTCAAATAGTGCCTCATAAGAATTGTTGCCGATGTGCATTCGAAAGAAATATCGATTTTCCAGTCGGCTTCCGTCTACATCCTGGTCAATATCAAGGTATGGGTCAGTTGTGCCCTTCACAACCTCTCCCCTCCCTTGGAACATTGATACTGATCCTTTATCAGTATCATTCATCCCCTCAATTAAACTCCGCTTATAAAGTCGATTACTATCCCCACTCTTGGCCTCCATATCCCTAAATGAAAAATTAAATGAGTTTTTCTCATTCTTACTCTCTCCTTCTTCCCATGTCAATAGTTTGAATGAGTTTTTCTCATTTAATTCTTCAGTTCCTATTTTATCCTCTTTCCAAATGAGTGGTACCTCTCCACTCTTGTCGTTTACTATCTCGTCACCCGTGTCCCAACTGCATGTTGCACCTTCATTAATAGGGAATGAATTTAAACCTTTAATTTTGTCTAATTTATCCCTATTTTTCCCAATTACTGTAACTTTTTCTTTGTCAAAAGAAACAGTAATTATTGGGTCTGAGGAGGGTTGGTGGGGGGTACAGGCAGTGACTGCGCCCCCCATGGGCCGTTTCCCAAAGCGTTTCTCACATTAATACAATTTGGGCAAGTCAAGAAATTTACCCCAGGAGTTTTACAAACTAGACAAATTTCTGTCTGCTTTACTCTGTTAGGGCAATGTGTCGCGATATGCCCTGGCTGTTGGCACACATAACATATTTTTAAAGGACATTCTGACACCCTATGTCCCACTGACTGACAAGAAAAACATGCACCATAAAAAGGGGTTGGTGCACTTGCATTATTTGTTGGACCAGTTTGACCTGCAGCAGTATTAACGGAGTTGTTATTTTGTTGCTTTTTCTTCCATTTTCCTGCCATCATCGCTGCGTACAACATGGCTGGATTTGGAGTTGGTGTTGGTGTCACATTGGTGGTGGAGGTCATTTGGTTGAGAGCGTCGACTTTTTCGTCAGTTTTCTCAACTTTCTTCTCCCCTTTTGTCTTCTTGTCCTTTTTCTTCTTTTCGTTCTTCTTCTTACTTTTCTTCTCTCCTTCACTTGTCTCGACAACTCCCTCGTCTTCTATTGCTGCTACTTTCTTTTCATTTTTATTGGTCCCATGTGTCTTATCGTCCTTCTTGGTACCATAGAATGCAGCGGCTGGAAAACGCATTTTATCTTTCGATGGTGGGGGCACATATCTGTCGTCCAAGTCTTTAACTTTTCCAAATTGTCGTAAATTTTTTTCTAGTTTAGTCAGTGATTCTAAACTCGATAAGTCAACTTGTCTGCGGTAAGTAGGCGTAAGGCCTTTGTAAGCAATTTTAACTTGTTGCTTGACTGATAATGGTCTCTTTAAATGTCCCATTATTAGTCTTAAACTTGTCAAATATGAAGAAATCTTTTCTCCTTTTGCTTGTGTTCTAGCCCTGAGTTCGTCAATTACCTCGTCGTCGTCAACTGTTGTTAAAAATTCACGTCGAAAAGCTCTCTTGAACATCTTCCATGTGTCGATTTCTCGTCTGATAGTCCTATACCAACGACTTGCTTGTCCTTTTAAAATACTGGTAATTGAATGCACTAAGTCATCGTCGTCAATTACCATACAATCTTTGCAATCTTCTAGTCTGTTGAGGAAATCTTCAGGGTCAGCATTGTCATCTCCCGAAAATTTAATATCCCAATTAATTAACGTTTTAATTGTTTTTGACCTATTAATTGCTATACTTTTGTCTGATTTTAACGACGATTCAATAGAAATGTCCGAATCAGAATCACTTGATGAATCCGTAAATAATGTCCTTCGTACATTCTTTTCTTTATATTTTTTATTAGTTCGTCGTTTGTACTTGTCTTTGTTTTGAGAAATCTTTTTCTCCCTAGTCGAAAATTTGTCGGATTTGTCAGAGTCATTTTCGCTATCACTGTCGTTGTTTGATATTCCCCCCTTAGACAGAATTTTTTTATTTGTCTGTACTGGTTGAGGAATATTTCTATCACATTTGCTTTCTCTTGTTTTATTTTGAATGGGTTGAGAAACATCTATCTTGTCATTATTTTCAAAATTCTGATTTTGATAATAATGTTGGACTTTTTCTCTTTTTAATTGAGGGTTCATGTCATTTGGTGGCCATTCAAAATTATTTCCTAATCCCATGTAGTCATTATTTTCATCGATAGGTATAAGAGTATAAGTCATTTGTTTATTTAATTTAATAAATTGTCTTATTTCGGGACTAATACTGAGTCTTGAAACCGATTGTTGTAAACTAATGACATTTGGTGCCATTGTAGCCGAAATAATTGGCTGGGGTGTAGTCATGATCGTTGTAGTAATTGGTGAAGGAAGTGTATGTGAAGTCGTTGTCAAAATCGAGGTAGTAGGGATACTAGCTGTAGTCATTACTGGTATATGACTCATATTTAAGGGACTTTGTCTACTGTACGTTAAACTATTCTCCCCCCTCCCTGCTAACGTTTCTTGATTTTTGTCAATTTCACCCAAATTACCTAAATCCATTATTTAAGGGCTGTCAATTTCCTCACTGTCACTTGTCACTCCTGTACCCCTTGTCTGGCAAACATTGGGAATTTCTTCCTTCTTGGGTGGTGTATACGCTTCAAGAAGGAAAATTTTACTTGAATTCCCACAGTCATATTCTTGGCAAAAAGGAATGTCTAATTCATCTGTAAAAATTGTTCTTAATTCAATTCGGAACAATCTTTCTCTCAAAACTTCTAATGTTCCTGCAATCGATAATTGTTTTGCAAGTAACATTGTTACTATTTGTCCTACTGGCATGGCAATAATAGATGTCCAGATATCTCTGATTTCGGGACTATCTAAAATTTCGCCATTCTTTCTTTATAGTCTATCATCTTCTCTATTGCGTGAGCCATTTCAATTGTAAAAAAAAATTTTTTAACAAATTCAAATGTCAAAAAAAAATGTTTTATTACCCTAGTCGATTTTAAATTAGGGCAATTTTAAATTTACACGCTTTATCACAAATCAAAATAAATTAATTTCAATTTAATTTAGAAAAATTTTGAAAAAATTTTCAATCATTAAATATAAAAATTAATTTTTAGGGCCTAACACACACTATATACAGTCCTGATATTATTCAATAATTTATTTAATTAATTTTATTCTTCATCAAACTCAAAAAAAGGATAAAAATTTTGAAAATTTGTTAATTACTAACAAAAAGGGGGCACGTCTCCCATTTAATACGGCCCTGGTCCCTTTTAAAATTTTCACAGTCTCGCGACAGAAATTTTCATCTCCTTTCCCAAGTCAAATTTCTCTTGTCAATTTCTGTATAAGTGATATTTTCGAGCCTACGTGATTAATTTCTGTCATGCGCGATAATTTCCCTAGTCGAAATTTTCCACTGACCGCCAATTTCTATGAACGAAACTAAATTTGAAAAATGAAGCGAAAAATTACCACTACGCGCATGCGCTATATGTCACGTGACTATTGTAATTTATTCAACACCAAACACGTGTTGGCTAATTATTTAAATAACAATGGCAAAAATTATTTATCACTCGCGAAAAGTAAAGAAAAATTCACTGATTCTAACAAAATTAAAATTATTGAAATCGTCCAGGCATTACACGAAATATTCAACTTCAAAAAAAAATGTCTAAATTGAGGTTATGGCGTCTCTCGCCATGCCGTCAACAAAAATTCTCAAGTGTAAAATTTTCTATTTTACACAATTATCTCCTCCACTCCAAAGTCACATACAATAAAGAAAACAATTTACATGTAAATCTCCTCCTCTCCCAAGTCACATATAGAAATACATATAAATTCTTCTCCTCTCCCAAGTCAAATCAAAAAAAAATACATGTCACAAAAATTCACAAGTTAAAAAGCATAGAATGATTTCTTGTCGTATCTCAAAAATTT
Organism: Leptopilina syphax; assembly: GCA_032872505.1. Taxonomy (NCBI): domain Eukaryota; kingdom Metazoa; phylum Arthropoda; class Insecta; order Hymenoptera; family Figitidae; genus Leptopilina; species Leptopilina syphax. The sequence continues at coordinate 21,979,992 of CM065471.1, forward strand.
CCCAACAAATGGGCCCCACGTTGGGCGCCAAATTTTATGACGACTCTTTTAATAATAAATTAAAAGTCATATTAAATTTAATAAATTATATTTCCCTTGTTCGTCAAAAATCTGTTCATTACCAACGAGGTGTCAGACGCCAGTTAATTTTCTTTTATAAAAATTAACAAAAATTAAAAAGATATAATATTCAATAACACGGCGAAGTAACAACAATTTCACTAATTTTCTCAAAGGAGATCCCGTTAGAAAATATAGGTTAATAAGGGAACAATTTAACCTTTTGAGATACGACTTTCAATGATAAATAAACGTACTTACTTTATTTATTCCAAGAGAAGGTTTCTCGTCAAGTTTAATAAAGATAAATAAACCCAAGAACTCCACAATTATATTTCCTTTTTACAACTCTTCTTTATTACTCGTCCAAAACAGTAATATTCTTACAAAATCTTTATTCACTCTCGCTTCCCTTGTCCATTTACAAAATCTTCATATTTCGATAAAACACTCTTTTCTCACATAACTACTTATCTCAACTCTCTCAACAAACTCAAAACGTGTTCTTGTCATCTGCTAGATTTCAATGCGCGCCGGCTAGTATATAGGGGAGTTTTCATCTCCCATACACCGTAGTCAAAAATACGCGCGAAAATGATAAATTCAAATACGTAAAGAAATAATAAAACTTTAAAAGAAAAATAACTTTGACGAAACTACTTCGTCACAAAATTTAAGATTTAAAAAAAAAATCATTAAAAAATTGTGCAATTTTTTAATTATATGCAAAAAAATATTGTTAAACAATTTTGTAATAATTTTTAAACATGATATTCGGATAGAGGATACTCCAATACATAAAAAAATTTTTGTCCGAAAAGAAAATATTATGTTTATTAAGAAATACTTAAGTTTGAAGTCAGACTAAAAATTCAGTGCATTCAGGCGTTAATGGGTTAAAGGGTTAACGAAAGAGGACTGCAAATCGATGACGACAAAGTCAAACCTATTCGAGAATTTCCGACCCCTAAAACTATTAAACAGTTACAACGTTTTATAAGAATGGTTAGCTGGTACCGATGATTTATTCCACATTTCGCTGAAATAATCGAACCTTTACAAAAATTACTACGGAAAAATGTAAAATGGACTTGGAACGAAAATCAGGAAATAGCAAAATTAAAACTGATCGAGTTGTTGACGACAGCTCCGATCTTGAACCCCCCTGATTTTCAACACACTTTCATACTAGAAACTGACGCAAGTGACACGGGTTTAGGCGCAGTTTTGACACAAGACATTGACGGTAAAAACGTAGTAGTTGCTTACGGAAGTAAAAATCTAAGCGAAACAGAGAGAAAATATTCGACAACAGAAAAGGAGTGTCTCGCAGTGAAAACGTTCATAGGAAAATTTCGACAATATTTAGAAGGTAGTCATTTTAAAGTAATAACTGATCACATTTCTTTAAAATGGCTACACAATTTGAAAAATCCTACAGGACGCTTGGCGAGATGGGCGTTGGAACTGTCGGAACATGATTTCGAAATAATATATCGAAAAGGTTCAGCGAACGTAGTTCCAGATGCATTGTCGAGAGTTTTTGAAGAAAAACAAGAAATTTCCGAGGAAATAAAAATCGAAAGTAGCGAAAATAAAACAGAAAATAATTGGTACGAAACGAAAATGAGATTACTAGAATCAAAACCTCACGAACACGAAAATTGGCGAATTCGAGACAAACAATTATATTTTCATAGACCCGATTCGTTAAAATCTCCCCTCCTTAAAGATGAAAATCCATGGAAATTAGTTATTCCGGAAAATTTAAGAAACAGGTATTAGTCGAAAATCATGATAACGTGCAAGCAGGACACCTTGGCGTGAAGAAAACTTTCCATAGAATTTCCGAAAATTTTTTCTGGCCTGGAATGTACACGGAAATAGTAAAATATATTCGAAAATGTAAAATTTGCCAACAAACAAAAGCAAATAACAAACCGAAAATAGGACCAATGGGTAAACAAATCGTAGAGGAACCATGGACGATGGTTGCTTCCGATATAATAGGCCCATTACCCCTATCGAAAAATCGGAATAAATATATTTTAGTATTTTTGGACATTTTCACAAAATGGGTGGAAATAATTCCAATTAAAAAAGCAGACGGAAAAACTATCGAAGCAGAGTTTCATAAAAGAGTAATTTCCAGATGGGGAACGCCTAGAATTTTAGTTTCCGACAATGGCACGGAATATGCCAATAAAGTAATACGGGAAATGTCGGAAAAATTCGGTATAAGACACTCTTTTACGCCAAAGTACTACCCGCAAGCAAACCCGACCGAAAGGTCTAATAGATCGATTAAAACGGCAATTAAAGCTTATTTAGATAAGGAACAGAATCTTTGGGATAAAGACATCGACGATCTACAATTTGCTTTAAATACCTCGAAACATTCCTCGGCTAATTTCACCCCAGCTTTCCTCAATTTAGGTCGTAAACTTCAACCTTTTCAAACACTGAAAAAAGATTTCGAAAATCCGGACGAGATTGAATTTCAGGAAGTTGACAAGTGGACAGAAATACTGAGACGCTTACATATTATTAAGGACTAGGTTCAACGAAATTTAGATAAATCGAACGAAAAACAAGCGAAATATTACAATTTGCGTAGGAGAAAAGTAGAATTTGAAGTAGGAGATCTAGTCTGGAAAAAAGACAAATCCCTTTCCAGCAAAGATCTAGGAATTGCGCGAAAATGGAAAAAAGATTTCGAAGGCCCATATAAAATCATTCAAAAAATTTCCCCCACAATGTACGAATTAGGGAAAATTCGAGGAAAATCAATAGGATCATGGAATATAAATGATTTGCGAAAATTCGTGGAAAACGAAAATTAGAGAAAATTTTCAGGAAAATGTAGGAAATTTCTAGAAAATCAGTGGAAAATTTAAAGAAAATTCAACGAAAAATAGGAAAATTAAGTTAGAGTTAAAAAAAAAAATTCCATGAAAATTGCGTAAAAATATTAGGAAAATTAAGTAAAAATTTAAAGAAAATCATAGGAAAACTTCATAAATTTTTATGAAAAGTAACGTAAAAATAAGCAAAAACTAGTTATTATTAAGTTAAAGCTAATATTAATGGAAAATTTTACGAAACATACAAGAAACAATTTTTTTTTCATTTTTTCACATTGACGAATGTAAAATAAAGAGGAAAATGTTATTTTGTTTTTTAGAAAATGACAGCTTACGTTCAACCGTGGAAAAAATATGCTAAAGAACAAATACAAATTGCAAGAGAGTCAATGAAAATAAATATCGAGAGAAGTATCGAAATCATGACAAAAGAAAGCGCCACAGAAGGAAAGATTACGACAAATGAAAAAACAAAGATTAAAATCGCTAAAACTCTCTTTAACGGAAATATGAAGGTAGATCGAGATTGGTTTATGGAAAGACGATACTGACAGCAACGACTCGAGCGAAAAGGAATACTCAAATTCAGATCCAGAAACGGTAATCGAAAAATCGCGAGATAACGCTCTTAAAAGAATTGAAGAAAACTCACGAGAAAATGCGGTCAACGTAGTCGACGAAAATCTACAGGAAAATATTCGAAAATCTACAGGAAAATAATGTCGAAAATCTCTAAGAAAATATTGACGAAAATCTCGAAGAAAATCTGCAAAAAAATATTGACGAAAACTTCGAAGAAAAACTACAGGAAAATATTGTCGAAAATTTCGAAGAAAATTTAACATTAAACAAATTTAAACTAACAGTAAAATTTAAAATTAAAATAGATAGATTTTATGTTTATTTTTTTTAGGAAAAAATATATATTTTTTTTTATGAATGTTACAGGAAAACATGGAGATTTGGACTTGCAGATTTTGCAAAAAATTGGTGTGGAAAACGCATTATCTTCTACATGACGAATACTGCGAGAAAAGAAACCTGAAGGCGAGAGCAGGTTATTGTGAACCATCAGCCAGCGGGAGGAAATACGTACGAGACAACTGGGACAAACGTCGAGAGGAGCTTAAGGAATTCTTGGAGAATAGCCTAGTGGAAAATTCAAGAAAATTAGCAGAAAATAGTAAAAAAGAAAACATTGAATGTATAACCTTCGACACTAATTACGATGAATTGTCGAAAAATTAATTGAAAATTTTTTTGTAAAGGGTTACACTTCGTTCCGTTTACGGAAAGGGGGGTGTAACGTGGCGTTACAAATTCTCCCGCGTCTGCTGCGAATCGGGCGATTGAACCCGGAAACAGCCGAAGGGCCTCGAGAGTGTCAATCGCCAGATTCGCGGACAGACGCGGACACTTGTTGTAATTACTCTCTCGCTAGAACATCGTGTTTGTGTTATCTTTTGTGTCGCCGAACGCCAGTTTCCTCACCTCCGTTTGCGGTGATTTCTCCTTATATTACATCACCAGTAAGTTGGATAAATAAATTAGTTTATTAAGTGAATTGTTTATCTTGTCTATTCTTCCCTTTCCCACCTTTTTCCCACATAGTATAATTGGAATTATCGGGCAACCAATTATAACCTGAATCCGAAAACACTCCGATGTAATCCTAAATGTCTACGAATTGAGTCCTTAATTAGTCCGCAACAATCCGAATTTATGACCGTGAAGAATTCTTCTAAAATAAGTACGGAATTATCAGAAATCAATATATAAAGAATACGGAATCAGACCGCAACAATCCGAGTTTAATCTAGTTAAAAAAAATTAATCCGCAAAATGTCCGGAGCAATCCGAACTCTGTAAGCAAGACATCCGGTATTAGTCCGCAACAATTTGAAACTAAGTGTGGCAAAATCCTATTCCGAAAGAAGTATGAAAACTGTATGCAACGAATTCGGAAATTGTCTGCAACGATTGAGATTTAATTCAATTAAAACGCATAATCCGAAACAAATACTAAACAATCCGAAATATGTATGCAAAGAATCCGGTAATAGTCAGCGGCAATCCGAATAATATCCGATCAAAACACCCCAGTCCGAAAAGAAGTCTTATAATAATATGGAATTTGTAAATATATATATATATATATACACAATCCACAGACAGTCCAAAACAATCCATATTCAATCCAATTCAAAGGCTTAATCCGGAATGATTTTGGTCAGATAAATTCAAACTATAATTATAATTTCGTATGACAAATACCTGACCATAACCAGATTAATTCCGGACTTAATCGGACTATTTGCAAGTTGCGTATTATCAGGCTAACTTCGGATTAGATCCAAATAATTCTAGATTCACTGGTTGTACACAAACCGCATTTGGTTTAAATCCATCCGGACAAATTCCGAGCGACAAAAACCTATCCATAAGCAGACTGTTTCGGATTAGCTGCGGATTCACTGGTTAAACCAATCGGATTACTTCTGTATTTACTAGTTGCATATAATCTGACTAACTTCGGACTAAATAGGACTAATTACGGATTCAATAGATATAAAAAACGGTATTGATTTTAAACTTAATTCAGGGTGAAAAACTCCACAATAAACCGTACTGTTGCGGACAAATTCCGGATTAGTCCGAAATCGGTCTGACTTTTTATTCAGGGTATTTACTTATGGTAAATAAAATATTTACTTTTGCAGTCAATTTGATTTTACACTAGTATTATTAGTTATCTTTTTTAATATTATAAATAACACTGATGCGTTAGTTTTTTTTAATTTTAAGTTAATGTAAATAAAATTGCGATAGGTAAATTGAAAAATATGTTGAATGTACCATAAAGTAATAATAATTAATTTGTGTAACTTGTATAATTATTTTTTTATTAACATTCACTAAATTGTCCGGACTAAATTTTGACTGTTTCGGACTAATTCCAGATTCACTAGTTAAAATTAACTGATTAATGTCGGACTTCATCGGACCAACTCCGGATTTACTAGTCGTTCACAAACCGTTTAGAGTTCGGATTTATTCGGATTAATTTCGGGTGACAAAAACCTGACCATAAACCGCACTGTTTCGGACAAATTTCGGATTAGTCCAAAATCTGTCCGGTTTTTTAACCAGGGCTTTGATAATATTTTGATATGTTTGCAATTCAAAGGGCTATCTAAATAAAATTAATGGATAATATTTAGGGGAAAGGCTTGTAGTTTCACACATCTAAGCTTTTTTGCTCATAACTAAAAAAAATAATAATTTATATGAACAATCCATTAAAAAGAGGACCTAAAAAGGTACAAATTGGACCCATAGATAATTTAAATTGGCAAAAAATTAAATTTTTACATAAAATTTTAAAAATGATGTAAGATCAACGTTTCGAAATTTAGTTTTGCAGGTTGAACCATCATGAAAAATAGATATTATGGAACAACTCCAATACATTTATTAAATTTTACTTACTTTTAATGTTTCTCAACATAATAAATTAAATTTAAATTATTTTAATTACGTAAAATTGAATTGTAAACAAGTGGACTTCAGTATTATTTTAGGTTGAATTTTTTTCCTTTGATTAATAAATTTAATTGTCAGAGAACTTTCTAAAAAAAGTAGTTACTTTTATGTTTTAATTAATAAGTTAATTAATTAATTAAAACATTTTTTTAATCGTACAAATATAGTTAAAATGAATTTCAAACAAGTTTTGTTTATTTATTAAATTTATGACAATTTATAAATTGATTTTAACCTCTTCTTTTTTTATTTTTAATTTTGTTGTTATATATATTTGTTATCACTTTCATCACACAGGAAACAGCTTTTTGAGAATAAATTTATATTTTTTACATGCTTTTCACTCATCACCATATTTTATTATCCTGAAACAAAAAATTAATTTAACAATTTTTGTTCTATTATTTACATAAGAAATAAAATTAACTATAATAATCGTCGTCTTCTGTCTATTCTGGCTGCTTGCGTCCCGAGGATAAACCGAGTTTAGCCGAATGCAGTTAAGTAGTCGTTCGGCTCTGTCTCGACTGACTTTTTGACGGAATAACTTAGGTAATTGCAAGCGTTGCAGATGCAAAGTTTTTATTTCAAATCCAACGCTCAGACTCGACTACTTATTTGATACAAAAAACACACAAATGCCTTTAACTAAGTTTTTTCTTTAAATCTTACATTCGAGCTCGTAGCCTCGTTTGTTTTTTGGACTACGCAAAGTCCTTTCCTTAACTTTTTATCAAATATTCCTTCATTTTCTGCAATTTCTTATATTTTTAATATTAATTTTTTACAAACAATAATTTGCAAAAAAAATTTAAACTATAACTATTAGACGCAGTTTTTTCTTACGAATTCATTGATACCAAAAACTCATTTTTCACCAAAATGTCAGTTAACTAAGTTTTTATATCACACGGCAGAATTGCTTCCTCATAAAGGAAGCTTTGTATTAGCAAAATTTTGGATTGTCATTTTTTGACATATTTATAATTTTTTTTTATTATGCCTAATACTTTAGTACTTTATATATGCACAGGAACTCCCCGTATAAATGTTCTAAATCAATTTTTTTTTAAATTGTAGGTCTCCCCGTGGACATAAAATGAGAGTATTTTCAGTCCAATTCATGAAGTTCAACTATTTTTTTTTCATTTTGTAAAAAAATGTTTTTTGGACATAACTTAAAAAAATGTTAGGACACTTATAAACCTTTTTCTTTAGTTTTGTAGAGTTTTTTCACACGCATTTTTTGAGCCCTAATTGGACATTTTTCGTCCATATTAACCAGAGATATTAAACTTTTGAAAATCTAAAATTTTTTTAAATGATGTAAAAGTAACTTCAAAAAATTATTACCAACTTGAAGAGCATTAAAAAACGTTTCGATTGACCTATTTTTTAACCTGATTCGGGCAGAAATTATGAAATTATTAGTATTTGAAAAATCAAAAATTGTGGAAAATATCATTTTTTTAACATTTTTGTTTATTAACTTATGTGTAATTATTCAACTATTATCTTATAGAATATATAATAACACATTTTTTGGACCAATATTTAAAGATTTGTAACCCTTTTATAAAAAGTAATTCTTATATTTTAATTATTATTATTTCTATGAGGAAGCAAAGTGTTCATGAAATGAACACCAAAATTATAAAAATGTACAACTTGGCAGCGGTTTTTTGTTCTTTTATTACCTACTTTCATAGTAGTAAATTTACAGAAAATTGTAAAATTGACACGCTGAAAGTAGTAATTTCACTAAAGGGATTGTAAATTCGCTACTTTTAAAGATGTTATTTTACAAATTCCTATACAAAACTGTAAATCTACAGAAAATTTTGTTTACAGAGTGTATATGAAAAACTTAATTACTTGACAAAATTTTGACTTCTTCCCTAACCCTAAAGAAAATTCTGATACACTCTAAAAATGATTAGACACTCAAAAAATGTTCTATTACATTTATTTACCGATTTCTGAAATTATTTAAAAACATCAATAACTTCTTCTCTAAATAAACTTTAATCATTATTATTTTCTCACAGGAATAAATTATTTTTAATCATTTTTGAAAAAAGTTCTTTGAGAATTTTAAAATCCATTTGTTTACAAATCAATTTTACGAAATTTAAATTATACAGAAATTCTTCAATTAAATACAAATTAAAAAATAAACACTTCAAATAATTTCAGGATAAAATTCAATCAAACATTTTTAATATAATTAATTCTACAGAATTGTTAGTTATAAGTATGAAAAATACAAATTTTTAAAGAATTTAATTTGAAACCATTTAAAAATTTAATTATTTCTTAAAATTCATGCTGAATTTTTATTAGATAATTCAATAATTTAAATGCAAAAATAAATAATTTATTTAAAATTTCTTAAAATTGAAGTCTCATAAAGAATTTTATCAGAACATTTTTAAATAATTGATTTCTTTTAACGATTTTTCATAAAATTTTTAAGAACAATTACATTTTTCGATGAATTTGATTAAAATTGTATTAAAAATAATTTAAACTCTGCCATGAGTTTTATTTATGAAAATAATTGAATTCCTAAAAGAAATTTTATTATTTATAAAAATAATTAAATTATGGCGAAGAAATTTATAAAAATATTGTAAATAGTAGATTTCTTATTAAATTTTTTAAAAATAATTGACATTTTGACGAGAATATTAAAAAATTCTTGAACATAATTAAATTTCTGCGAAAAATTTTATTACTTTTGAAAATAATTGCATTTATGCAATCAGTTATAAATTTTCAAAAATTCAATTTATTATTGGGAGGCTTAAAAATGAAATTATGTGCAAAGTTAGCAAAGCAATTCAAAATTTTTGCTCACAAATTGTTTTAGTTTTTTTGTTATTTGTAACAGGAATTTGTCGTAAATTACTGAAGTAACATTTCAAAAAACTTTAACTAATTCATTTTTTCACCCCGAGTCAACAACCTGACTCGGGGTGATCGATAATTTTAACTCTATTATTTAATTAATTCATTTTTTGAAGGCACAAGTAAGGCACTTATATAATTTTATGCAAAGTTAGCAAAGCAGTGATAAATTTTGTAAATTTTAATTTTTAACGAAATTCATTTTTCTTACTAAACGAAAAAGGAGACATAATTTCATAATTTCTATTTTATAATCATAATTTTCGCACAAAATTTTTTTTTTAATATTTGAATTCATTTTTGTGATTACACATATGTGTAATCCCGTTTTTATTGTTTATAGGCATTATTATTAATTATCTATTAATACTAAGAGAAACTACACGCGCGCTTTAGCGCGCGTTTGTTTAGCTCTTACCTATACAATAATTTAAAAAGATAACATTTTTGTAATTTTTCATAAATTTTTCGAAGAATTTTTTATTGAAATTTTGAAAAGATAATTGAATTTCTTTTGAGTCATAATAATAATAAATTAAATACTTCGTTTGGCGGGTGTGACAGTTGCTCCTTATTTATATTACTTAATAAAAAAATTTTAAATTCCAATTTTCATAAAATTCAATTAATTTTTTAATTTTTAAATAAAAAATTATTCCAAAATAATTCTTATAAAATAATTTTTTCTCGACAGTTTTTCAATAATTAAATTATTTTAAAAAATCAATTTTAAATTTGTAAAGTCTAATTATTGTTAAAAACAGGAAAAGTTTGAAATAAATAAAATCTTTTCAACGCTGAAGAATAACATTCAGAATTTTCTTATAAATTCTTGAAATTAAATATTATTCCAGCACTTTTGACAAAATTCTCTGGCATTTTTCTAATTTTCCTGAAGAAATTTAGAAAAATAGTGATTTTGTGTAGAATTCTTCTGAATAATGGAATTTTTTAATGTTAATGACATGAAAATAATATTATTTAATTTTGACTAGAAAACTATTAGAAACAAAATAACAAATAAGTAATTAATGTAATTTATTTTTGATAATTAATAAGTCAAAAATACTGTAATAAACATATCTTCCATTATCACCTCATTGGCAATCACGCTTTTCTATGAACAATAGTCAACCTTAAAATATAACATGCTTAACGGAATAAAAATTTAAGTCTTATTCTCATGTGACTTGTAATGTAAAAATTACATTATTGTTTTATATGTTAAAAGTGAAGTAAGAAACTTCACGCGCGCTTTAGCGCGCGTTATTTGTGCTAGTAGAAAAATAATTTAATACTGAAGCGAGAACAATTTGATTTTTTTCAATCGGACAAAAATTCTTTTTTCTATCACCGGCACCGTTCTCTATGACGTGTGAAAAAGAAAATTCGAGAAAAAGCGATTTAAAGTTTTAGGTCTAATTAAAAAATAGAATTTTTAGGATACTTACACTAATTAAATTTTAATCAGCTATTTCTAGGCCATATAGTAGTCCTTCCTATTCCTCGAAGAACTTTTTGCATTGCTGCTCGATAACAATATCGAGCAGCTACATAGTGGTCAGTACAGATGCATAGGCCTCGTTAAAAATGCCTGCAGCCAAATTTGCCGCTATTTCGACGATTTTAGAGCCGGAATTGACGTATTTTGGGTTTAAGCGCCACACAAGCGAATTGAACGCTTCGTTCGAATTTTGATTGTGCATATACACCTTTTCAGGTGTATACAAGGTGATACAAGGTTAGGTATACAAAAGAACGCATGAAGGGGTGGAGCGCGCGCATTGGGGTCTGCCCGAGCATTCACACGTGCTCGATGATCGGTCATAAAATCTGTTCTACCTTCGAAAATATATCAAATTGGCCTCTAAAATTTTAAAGACATATTCTTGGATAGTTTTGGAATAGATTTAAGACATAATAAAAAAGTCGATTTTTTAAGCCTATAACGGCGTTGGAGGTCGGGAACTGTTACGTGCGGAGTTACGTTATTTACGCGCAGGCGTAAGATCCGCGATTTGATTTGATGTTCAATCTTGGTTTAATCCTTTGAAAAGGAAGGCGGAAATATTTAAATAAAACAAGTTAATTTCCGATAAAACGGAGGGAAAAACCTCACGAATAAGAAGGATCAATTAATAATTAATAATAATAATTAATTATTAATCCAACTAAATTCGCGAGTAAACCCAAAACATTTATTAAAGTCAAAACATTACACAAGTCGGTGTTATTTTTATAACTATTTTTGGGACTACTCTGAAGTACATTACGAAAGAACTCCAAAGTAGAACTGAATTCGTGAGGGAGCATTTAGCCCTTGGTCCATGGCAGAATCTTTGCGCATGCCCTGTTATAGAGTTTGTAAAGTCTATGGAGTGTTCAGAATCACAACACTAACACTGCACTGCACTAATACACCTATAAACATACTCTATGTATTGAAAACATGTATCACAACAAGTGAACATAACCCTTTTGCATTCACACTAATTACACAATTATTAATTATTTACATCATATCTAGTAACAATAAATCTCTTATACTGCACTCATCATATTTAAATATAAATAACAATTATAACGATAACCAATTTGATAATATATCATAATATAATATTATTATTATATTAATACGTTACAAATATATATATATATATATATATATATATATATATATATATATATATATATATATATATATATATATATATATATATATTCAATACCATAATATTACAACAATCAATTAGATGAAGTTTACTAATAATATCATTTTCAAATAATACATTCATACTGCATAATTAGCAACAATATAATATTGTTGTCAATTGTTCATAATGTTCATATTATACAATTGATAATTAAAGTTCGTCGCATAATGAAAGTCTATGTGTACGTGACTTTTCGAAGCCATTTCTGTGGTCACAAGTATGGTAAACACATGTTGCATTGTCCTATGGAAAAGGACACTTGAGATATTTTTTATATTCTTTCGAGGGTTTCTCGGTTTTATGACTCTAAAGAAACTAGAGATTACATTTTCTTTCGCTATTCTACTTGATTTATGACAATTCTAAGAAATGTTGATTTCCAAATACATATTCAGAATTTGGAAACTATTAAACCGTGAAGTATTATATTTTACAATAGTCAAACTTTCTTGTTTAGTCTCGTCAATATTTGTCAAAAGTCGTAAGAAAATCCTAAAATAATTAGTTTATTAACGAAATTTTATTGTTTCGCGCTTCGATAACTCGTTAATCGATATATCGAAAAGTTAACGAGCGAGATGGCAGTCGCTCGTCACACCTTCCCCCTTAAAGAGAATTTTCGCAAGAAAATTATAAAAGAAATTTTATTTGGGTATTTTAAATTTGTCTATAATAACCTGAAATCTGTTTTATGAAACAATCATAATAAGAAAAATTGAGATATAACTATCGGATTGATTCTAAAACTTGTCTTTTAAGTTCAAGAATAGAAGAGAAGAACTACAAATGAAAACAAAAATTTTTCTATTTTACTGTATAAATTCAAGAATTGTCAAAATAATTTGATACAGGACATCAAAAAGAAATAATTTTCTTTTCTACTTCTTCATAGTGAAAGTTTTGAGGGGGTAAGAAGGAAGGAAAAAGATGAGAATTGAAATGGCATGGTACGAGCAAGTCCCAGTTGCTCGACACCCCCTTCCCCCTTAAAGAGGATGGTGAAAAAAAAGGGTCTTGCATTGCAGGTAGTTGGCCTGCTGACACTGTGAATCGGTTTTTAAAAGTGTCATTGACCTAGAAAAATGTTTTCGTTTTCGCTAATGCTCTAGTATTTATATTCTCTTTTCTAATTTTCTTTTATATACACAAGATTTTGTCCTTAAAATTTCTACTATAAATTATCTTTATAGAATTCAGTTTTTATATGGAAATCACTATGCTCAAGAAAATTCTCAACATTATCTTAACATTGCAAATGTCAACGGAACCAGTGTCTTCCGGGTCTCTGACATTATAGTATGATTTCAGGCTGGTCCCTTCCTCATCAATACTATCTCTGTCCTTGATTGGTAGACCGACACCGTCCGTACTGCAATATTTAATAATATTTTCAAATCATTTTCCGAGAACTCAAATAATAGTTCGACCGTTTGAATTGTTTTCTTTACTTTATTTTACATAAAAACCAAAAAGATGGAGAGAGAGAGAGAGCTATAGAAATTCCAGTTTTTATTATAAATTTTATTAATGCAACGATTCCACATATTCAGGGACTCTCTCGACTGTTACGGGACTTGATTTTATTTTTGTTGTAGTCTCTATGGTCATCATTACTCAATATTCAATCCATAACTTGACTTTCTGTCCGTAGACTTACTTTGTCAGAGTTAATTACGGGATTCCCGTAAAGTGACTCCAAGACTACACCCTTCATCCTTACTGTCCTCAGTCATTTTCTTTTTCCCTGAAATCGGATAATTCGTTCATTCCATCAGAATTTAATTCAATAATACTAATTGACTCCAAGCAATTGCGTGATTCTATCCCGGCTTTTCGTACTTCGTCAAGTTTTGTAAAGATTATAAAAAAAAGAACACAGGTGTTTTGTTCATAGAACATGTCACCTCGTGTAAAAGAAATTCAGACAATAATTGGTTTGTCTCTTTGTCAAGTCGTTTGTTGTCAATTGGTATACCATGCCAGATAGAACGCACAATTCGCAAGGGTCTCGCGGAAATTATCAAGATTTAAATCTTCCATTATATACTAAAATTATCGATAACTCTTCTCTCTAAACTACGAAATTTCAATTTTACTGATTTCAATACGTACTAAAAAATTTTAAACTTCTTGTACGGAAAAATTAAATCTTTCCTATCTAAATCTCGCGAGTAAGGAATATTTTCTCTCATTCGTGTGTCTTGAGGGTGAAAGATCGAGGATAATTTCTCCATTCTGAAACCCCAAGGAGGCAGAATTCTCGTGCAAAAATTCTATTCCCAAAATTTCAAATGCAGAAATACCAAAATCTTCGGTATTAATATGAAAATTGCCTTTCTGCCATATACATGTAATACAACAGACCCTCAATGTTTCAAAAATACCCTTTTCAACATCCGTTAAGTAGAAAATAATTTCGTCGAAGCGCATTAAAACCAGAGGGAAAAAGCTGTCCCCTTTTCCGTGTAATAATCACAAACAACTAGTTGGTTGGACTTATTTTCATATAAAGAATGAATGAGAAATATGGCCAGTTTCTTTGCACATAAAACGGTGCTCATCTTTTTAAAAAGAAAATTCACATTTACTAAATAATTTTGTCAGATTTTTCACGTATGTCCGTGACACAAAGGGCTGAAAATTTCGGTCAAAGGTTTGATAAATTAAATTATCACTTGTGAAAATAGTAATCTCAACTGAAGAATTAAAAAAATTGCTTCGTTGCCTTTAATTTATTTGCACTGAAATATTGTGAAACTATTCGAAAAGCTGTCTGTCTTTGTCATGTCATTTTTACATTATATTGAAATTCCATTATTTACATTTATTTCGTTACAAATTACGTAATATTCACGATCATTTATATTAATTAATATTCACACAAATTTTAAATTCGTTCACACCATTTGTCCCTTCTAGGCTTTACCTTAAATTAATTATATACAATCGTAAAACAATTAATTCTGCCAACTTAAGAAAAATATTAAAAATTCCAATTAATTCAACATTTTAAATACAACAATCCATTATTTAAAATAATAAGAAAGATGTTAATTCACAGAATTAAAAATATTTAGAAAAACTAATTCGAAAATATTGTAGTTACAAAAATTGAGAATTAATGGCATTTTATATTATTAAAATATTTTAAAGTACATCGTATTATACAACAATTGACTAAATAAAAATATAAACATTAAAATATATAAAATATTTCTTAATTTATAAGTATTCTAATTATTCAAAATTGAAAATAAACCATTTTACAATTTTAAAAATATCAATATTAAATTTTCTATATCTTAAATAATTCGACAATTAAATATTTAATAAAAACAATAATTATTGCCTAATTAATTTGACTATATACTAACTATATTAAATTTTTAACTAACACAACACATAAATAATTTAGACTCAACAAAACAATAATATATCAATTATTATAAAATACATATGTCAATTATGAAATATTCAATTATCACAGAAATAAAAATGCATCTAAATAATTTATTAAATAGCAAAAATAAGAAAACTAATTATTTCACACGGAAATTTTAAGACTTTCTAAAAAATTTCTTAATTATACCTTTAAATAGTGTAAAAATCATAACCTCAGAAGAGACAAATTATAATCTATAATTTCATAGTCATACGCTAATCATACCTTTATTTTATTATTCCAAAACACTACGTTTCACGCACTTCACAACGAAATGACCATAATTTCAAAATTTGAAATTCTTTCGCGCACACACTTTTCCACTATATTCTTCTTACTTTTGGAAACAATTCTTCTTGTAGTTGGTTGACCTTGCAGAAGTCCGCTCAAAAAATATTGAAAATCCAATTCATTGGTTCAGGAATAATCAGGTATCAGCATCTCTTCGAAGTACAGAACTCAGGAAAGCAGGATACTCCCAGTTGAATATTGAATAAAATTCTCAAAATTTGTTTTATTATTCAAGTTGACACTCAATCGACGTCCATATGCAGCAATAATAATTAGTCCAGGATAAAAATTTGAAATTTGTAGTTTTAGTTCTCCAGTTCAATTCTATCATGTCCAAACTTTTCCTTTATATTTTCCATTGTATACACACTTTTATCCAATTTCCACAGTTTATAGTTTATTATTAATAATTTATATTACAAATTATTTAAAATTTCCACGCTGTTAATTTTACAACCCGTAAATTATTTATTTTCACAATTATTGTTTAAAAGTTCAAATTCACGAAAAGTTCAAATAAAAGTCACAAAATTTGCAAAAATTTAAATTTTTCCGCACCAAGATCCCGACTACGAGCCCCCACATTTGTTACGTGCGGAGTTACGTTATTTACGCGCAGGCGTAAGATCCGCGATTTGATTTGATGTTCAATCTTGGTTTAATCCTTTGAAAAGGAAGGCGGAAATATTTAAATAAAACAAGTTAATTTCCGATAAAACGGAGGGAAAAACCTCACGAATAAGAAGGATCAATTAATAATTAATAATAATAATTAATTATTAATCCAACTAAATTCGCGAGTAAACCCAAAACATTTATTAAAGTCAAAACATTACACAAGTCGGTGTTATTTTTATAACTATTTTTGGGACTACTCTGAAGTACATTACGAAAGAACTCCAAAGTAGAACTGAATTCGTGAGGGAGCATTTAGCCCTTGGTCCATGGCAGAATCTTTGCGCATGCCCTGTTATAGAGTTTGTAAAGTCTATGGAGTGTTCAGAATCACAACACTAACACTGCACTGCACTAATACACCTATAAACATACTCTATGTATTGAAAACATGTATCACAACAAGTGAACATAACCCTTTTGCATTCACACTAATTACACAATTATTAATTATTTACATCATATCTAGTAACAATAAATCTCTTATACTGCACTCATCATATTTAAATATAAATAACAATTATAACGATAACCAATTTGATAATATATCATAATATAATATTATTATTATATTAATACGTTACAAATATATATATATATATATATATATATATATATATATATATTCAATACCATAATATTACAACAATCAATTAGATGAAGTTTACTAATAATATCATTTTCAAATAATACATTCATACTGCATAATTAGCAACAATATAATATTGTTGTCAATTGTTCATAATGTTCATATTATACAATTGATAATTAAAGTTCGTCGCATAATGAAAGTCTATGTGTACGTGACTTTTCGAAGCCATTTCTGTGGTCACAAGTATGGTAAACACATGTTGCATTGTCCTATGGAAAAGGACACTTGAGATATTTTTTATATTCTTTCGAGGGTTTCTCGGTTTTATGACTCTAAAGAAACTAGAGATTACATTTTCTTTCGCTATTCTACTTGATTTATGACAATTCTAAGAAATGTTGATTTCCAAATACATATTCAGAATTTGGAAACTATTAAACCGTGAAGTATTATATTTTACAATAGTCAAACTTTCTTGTTTAGTCTCGTCAATATTTGTCAAAAGTCGTAAGAAAATCCTAAAATAATTAGTTTATTAACGAAATTTTATTGTTTCGCGCTTCGATAACTCGTTAATCGATATATCGAAAAGTTAACGAGCGAGATGGCAGTCGCTCGTCACAGAACTGTCAAGTGTTGCCAACCTACTCTCCCCCACTGTCCAGTATGTTTCGTGTAATTTTCTACTTTGATCACTTTTTAAAAAAAAACAAAGAACTTAATCAAAAAAAGGGCTCTTTACCCTAAAATAAAATTAAATAAAGAATTAGTAAAAATTTACTTTGTCTCGATACGATGTTTCTACGAGCCACAATATGGTTATTACGATGACAATTTATAGATGTAGTTGGCTTGATATGGGGAAAAAATGGCCGCACAACAGAAGGTGGAGTAAGGCGGGGTTGCCTACGTAAAGGCATAACAGTATCATAATACAGGGCAGTAAGTTTTATTTTGTTGAAAATTATAAAAATAACGTTTTGCAGTAATAAAAACTAATATAATTAATATAAATAAATGGGGTTTTGTTTATAATAATATACATAATATAAAATATGTTGAATTGAAACGAAAAATATGAAAAACATTTTTTTTAAATTTTGTTATTCATTAAAATAATTTTTTAAGGAGATTAAAAATAAAAATTGCCAATTAGTACCTCTAGAGGTACAATTTATTGAATTGTAATTAATAAAAATAATAAAAATGACAAATATACAGAATTTTGAAAAATTAAATTATTTATAAAAATTGAATTTTTTTTGTATTATTATATGTAAAAATTAATTAATTAGTAATTGGAAAATTATATAAAATTAAAAATTATTTATTAATTAAAAAACCGTAAAAATATGTATTATTTTTTTCCTTATATATTGGTTACATTATTAGTAATCATGTTTTCTAGTCTATAAAAATTTATTTATTTTAATCCTTTGTATAAAAATAATTAATGTAATTATGTTTTTTTATTCCTCAATTATATAAGATAATAAAAGAAATTTATCGCTAATAAATTTTCTATTCTAAAACAATAATTACTTATTCTACTATTTTAAAGCCCCTTTCAATAGGCGACCAATTTATAAGTTTATTTTTTATGTTGAAACTGTCAATTTGTATACCGAAAACAATATTGACGCTCGTTAAAAAATCGTATTATTAAAAACAAATTTTTTCTTAAATCGTTATTTCATATATAATTACAATAAAAAGCCCCCTTTTTTTATAAGTTTCTGCTTTTTCTCTTTTCATTTAAATTATCCAACACTTTCAACTGCTTCATACTAAACTTTTTACTTTGACAATTTTTTATAAAATAATTTGACACTTTCTCAAAAAAGGGCTCTTTACCCTAAAATAAAATTAAATAAAGAATTAGTAAAAATTTACTTTGTCTCGATATGATGTTTCTACGAGCCACAATATGGTTATTACGATTACAATTTACAGATGTAGATGACTTGATTTGAGAAAAAAATGTCCGCACCGAAAGGTGGAGTAAGGCGGGGTTGCCTACGTAAAGGCATAACAGTATCATAAAACAGGGCAGTAAGTTTTATTTTGTTGAAAATTATAAAAATAATATTTTGCAGTTATAAAAACTAATAGAATGAATATAAATAAAGGGATTTTAGTTTATAAAAATATACATAATATAAAATATGTTAAATTAAAACGAAAAATATGAAAAAAAAAATTTTAATTTTGTTATTCATTAAAATAATTTTTTAAAATGATTAAAAATTAAAATTGCTAATTAGTACCTCTAGAGGTACAATTTAATAAATTGTATAATTAATAAAAATATTAAAAATGACAAATGTACAGAATTTAAAAAAAATTAAATTATTTCTAAAATTTATTGAATATTTTTGTATTATTTTGGAAAATTAGTTAATTAGTAATTGGAAAATTATATAAAATCAAAAATTAATTATTAATTACAAAATCATAAAAAAGTATTAATTTTTACCTTATATATTTGTTAAATTATCTTTAATCATGTTTTCTTGTCTATAAAAATTTATTTATTTTATTCCTTTGTATCAAAATAATTAATTTAATTATGTTTTTTTATTCCTCAATTATATGAGATATTAAAAGAAATTTGGAGCTAATAAATTTTCAATTATAAAACAATAATTGCTTATTCTACTATTTTAAAATCCCTTTCAATAGGCGACCAGGTCATATAAGTTTATTTCCGTCATCAAAGCTGTCAATTATTTGTATAGTGCAGGGCTGATAAAAATCATGACTTTTTTAAAAAATCAAAACAATCGGATTTTTTTTATTTAAATCATTTTTTTAAATATTTTAAATATTTAATTATTTTATAAGTAGTTCGTTTTTAAATATTAAAAATTATAAAATTAATAATAATAGGGTGGATGGAAAATTTTATTTTAAGAATTCTCTGACATTTCCTGACTAAATTTTCGGTTTCCCTGATTAATAAATTTTTTAATTATTTAATATTCTGCATTGATAATTAAAAATTTAATAATGCTTTTTAAGTAACAATTTTATTTAGAAAGAAAAACATAAGATAATTCAAAATTGTTTGTTAAAAAAAAATTTTAATGTGTTTAAAACTTTTATTATAAAAAAAAGTTAATGAAAATTTACAATTTAAATCGTGCTCAAAAAGTTATATTTATTTATTTAAATATAAACCGCCAATGCCCGTTTATCAAATATTATACAAAAACTAAATTGACTTTTATCAAAGTTTTTTAATTTGTGGTTTTTTTCGATTTAAATTCCCTGACTTTTCCCTGAACAAAAAAATTCTCTGATTTCCAGTTATTCTGTAATTTGAGTCAAATAAACAAAACTAATAATTATTATGTTTACTTTATTATCTCTGTAATGTATTCTTTTTTATTTTTTTTAATTCAAAACTTTAAACCAAAATACTAATTTTGCAAACTTTTCTGTTTCTAATGCATTTTGCAGTTTGATTTAAATCATGATTTTAATGACAAGATTTAAATCAAGATTAAAATCATGATTTAAATCAAGTTGATTTAAATCATTGCAGCCCTACTATACTATAGTGAAAATAATATTGACGCTCGTAGAAACATCGTATATTATTACAAACAGATTTTTACTTAAATCCTTATTTCATATTATATAGAATTTTAATAAAGAGTCCTTTTCTCTATAAGTATCTGCTTTTATTCTTTCTTTTTAAATTATCCAACACTTTCGACTGATTTTTATGAAACTTTTTACTTTGTCAATTTTTAAAAAAATAATTTGACACTTTCTCAAAAAAGGGCTTTCTATCAGAAAAGAGTATTAAATAATAAGTTTTTCTTAAAATTAGCAATTTTAATCCTTTTTTTAATTTGACATATTTATATTACGTATAGGTATATTTCCCATAAATAAAAATCCCTTTATTAATCTTTTAATGTTAATTTTTTACTTTCAGAATAATAGTTTTATAATTTTTACAAACTAAAAATTATTATTTCTTTTCTTATCATACTATTAAACCTTTGCGTAGGCAACCCGCTCAACATTTCTAATTGGACACTTGCTTCCACAAGTCACATTAAGCTCTTAATTTTTATGGTGGAAATAATATTGTGGCTCATGGAAATATCGTATCGAAACAAAATAAATTTTAATTAATTCTTTATTTATGTATTTCTACTTCCCAGTAAAGAGCCCTTTTTTAAAAGAAAGCGTCAAATTATTTTTTAAAAAATTCTCAAACGTAAGAAGTTTTGTAAAAATCAGTTAAAAGTGTTGGATGATTTAAAAAGAAAGAAAAAAAGCAGAAATTTTTAGAAAAAAGGTCTCTTTATTAAAATTCTGTATGAAATGAGGATTTAAGGGCATCCGGGAAATAATACTGGTTTCGTGATAGACGTCTCATTTAAAAAGAAAAGAATATTTTGAGTCGGGATTTTTTGTTAAATATAGAGAAATGCTCTGGGACCAGCGGTCCTCTAGGAATTTGGAGAAATTTTGATAAATAATTATTGAAAAAAATTGTTTAAATATACGGAAAAAAGGGGTTTTGAACGGTTCAGTATAGACGTCTCATTTTGAGAGGATAAAATATTTCGGGTTCATATTTGGAGGGGTGATAGAGGAAGACTCTCCGAGGAGCGGCCCTCTCCGTTTTTGCAATAATTTTGCGAGGAAATTATTTTATTAACGATTGAAAGTGGAGTAATTTGAGGTTAATACATTTCCCTCAGTTCAACTCGCGACCACTTCCGAGAATTGGCGCCACCTCCTTGACCACTGACACATAGATCCACTTGTCTGTGTGCTGACCGCCATATTGTCTCTCACTTTCGCCAAAAATCCAACTTTTGTAATTTCGTTTTTCAATATTTATTTCAAAAATTACTTGAAAATTTCAAGAATATTCTTTATCATCACGAATTCCCCTAATTATCATGCTAAATCCGAACTAAATATCTCTAATTATTTAGGAGTGAGACGACACGCGGGAAAACACTTTTTGGCCTCGATTTTTCCCGGATGCCCTTAAGATTCAAATTTGGTATCATATTCGTAATCAGCGACCTCAAAAACCTTATTACTCTCTTTTTTATAAAAAAACGATCACTGTTTAGAGAAGTTGTCAGCTGTCAAATTGTCAATTTAACATCATATTCGTAATCAGCGGCCTCGAAAACCCTTACAAACATGTGTCACTTATTTATAATTATTGTTGCTATTTAGAAAACTTAGATTATTTTTTGTGTGTTTGGGGAGTTTGTTATTAATTTATATAAACAATTATTAACAAATTTTTTTTATTACTTGTATGTTTTTTATTTTGATAGTGTGATCCACGGTGAAGAAAATAAGCCTAACTTGATTAAAAAATCTGTCCGCGCAAGCGCGGACACATTCTCATCCGCGCTTCGCGCGGGGGCTCGCTTCGCTCGCAAGTTTCAGCGCGCCTCGGGGCGCGCGAATATTGATCGACTAGAGCACTAGAGTGAATTCGAGTACTCAAAACTATTCGAGCTTTTTACACAGCTCGGCTCGGCTCGGATCGAAAAATGAAAAGCTTGAAAAAGCTCGATCAAGATTCGAGCTTCAAGCTTTTTGCACAACTTTAATTTTTGGTCTTGATCGCTTGATGATTAAAATTGGGAAGTTATTTTTAATTATACTAACTCTCTTAGCAGAAACATGATTTGCAGAAGCAACTAAAATATTTTTAAAGTATTATTATCAAGTTGTTGATAAAAACGAATTTTTATAAAAGTTATAACATTTTACAAAATCAATAACAAATTCTTTAACACAGTTAAGGGAGCGTTCACAAATGATGTCACGCAATTTTTCGGGATTTTAGACCCCCCCCCTACACTGTCACGCAAAAAAATACATACATACAATAAATACATACAATCACTTGCAAAAATACATTGTGTCACGTTTAGTAGAGACCCCTCCCCTACCCCCAAAAACGTGACATCATTTGTAAAAGCTCCCTAAGCTGGCTGACCTAAAAACTTAAAAAAAAGTAGTTTCTGACGAAAATAGCTGGTTTACGAACTTGGCCTTCATTTTTGCACCAACTTTAAGTGTGTTAAATTTAAAAACGATCGGATAAGGTTTTCAAGAGTTATCGTGGGAACAAAATTTTTGGTCTACAGACAGACAGACAGACGAACAGACAGACACCATCGCCGGACCATGTTTTTTGGGTTCAGGGGACCCTAAAACGTCGAGATTTCATGAAATTAGCGAAAGTCAATTTTCGACCAAAACTAATACTTTCTCATATGATGAGAATGTAAAAATATTAATATTTATAAAAGTCGATAAAGTAGGTTTCAACTTCACATTTAGTGAAGGGACTTAAGGCGCTCGCACAGCTCTACTGCCCAGGGTTGCGTACGTAATTTACCTGACGTAAATTACATAGTTTTTTACAGTATATTACGTCCGTAATTTACGTGCTCAGTTTTATACGTAATTTACTTTTTCAAAATGGCTGAATTGTTTACATGATTGCCGTTGACTATTTCTTTATTGTGTGTACCAACAAATTGCATTTTAAAAATGTTAAGAGGTGCAAGGCCGCGTCAAAACTTTTGGAATGAGCTATCATTTATATCATAAAAGGAAAATGGGAAAAGTGTGGTTTTTTGTCAAGGATGCAAACAAACCTTCTCTAATACATCTGAAGAGAGGTTAAGAACCTACAGGTAAATTTGAATGAAGATTATATGATGTTATATAAATAAATGTATTTTGAATATACAAATTATGATTGAGATATTTATTTATTACTTATTACTTATTTATCTAAATTTTCTAAATTTATGTACAAATGGTACAAATAGAATTCGTAAACATAACTTATTTAATAATCTGACGATGTTATTGCATGACATTGACGACGCACGTGTAATTTTCAAATATTAAGGTACCGTCCCATGACGGCGTAAAGCAGAAATCGTGCGATAGAAAGAGATGAACAGATATCACGTTCTCACTCTCTTACATGGTTTACGCCGACGCCGTCACGCCATCATGGGACGGTACCTTTATGCTTTTAGCGCTTCTTCAATTGTCTGACATCTTTTTTTACATTCATTACAGGTTTTTTACGTATATTACATTTTTTACGTAATATACGTAAAAAACTTCGAGTTGCGCGCAACCGTGCAACCCTGCTACTGCCTGCCTGCAGGTCGTCATGGTAACACATAAGAGTAAGAGAGTCAGAAAATTCAAATTAAATGTTTTTTCTGACTCTCTTACTCTTATGTGTTACCATGACGACCTGCAGGCAGGCAGGCAGCAGAGCTGTTCGAGGGCCTTTACTAATGAATTGACAATTGTTTCGTGAAAAATTCTGGGAAAATTCAAATAAAAGTTTTGATTTTTCGAATTTTTGAAAAAGTGCCATAACTTATTAATTTTTTTTATTTCATATTAATATTTTTTATTTTAATATGGCTAGGATAATTACTGTTATATTAAATAGTTCACTATTAAGGATTTTGGGGAAACTTTTTAGAAATTTCTTCTTACATTCTTTTTATCTATTATTTATTAAAAGATTTGACTATTAAATAGTTACAAAAACGATATACATAGGTATAAATATCTTATTCACAAATTCGATGCAATTTCTGGCAGAGGTTTTTCTTGAATTATACTGTCGAACATCAGTATATATATAACTTATTAAAAAAATGAAAATATTTTTATTATTTACATATTCGAAATTATTATTGGTAAATACGTTCTTAAATGTTCTTAAATGAACATTTCACAAAATTATTTTAAAATATCAGTTGATAATTATCGTAAATCGTAAAAATTATAAAATTTTTAATAAAATATAATTTTGTAATTATTAATCTATCATTTATTTTCAATTTTGTAATTATCTGAATAATTTGTTTAGAAACATGTTTTTTAATTACAATAACAGATTCCTTAATTTTATAAATCTGTGTTTGATATTAGTTGGGAAAAGTTAATTGAATTAATGTTTAAAATATGTCAATTATAAAAATTTAATTACATAATGATATTTACAAATGAGTTTTCTTTATAATAAATGGCTTAAAGTTCTGTAGTCTCAATTTTTTTGCCTAAGGGATTATTCGTCACCTGTTGACTTCTTGAAATTGGCGATTCATTTCCTTCGTCCGTGCTAGTTTCCATACTACTAAAAAGTTAATTAACATTATTAATTATAATTTCCAAATTAATATTTATTATTAAATATATTAATTAACATTATTGATTATTAATTACCATTTTCAAATTAATAATTATAATTTAACATATTAATAAAACTTATTAATTACTATTCTACATGTTAATTATAATTATCAATTAATTATTACTTAATTTTTGATTATATATTATTATTTTATTTAATTATTATTATTTGTTAATATTTATTTATCGAAGTAATTTATTATTTAATAAGTTAATTAAAAATTTTAATTACTATTTAATTCGGAAAAATAAGATTTGAAAAAATTGAATGTAGGTAAAAGGAAAAAAATTAACAACCGATGTGAAAAAGTTTCCGGGAATGAGACCGAGAAATTCCCAAGAGTGAAATAAAAATTAAAACCAAAATATTCCTGGATCTTTGTTACTTGGGCAAATAAACAAAATCTATGCTGAGCAAAAGAAAATGACAAAAATTATTTAATGAAATGAAAATTCGAAACAAACCTTGAAATAGAAGCGACTCTTGGTTGAATGTAATAGGGTTTGTCTTCAGTTGGTCTGTCGTTGGTATTACTTTCGTTTATAATTTCTTCATTGTTTAAGGCATTTTCGTCTAAAGAATCTCTTTCAGATCCGTGGCTATAAAAAATTACATTTATATTAGAAAATAATGTTATTAGTTACAAAATAATTTTTTCAGTTACAAATTATTTTGTAACTCAAGAAATTATTATAAGTTATAAAATAATATTATGAGTTATAAAAGAAGTAGTTTTATAATTTGAAAAATATGTTTATAAGTATAAATTACTTTCAAAATGTATTAATAAAATTATTTAAATTTTCTTAAAAATTGCAAGAAAAAATTTGTTCATTTTTACCTAAACGACTCGTCACTTTTAAACCATTCGTTTTCATAGGCGTGCATCCAAATTGGATTTGAACCCTCGACACTGTGTTTATTTGTGTTAGGAACTCTACCAGGACCTCTGACAAATTCCGAGTCGGTCGCGCCTATAAAAAATTATTAATTAATTACTTTTTTTGTATATCATTATTCAGGTTTGCCACAGGCCAGGAAATTCAGTGAAAAGTTAGGGAAAATTGAATTGGTCAGGGAAATCAGGAAAAAGTCAGGAATTTTTTTTAAAAGTAGGGGAGACTGGGATAAACCCGCTTACTTTTTTTCAGATCGGTAAAAATCTAGGAAATTATTCTCTAAATCCAAGTTAATTTATATCATTTGAAAGCTGATGATTTCTACACTGAGAAAACTGGAGTATTGGACTAAACATCTGGAGGGACAAATCGTTGATATTTGAGAGTTAGCTATTGGATAACAATCTAAATGTTCAAATACACCATTGACAGATATTCGTGCCATTTTTCTTGGAGGGAAAATGAGTTTATAACAGAGGGACAAATTATCCATCTTGAGAAATCCCTTCCTTATCCGGCGCGAAATGAATAAATATGGCAACCTAACCCCTAAATTAAATACATAAAATGTCAGAAAAATAATTTCGCGCGCATCAGATCGTACACATTTTCTGCGCAACTTTTAACCCTCAGATATAATGGGAGAGAATATACAAGCAGATTTCCATTACCAATTCAAAATTTATTTTAGAAGGACTATTTAACTCTCTTCATAAGCAAAGGAAACATACACTTTTTGAACCTCCGAATTTGACACTCCAGTTTTCTCAGTGTACTAAAAAATAAGAAAGAGTTTTTGATTTATCTTTTTTAGTTTTACTTAGAAAAAATTTTTAATTCACATATACCAAATTTCGAATTCACAATTTTCCAGGGTAAACCCGATCACTTTATCTTTTTAAGATGTAACAGTTTTATTTTTTAAATATTAAAAATCTTCTTATTCCCGTCTTAAGTATGATTTATTATTGATAAACTATGAGTTCTATAAACAATTCTATAAACAACAAATTGGTTTAATAAATAATGAATATAGGTTTCATGAATTTCAACTAAGGATTTAAATAATGTTATATTTTATTAAGTGAAAGTGAACTGATGTTACAATTCTTGTTTTAACAAGTCATAAATTTTGTTATTGTTAAAATTTAATACGTGAAATTATTTTATTCTAAATTTTAAATTTAAAACTAAGTGAGCGGCTTTACCCCGACTTCACGTGAGCGACTTTACCCCGAGTGTATTCCTCATATTTCAGAATAAATTTAATTATAAATCTTTTTGAAATGAGACAAAACTATATATGTACTTCGAAGTAGGAAAACCAATAGCAACAAAAAAAATTTTCCAATTAAATTAAGACTCAAAAATAATGACCGGGAATCAGGCTTAATATCCATTTTTCTCAGTGTATGTTCAAGAATTATGTTATTTAAAAATAAATTATTGGCAGAAATAGAAAAAATTGAAGGGATTCCCGGTCATTTTCCCGAATCTAAAATCCCGAAAGGCGATTTTTCGAAAACCCAATTTCCCGAATACTCAAATTCCCGCAAACCTTTTTCCCGAAGACCTTTTTCCCGAAGCGAAAATCCCGAAAACTTTTTTCCTGAAAAGAAAATTTCACGAAAGTTTAATTTCCTGAATAAATTCAAATTTCTCAAAAAAAAAAGAAAGGGTAGGATCATGTTACCATGGTAACTACTCAAATGTTTTTAAACGGATGTCAGTCAGTTAACCGTTATTTATAACGTGTTTGTAAACTTTTACTTGTTAAATTGATTTTTTATAAAGTTTTATTTTTGAATAAAGTTTGATACGTGTTTTTGAAGATTTTTTATTTTTATATTTCATTTATTTTTTAATTTTTTTTTTAATAAAGAATTAAAATGGATGATGCTGTAAATCTTGGAACGAAATAAATTTTACGCGGATTTATTTATCAACGCTCTAGAAGTCATAAAGGGAAAACTTATTGGGATTGCGTAAGAGTTCGTGCGAAATTGTGTGGTGTTCGGGTGATTACTGCTACCAGTGAACCATTTGAAAACGTAGTAATTTTGAAAGATGTCGCTGATGTGGATCACGCTCACGCACCGAATCGTGAGCAATTCAGGAAAAAAGGACTTTCGGGAAAACAGGTTTTCGGGAATTTGGTCCTACGGGAAATTTATGATTTAAAGCTTTCGGGAAAAAGGTTTGCGGGAATTTGAGCATTCGGGAAATTGGGTTTTCGAGAAATCGCCTTTCGGGATTTTAGATTCGGGAAAATGACCGGATACCATTAAGCCTTATTATCTAGATATTAATGGTCAATATCTGTGACAGTGAACTATGTAAACTTCTTAGATGTTCAAATTTAATATCTAAGATATTGGAAAAAGACTTGTTCAAACATAACCTCACATTTACAGATTATACTTTTTAACATCTGAGATATTAAACCATAATGTATAATTTTACTTAAATATTTTTAAATTATAATACAATTTTAAAAGAGTTGCGTTTACATTTTTCGTAAATATAGGAATTTCAAATGGGTTTCAATTTGAAATTTAATAAAATTTCAATTTTGAATGATTTTAATCAGAAAATTTAAAGAACTTATAGAGTTTTTAAAAATTATAATAATTCAAATTCTTCTGAAATTAGTAAAAAATTTCTAATATATATTTAAATAATTATTAAAAATAATGGATTTTTAGAAGAATTTTTGTTAAGGGCATTTGAACCATTATTACATCACACTTTGTGCAAAACATGTGTTTGAAAACTGTGACGTCATCGTGGTTCAAATGCCCTTAATAACACTATAAAAATTGAATTTTGGAGAAGTTACATGAGATTGCACAAATTTAATTATTTTCAAAAGTAATAAATAATATAATAAGTAATAAATAATTTCAAATTTTAATTATCGTTTAAAATAATAAAATTCTTCTCCAAAATTCAACTATTTTCAAAAATTTTAATAAAATTCTTGACAAAATTTCAATTATTTTCAAAAATTTTCCTTAATTCAATGATTTTTAATATCTACTATTATAATAACATTTTCCAAAAGAATTTAATTATTTAAAAAAATTTTAATAAAATTCTACATAAATATTTAATTATTATATAATAAAAGTTTTACAGAAATTTTAGTTTTTAGTTAATAATTGAATATTAAAAGCATTCTAGCAGGGGTTTTTTTTAGAAATAATTGAATTTTGAATTCAATTATTTACATAAATAATAAAATTCTTTTTAAGAATTTAGGTTTTTAAATTAATTAATTAAAAAATAGAATTATTATTTTAAAAAATCTTAAAGTAATTAGTAAATGAATTAGTAAATTTGTACCTATTTAACTAATTTTTAAGAAAAACTACTAATTAAAGTACCTAATAAAAAATATTTTTCTGTTAATCACGGGTTAATCGTGGCGAACATAGTATATAAAATGATCAGAAACTAAAATTAATTAAAAAAATATTGTTACTTATTGATATCTAGAAATTGTTGAATATAAATTTTATTGAAAAATTTACCAAATGGAGTGGCATTGGCAGCTTTGAGTTTACGTTGAAACGAAGCCCTTTGAGAGAGACACAGTGCAATGCAAAGTATCAATAGTGCCCCCAAGAAGAGAGTTATTGCCAATAGCCAAAAAGTGGTGCCTGCCTGTTCATATTGAATTATCGGCTGCGCCTGTGCTGCTTGTGTATCAAGAACATTAAAATCTTTAAAAAGTTCGTCCAATTTTTCAATGTTACGATCGATTAGCTCCAAAACCTCTGACACTTCTAAAATTGAATTGTCCTGACGATTCACCAAATGAAGATATAAATCAGTCCTTGTTCTGTCAACAGATCCATCTTGATTTTCGTGAATTTTGTACTCGTCTACGTTTACAATTGCGCCCGTTACATTTCCCAGAATTCTGTAAGAATTTTTTATTTTTTGTTGAGCTTTTATACAATTGTTAGTTCAATTTTTCAATTAATTTTACTAAAATAAACATTAAATGCTTTTCACCACACACTGAGAAAACGATACCCAATTATTAGCACGTAAGGTTCCAGTAACATTACCCAGGGGGAAAAGTCGGGCGAATGCCGGATCGTCCAACCGTCTAGCGTCCGCGCCGGTTGAATTGGAGAGTCAATGCCAGTACAGGCAGTTTGTACCGATTCGGATGAGAATTTCTGCTGGCGCAGTACAAAGTCGGATGCGACTTTCGGTACACTCTTTCTACTGTCGGCACTACAGGCGCGGTATAAGATTTGATCCGACGCCGGATCAAAATTTATACCAACTAACAACCGGCGTTGCACTGGCATTCGTCCGTCTAACGACCCGAGCAGTACAGGCATTCTACCGACTGAGAACTAAATAATTTATATTATTATTAATAAGATTTTAATTAATAATAATAAGCTAAGAATATGGTTATTGTTATCTATTCTTTCAAAACAATTTAATGCTTTTCATAGGATAATTATTTTTTTAATCAACACACTATTTATAATCTTCTAAAATAGATTTTTTACAAAGTGAAAATTTAGCTATATTTTTATTGTTTCCAATAAAAATTAATGAAATAAAATGGATAAGATAATAATTAAAGTAATAAAAATTTAAAATCCTTTACGTTGTAAAAACTTTTGTATAGGAGAATTTTTTGAAGTTTAAATACTAAAAAAGGAGTTAATAATGCAAGAATATAAAATTTAATTGTAAAAATGAATGAATTTGAAAAATAGGTTATAATTATATTCTGTAATAATATTTATTATTTATTTATTAATTGATAATAATTAATAAATATTAAAGACTGAATTTTTTTGTTATATTCAAGTTTCTATAATAATTATAGAAATTCACCTGGAAAAATATAAGGAAATTCCGATAACCGATTATTTTAATGAAATATTTTCAATTACACTCAATTATTTAAACTTAAAAATAATTAATAATAATCTTAATGTTTAAAAAATCTTAATGTTTTAAAATTTACGGTTTATAAATAAATTTGATCAAAAAATATCTGGTAAATTATATTAATTTTTCCTTAATGAAAGTTAAACAAATTAAAAAAAATTATTTTGAATATAATTGCAAAAAAATTTTTTAATTATAAATAAAGTATATAACTAATTATTTATAAATATAAAACACTAGATTTATTTACATAATATTCATAAAATGCTAAAATATTCAATTTGTTTCTAAATTATTATTTATTGTTGTACATAAGTTGCTAAAATTGTTTGCTCCCTAGCGGTACTGTATATGGGTTTTGTTATGCTCACATCCGCAAGCGAGCGAATAGCGTAGTGGTTAGCGTATTAGACTTCGGTGCGTAGATTAGGATAGGCTTGGGCTTCGTATCCCACTGCGAGTGTTTAGAATTTTAATGTGTGAAAAAAATGTAAAATGTGTAAAAAATGCTTCAAATGATCTATAAATAAATGTTAATTAACATGCACCATGCATAGTTAATTGAATATTTTTTTTATTTTATTTTTCAATAGAGAATATAATTTGGCCCGCATCGCTTGCTAGGCGGACGAATGCCAGTAGAACGCCAGTAGAAAGTCAGTCATCTTTCGGAACAAAATTTGGCCCGTCCTGGTTGCCAGACGGACGAATGCCGGTACAACGCCGGATGTTTGGCGGTATTAAATCTGTACCGAGCCAGGCGCGCAGCCACTACAACACATTGTCAGGTTCCAGTACAATGTTTGCACCGATCCGGTCGTCAGGCGGACCCATGCCAGTACAGTCTTACCGACGTTTGTACTGGCGCGGTACCCTGCCAGTGAGAAATTTCCCCCTGGGTAACAACATTAAGGCAATATTGTTAATGTTAAGGCAGTGTTCTCAATATTGCTGTAATATTACGTGCTACTGGGGTACAATCAAACATATTTAAGTCTAATTAAAACATATTTTTGGTTCATTTAAAGAAATAATATTTTTAATTTAAACATAAGTTATGGTTGACTTTAAATTATTTATAATCAACTTTTAAGTTTTATTCGAACATAAAATTTATAAACATAATTTTTGTTGAAATCAAAACAGAAAATATGTTTGAGAATTAAATATTATTATATTTTATTTACGGTGGATTCCACGTCAGTTCAACACACTTATTTTCATGACTTGTTGGGATTTGGCTGTACTTTTGCAAATTTATTACCTTAATAGCGATAAACAACTCCGCCAAATATTTTTTCAAAATTTTGAAAATTATTAAAAATATGTCATTTTCAAAATTTTTGTCTTTTTTTGAGAGTGCTATAACTTTGGTTCTAATTAACCGATTTTGGATTTTAAAAAAAGGATTTCTTTGGTTTTAAGTATATTTTAAGTTAAAATTAATATAAAAAAAAAAATTCAAAAATTGTTTTTTTTTTTGAAATTTTGAAAAATTAAAAATCCGTTTTTGAAAAAACATCATCTTTGATTTTTATCAAAATTTTACTAAATGTTAGGGCAAATGTGCTTTACATGTCCTGTAAGTTTAATCTTGGGATCTCAAAGGGATTCGGAGTAAAAACATAAAACGTAACCACAAATTACGAACATATGGGGCAAAATTCCTCAACTGCCCAGGTAAAAAAATTAATTTTCTCTAAACTTTGCTAAAATGTTACTATTATTAGTAGAAGTGTAAATATCAATTTTTTTTTAATTTGATAAAATATTTTTTGAGTTATGTAGTTTCAAAATTTTGATTTTTTTGAAAAAATCTTTTTTTCGATTTAATATATTGATAAGTAAAATTAATGAAATTTAAAGTATGAATAATGATTTTTAAAGGGCTTTTCACGGGCTATAAGCTGGTGACTATTTTTCTATAAGCCATGTAAAAATCAGAGTGGGACCATGAGAATTTTTGAGGAAAATAATAATTTATCATTATTTTACATAGAAAATGATGATTTATAATTAATTTCTTCAAAAAGTTCCATGGTCCCACTCTGATTTTTACACGGCTCATATGAAAAAAGGTAAGCTTTCAATTGGGATAGGTTACGAAAAAATAAAAAAAAAAACCGATTTTGAGATACAGTAGAACTTGGTTAATTATATTCTGTAGGGACTGCACTAAGAATGCGTCTTATGCGGGAAATCGTATTAGGTGGGATATAAAATGTATGTCTTTAATTGCAGGGACCACCATAAATAAGCGTCTTAAGCGGGATATCGTATTAAACGGGATCGTATTAACCGGGTTCTACTGTATATTGAAATTAAGAATTTGACCTTGAATTGCAAGGTCAAATTGACAGAAAACAACTTTTTTTTCATCACCGGCTTATAGCCCGTGAAAACCCCTTTAAAAATAACTATTCATACTTTAAATTTCATTAATTTTACTTATCAATATATTAAATCGAAAAAAAGATTTTTTCAAAAAAATCAAAATTTTGAAACTCCATAACTCAAAAAATATTTTATCAAATTAAAAAAAAATTAATATTTACACTTCTACTAATAATAGTAACATTTCAGCAAAGTTTAGAGAAAATTCATTGTTTTACCTGGGCAGTTGAGGAATTTTGCCCCATATGTTCGTAATTTGTGGTTACGATTTATTTTTTTTACTCCGAATCCCTTTGAGATCCCAAGATGAAACTTACAGGACATGTAAAGCACATTTGCCCTAACATTTAGTAAAGTTTTGAAAAAATCAAAGATGATGTTTTTTCAAAAACGGATTTTTAATTTTTCAAAATTTCAAAAAAAAAAAATTTTGAATTTTTTTTATATTAATTTTAACTTAAAATATACTTAAAACCAAAGAAATCCTTTTTTAAAATCCAAAATGGGTTAATTAGAACCAAAGTTATAACACTTTTAAAAAAAAAACGACAAAAATTTTGAAAATGCCATATTTTTGGTAATTTTCAAAATTTTGAAAAAATATTTGGTGGAGTTGTTTATCACTATAAAAGTAATGAATTTACAAAAGTACAGCCAAATCCCAACAAGTCATGAAAATAAGTGTGTTGAACTGACGCGGAAACCACCTACTCTCCCTGCTTAATTATGCAGGGTTCGAGGAACCATAATAAA
This sequence comes from Leptopilina syphax, assembly GCA_032872505.1. Lineage (NCBI taxonomy): Eukaryota > Metazoa > Arthropoda > Insecta > Hymenoptera > Figitidae > Leptopilina > Leptopilina syphax. The sequence goes on from CM065471.1 coordinate 22,014,291, forward strand.
AAATTTCTTAACCTAATAAACAATCTTTTAATTTAACTTAACCTAATACAACAATCTTATTTTCTAATTATTCGCCAGTACCGGGATTTCATTTCCCGTTTCATTTGGCTTCGTCAAACTTTAAAATTTATTTTAACTTCGTTCCCACCCTCTTTATCTTTAATTAACCTTAATATTTGATCTCATTTGTTCTAATTCATTCATCCATTTCTTACCTTGCCCATTCTCATCCAGTATCCATCTTATCCTTTCATCCACACCTTTTTCATTCTCTCCACCACTTGTACATCTATCTAAAACATGTTCCCAATCCTCAAACTCAAAGCCACATACCCTACACAATCTCTTACTCTCATCCATCTAATATTTACATTCACGCATTCCTTCCCTCATTCTAAACCTTATTATTCTGTTCCATCTCTCCTCCTACCTTATCCTCCTTAAATATTGCAATATATAATTTCCTCTTACCCTGCCAAAACTCTTCCCCAATTGTTTCTCCTATTCTAACCTGCGCTCTCACATCCGTATACATTTCTTTGATCCCCTCCGCAATCACATCTTTAATCCCTCTTTCCTTTAATGATCTCCACAATATACTCCTATTCACAGACGGAAACGCAGCCCTAAAATCTACAAAAAGGGCTATTAATTTGCCCCTTTTGTTTTTCAGTTTTCTATTCACTAAGTAATTGAGGGTATATATTATATAGTCCATTGTGCCCATATCCTTCCTGAACCCAGCCTGATTGTGTGGAATACTTCCTTTTTCTAACCTTTTCCTGAGTATCTCGGCATATACCTTATAGCTCACTGGCATTAAGGTAATGCCTCTGTACTCCTCTATTTTCTCTCCTTCCCCTTTTTTGACCAGCAGTACAATCAGGCCCGTTTTCCATTCCTCCGGACATCCATATTTCCTTTCCACACTTCGTTGACAATTTCCCATATCACCCTTCTCACCCCATATTTAATACCTTCTCTCTCCATCTCGTCTTTTCCCACAGCCTTATTCCTCTTCAGCTTGTCTATCGCATCATCTACTTCTTCCCTTGACACCTCTTCCACATCAGTCTCTCTCACCATCCTTCTTCCTTCCCCTCTTACTTTTTGACCCGTTTTTTTATAAAATAGCTAGTTCACTCCTCTATTTTAATCTTCTTATTTATAGGTTTCTCCTTCTTTCTTTCTTTGTTTATTACCTTCCATTCTTTACCATTCCTGCACTGCTTTTTCTACTTCCTCCATAAACCTCTTCTTCTCCGTTTCTCTTTTTCCCTTTAATAATTTCTCGTGATCTTTATATCTCCTGTTGTATTCTTTTCTTTCAATTTCACTGTTCCTCCATTCTTTAATGTATCCTTTCATTCTTTTTCTGCTCTCTTCACATTCATTGTCCCACCACTTTCTATATCCTAACTCTTGCACTTCTACATCCCCCATTTTTTTCACTTTATCGATCTTGTCTCTTATTTTTATTATTTTATTATCCACTCCCTCTTCATCCTCACACTCTTCCATTTCTCTCCACATTATTTCCTGGAATTCGCCTAGTCTCTCCACATTCCATTTACCCATTTTAATTTTCATTTGTTTACCAACCCCTTTGTCCAGTCCAGATTTTATCCCTTCCCTTGTCATCTGTTAGCATGACAGAATAATTTCTTGTTATAGGTATTAGGTAATCTATAACGGTTTCTCCTTTTCCTCTATAGGTGAAATTTCCTTCCTCGTCTCCTCTCATATTTCCATTGAAGATGGACCATCCATGTTCTTCCAACAATTGTAGTAGCCTCTTACCCTCTTCATCCACTTTCTTATGTCTGGAAACTCTGCTATATTTCTCCAACTCTTCATTCCATAAACCACCCCCTAATTCCCCGGTCCTTGCATTTAAATCCTCCCAAATTATTACAATTTTGTCCTTTCCTTTTTCCATCCAATCTTTAATTATTCCCCATTCCTTTTCATCACCTCTTTTTCTAAAAATTCCCACTATGTCTATCGTTTCCCTACCTCTTTTAATACTCCTCACTATACCATTTTCGTCCACAATCGTGCAATCCTTTCTTACTTCCCTAACCTTTTTTCTTACCCCTGAAATAATCCCTCCTGATCCTCTTCCTCTTTGTCCATCTCTCTTCGCTTCCTGTATTTTCCATCTGTACCCTTTTGGTAATATCCTTTCTATTTTATTTAAATCTTTCCTTTCCACCCACGACACGCTAAGAAACAACACGTCCCATTTCTCTATCGTTCTCCAAAACTCGTCGTCTTTTTTTTTATTCTCCCTACGTTCAAAACCCAACTTTTATTCTTGCTTTCTGTGATTTTCCCCAACTTCCCCCTCTTCCTTCCGAAAAACCTGCCCTCAGTTTCTTCTATTCCTTTCCTGCGAAGCGTTTCTTTCTCTTCTCCTTTCTTCCTCCATCACCTCTCCAGTTGTATTGCAGACCAGCCATTTGATACCATTAACCCACAAACACTCTCTTCCCCTTTTAACTTTACTTCCTTTTATCCTCTCTTTCCATTTTTTCGGATCTAATTTCCTTGAAACCACCCTCTCTTTCCACGTTTTGTCCTCTTCTATAATTTCTTTACTACCTTTCAACTTATTTTTTGCCGAGATGACCTCCATTCTTTGCTCTTCATTCTCCATTTGCACAATCCACACTTTCGGTTTCTCTTTATCCTTTAATCACAATATTATTCTTTCTCTTCTCTTTTTCTGTCCTCTCCATCCATCTTGAAACCACATTCATTTTTTCTTCCAGTACCAATCCTTCCTGATTTTTTATACCTCCTTCTGTCCCTGTTTCTATTTTAGTAATCCTCTTTCTTAGATCCCCTATTATTTCTCTTGACTCTCTCACTTCTTCTTTTACCATATTTAATTCCACTTCCATGTCTACTTCTATATCTTTCTGCCCTTTTTCTAATTTTTCGTACATTTTCTCCTTCTCTTCACTCCATTTTCTTTCCCATTCCTCACACATTTTCTTAACTTTACCTATTTCACTACTCAATCCTTCAAAGACACTGTCCATTTTTTGTCCAAATTTTTATTAATTTTCTCCATACAGATATTTGTATTTTCCCCCATTTTCTTTATTAATTCCTCTAATTGTAAGCCACCTTACTCTTTAACTTCTTTTTTAGCTTTAATTTCTCTTTTCTTGTCTAATTCTTGTTTCTCTTTCTCTTTGTTTTTATTAAAATCTTTTTCTCCTGATTTCTCTTTTAAGGCAAATTTTTCTATCATTTTAGAAGAAAACCCTGCACCATATAGTCGCTGCGTTCTTTGAAAATTAGTCAGCCTTCCTGGTTTCAAATTCGCATTAAATTCGCCCGGCACAACATCATCTGTCAACGATAAACTCCTGCCTGCTTTCAGGTTCCCCTCAGGCCCCTTCACGGCTTCTTTTTCCTTCAGTGACTCGAGTAGTTCCCATTCTCCCTGATCTACTACTGTCTCTCCCCGCTCTCCCCTATCATTCTTCTTACTTTTCTATACAATCACACCACACTTTTAATCAGGGGCGTAGCCAGAAATAAGTTTCGGGGGGGGGGGGGTTATGAAATTTGATTAGAGGTATACTCAGAAAAAATTAGCACTTATATAGGTTTTCCAAAATTTCGGGGGGGATTTCAACCCCTAACCCCCCCCCTGGATACGCCCCTGCTTTTCATCCAAACTTTTTCACACACTTGACACACAATTCTTTCTTTAACATTTTTATACACTCTAAATTATCCAACCCTTAATTATAACCTTTCAAATTGGTTAAAAAACTTCACAAATCCCAAACGCGACTAAACTGTATCGGTACCGGAAACGGAAGCCATGTTTGCGAATTAAATATAATTAATCAAACAAAAAATATTTTTGAATCAAAGCAGTAGATATTTTCTATATATTAGGATTAACCTTATAAACTAATTTCAATTAAACAAAATCACTTAAAATTATTTTTGTATTGGAATTAAGTATAATGTTTTCTCAGTGCAGAGTAATAACTCAATTGATATAAAATCAGTTTGTTTTTATAAATTTTTCATATTACAAAATAAAATTACCCTCTGAAATTTTCTATTCGATTTCTAACTTCCGGTGGATGTTGTCGTAAAACGAATCTCACTCTCTGATCCTCCCGCAGTAAGTAAATGAATACTCGCGCTGTGTCTTGAAGTCCATCAGTGTCATTTGCCAAAACCTTGTCGATAATTTCAATTATTTAATTTATTTTACTTTATTCAGAATTAAATTTAATGGAAAATTATTTAATTTATTTTACTTTATTAAAATTAAATTTAATAGAAAATAAATATAGGTATATCTACTTTTGGTGAACGTACCATAAAATCAAAATATCCCTTCATTCCTCGTTGTGGATCGAAATTTAAACTCACAGCTCCGGTTAATTTGTCAATTAAAAATGGTTGAATTCTTATATCGTCCAATCCTTCTGTGAGAGTCATTTGAATTTTTCCAATTTGATAGTAATTAACATTGGAATTTTCTTCCATATCCAAGTCTACTGCCTAGAAAAATTATTTATACTCTCTAAATTTGAATTCGTAAAAATTTTTACTAATTTTAATTAATCACTAGGTAATTCAAATTAGTAAACATTTTTACTAATTCAAATTAAGCGAGTTTTTACATTTACATTCAATAAATAGTACCTAATAAATAATAATAAATAAATTATTAAATTACTATTCTTATTTATAAATTTTTATTAACTTTAATTTGATTAATTAAATTAACTATTCATTTGATTTAAAATTAAAGTTTCTAATTGTTCCGTTTGAGATAATTAAGGATAATTTAATTTAAATTATTTTCGAGTCAATAAAATAGTTAAATAGAACAAATTTAAATTCATTTAAATTAGAATTAATTAAACTAAATGAACTGAAATAGTTAAGATTCATTTGAATAAAAGTAGTGTAATTAAATTAGTTTAAATTTGAATTGAATTAATTTTGCAATCAATTAAAATATAATGTTTCATAATTAATGTTAATTAATGTTCCATAATTAAAATTTGTAACATTATAAAAATTTAACGTTTTTAACTATTCCAATTACTTTAACATTCATGAACTGAGTTCCAAAATCAGCTTCGGTTGTTACTCCTCCCGTAAAAACTTTACTGATGAATTTTGGCGGATTGTCATTAATGTCGGTTACAGTCACGACAACTGTCAGTAAAGTATCATCGCTATCATTAAAATAATTCTGATTTGGTGGCTGATTACTGCAGTCCTCGGTAGCTTTTATCAAAAGCACATGTTCTTCCACTTTTTCTCTATCCAACGACTCTAATATCTGGATAATTATTTACTTTAGTAACAAAATTAGTTCAATAAATAATTAATTATTAATTATTTAAATTAATTAATAATTAATTTACCTATGTAATTCCCTTAACTATTAACAGGGTTGCCACAGGTCAGGGAATTCAGGGAAAAGTCAGGGAAAGTAGAATTAGTCAGGAAAATCAGGGAAAAATTCAGGAAATTTTATTAAAAGTACTGGAAAAAAATTAATTTTTAGAATTCATAAGAAAATTTGGAATTTTGGAATTTTGGGGTCTTTTTTGCTAGGAAAATACCACGAATTCTATTAAATATTGGAAAAGCTACAAACAATTGAAATTTTTCGAAATAATTGAAATTTGAAAAGATTTCAAATTTAAATCTTTGACAACCTAAATTTTTCGTTCTTGTAATTATTAAAAATTCCGTAGAACTAATTTTTTTTAAATTTAATTTTAATTCTGTTAAAATTAGTTTCTTGATAAATAACAAAAATTCTTCCTATAAATTCAATTTAATTTCAATTTTCTTAAAATTAGTTTCTTGATAAATAACAAAAATTCTTTCTACAAATTTAACTATTCAATTATTTTCACTAGAATTTAATTATTTACAACATTTTAATAAAATTCTTCGCAAGAATTCAAATAGACATTTATTTCCATAATTATTAAAATTCTTCTCAAGGATTCAATTATTTTCATAAATAAAACCCTGTTTAGGAATTTCATTACATTTTATAAATTAAAAAAAAATAAAACTCATTGCAGATTTTCAATTATTTTTAATAGGTACAATTGTAAATAAATTCCTCGAAAGAATTAAATTATTTAAAAATTGTTTGCTAAAATTCTTTATAATAATTCAATTTTAAGAATTTTCTAATAAAAATTGATTTAAAAATAATTGAATTTCGAAAAGGCTTCAAAGTGAATCTTTGAAAATCTGAATTATTCGTAATTCCGCAGAACTATTTTTTTTAACAATTTAATTCCCATTCTTTTGAAATTAGTTTATTTTTAAAATTTATATTTAATTATTATTAGTTATTACAAATAATTGATTTAAACAATAATTTTTATTAAAAACTCAAAAAAAATAAAATAATTGCAATTTTAAGAAATAATTGTATTTTCTATTTTGAAAATGTTTCAAATTAAAATCTAAGTTTTTCCTACTTTTAATTAACAATTCTGTCAAACTAATGTTATTTTTAAACTTTAATTAAAACTTATTTTGAAATTATTTTAAATTAAATTAAATTAATCGTAATCAAGGATTAAAGTTATTTTAAAGTGGTAATTACTTACTGTTAACTCGTGTGTTTTATTGTTCAAATGAAAAAGACCTTCGTCATTCCCAGCGATAATGTAGTAGCAAACTTGAGTCGGAGGATCGTCAAGATCGTCAACCTCATCTCTGTCAATTGTTTCAGGTAGAATTATTTTTTCCATTCCTGGTAATTCTTCTTCAGTGAAATTTACTTTAAATACATTCACCAAAAATTGCGGCTCATAATCGTTTATATTTCGCACATAAATTATTAAGTCAAGATCAGAACTCAATGGCGTTGGTTTTCCCATGTCGTAAGCTTCAATTCGAATCTAGCAAGAAATTGATAATTTTATTTGTAAATTACATTTTTCAATTAATGTAAATGAAATGAAAACATTTTTACACAAAATTGAAAATGAGTAGAAGTTAAAAGTAAAGGTAAAAACAATTTTTAAATATAAAATTATATTTTTCTTAATTGATTCGTTAATTCGATATAATAAACTAATTAGTTTATTTATTATTCCTTAATCAGTTATTGTATAATAAGTAATAAATAAGTAATTAATAAGGACGCTGCACGGTGGGAAATATTTAAAAGTACGCATAGGCGTAGCGAGCGATTTCTCCTCAACTTCCACTCTTTTTCCCCTCTTTTCGTCACTCTTGGTGAAATTTTTTGACTTTGATAATTAATTTTAAAAAATCCAGATTGAAAATGAAAAAAAGGGCGATTTAGGGAAAAATAATATTTAATAGAGAATATTCAACAAGTTTTCTTATGACGATTAGATGTTTCTATGGGCGTGAATATCAATCCGCGTTTTCCAAAACATAGCAAACTGACAGCTCAATATGGGAGGTTAGCCATGGCCGACTATATCAGGTTGCACCGTTTGCGTAGTACAGTAGAAATGAACGCTAGGAACAAAAATATTAAATGTCAATTATACTCTCATTGTTTCCTATTACATTTATTATTTGTTTATTTATTTATTATTGTTATTATATCTATTATTATTTATTATTTTACTTACTTTTTTAAAATATTATTATGGAAAAGTATTAAAACAATAAAGGAAAATTTTTTATGAAAAAATTATTAAACAAATAAAATTTCTAAACAAAAAAAAAAGTAAATAATAAAAAATTATGAAATGAAATTTTTTTTATAATTTTAAAAATTTTTTATTGTTATTTTTATTATTGATATTTTTAAGTATATGAAAAATCTTATTTAAATATTCCAAAAAATTAGTTTTAAAGTAATTTTTTATAAGGAATTCAACGGTCATAAAATAAAAGCGGACAGAAAATATTTTGACCCTTTTTCAATTTTCATTTTTCTTAAAAGTTGGTGGATTTCGAAACACACGCGTAATTTGGTAGAAAATATGTTTTTAAATCCATGAAAAGAATTCCAAATGAAATCGATGATTTTCATAATTACCTATAGAAGTATTGTTTTGAAAAAAATCTTTGTTTTTAAACTGAAAATTCTAAAAATAACATTGTTATTTAATTTTGCTATATGGAAAATTATTTGTTTACTTATTTAATTTCTGATCAAAATTTAATCTTAATTTTTCTGTATTTCTATTTTTCATCAATAAAAATTATGATATGAAATTATTTAGAAAAATAAATGTCAAAAAATGCCCTTTTTTAATAAAAAAAGCTGCAATGTATTGAAAAAAGACGAAAATTTAATAATCTACTTCAAAAATTGTTAGAAAAAAATTGCAAACATCAACGTCGTTTTCTAAAGACAAAAATGGTTTTCATAATTGGAAATAAATTCTGAGTACCTCCGTGTTACAGAAAAAGGACTTTTTTCATAAAAAAGATCCAATTTTATGACAAAAATTATGTTTAATAATATTTTCATAAAAAATTTACATTACTTTGTTTTATACTTTTCCATTATAATATTTCTAAACAGTAAGAAAAATAATAATAAATAATAATAGATAAATAAACAAATAAATATAATTATTTATATAATATTAAATAATAAAAGTAATGACTTATTATTTTTGTTGATCATCTACGTCCCTACATTACCATAGCGTAAATACTTTCAACACGAAAATGGTGCAACCTGTTATGGTCGGCAAAGGCCTACATCGAGCTGTTGCTTTGTTTTGTAAAACGCGGATTCATATTTACGCTTCTAGAAACATCTAATCGTCATAAGTAAGTTTGAATTATATTCTCTATTAAATATTATTTTTCCTTAAATCGCCCTTTTTTCATTTTCTGTCTGAATTTTTCAAAATTAATTATCAAAGTCGAAAACTTCCCCTCTTTTGGTGTAATTTTTTACTTTGATAATTAATTTTTAAAAATTCAGACAGAAAATGAAAAAAGGGCGATTTAGGGAAAAATAATATTTAATAGAGAATATAAAACAAGTTTTCTTATAACGATTAGATGTTTCTATGGGCGTAAATATCAATCCGCGTTTTACAAAACATAGCAAACTGACAGCTCAATATGGGAGGTTAGCCATGGCCGACTATATCAGGTTGCACCGTTTGCGTAGTACAGTAGAAATGAACGTGAGGAACAAAAATATTAAATGTCAATTACTCTTATTGTTTACTATTATATTTATTATTTGTTTATTTATTTATTATTGTTATTATATCTATTATTATTTATTATTATACTTACTTTTTAAAAATATTATTATGGAAAATTATTAAAACAATAAAGAGAATTTTTTTATGAAAAAATTATTAAACAAATAAAATTACTAAACAAAAAAAAGTAAATAATAAAAAATTATGAAATGTATAATTTTTTAAATTATATTAGTTATACAAATTTTTTTAAACAAAATTATTTCAAATACCAAGATTAATTTTTTTTATAGACAATTTGAAAATTAATACACTGGGAATAATATTGACACATTCAGAAAAAATAAATTTTAATGGATAATTTTTTTTTTATTATTTATCAATTATAGTTTATTTCTAAAAAAATTATACATTTCATAATTTTTTATTATTTACTCTTTTTTGTTTAGAAATTTTATTTGTTTAATAATTTTTTCATAAAAAATTTTCCTTTTATTGTTTTAATAATTTTCCATAATAATATTTTTAAAAAGTAAGTATAATAATAAATAATAATAGATATAATAACAATAATAAATAAATAAAAAATAATAAATATAATAGTAAACAATAACAGGGTTCTTACAGAATCTGGAAATCATGGAAATGGTATGGAATTTTTAAAAGGCTTCTGGAAATCAGGGAAATAATGGAAAAGGCCTGGAACTTTTAAAAGTTTCTAAATTTTTTCTGTTTTCCATTTTTTCTCTTGAATAGAAATTCAAATAATAACAAAGCTAAATGGCATAAAAGAGAAGAAAAAATATTGAATTTTAAGAAATTCAATTTTTCGGATTTTTGATAATTTTCTATAATTTTAGATTTTTTACCAAAGAGTCGAGACTATTAAATAAGTAAAGTATTTTCCAAGAGCCCAAAAATAATGAAGCTAAATCCCATAAAAGAGAAGAAAAAATGTTAAAATTTAAGAAATTCGGATTTTTGATAATTTTCTATAATTTTAGATTTTTTACCAAAGAGTCGAGACTATTAAAAAAGTAAAGTATTTTCCAAAAGCAAAAAAATAATGAAGCTAAATCCCATAAAAGAGAAGAAAAAATGTTGAATTTTAAGAAATTCGGATTTTTGATAATTTTCTATAATTTTAGATTTTTTACCAAAGAGTCGAGACTATTAAAAAAGTAAAGTATTTTCCAAATGCAAAAAAAATAATGAAGCTAAATCCCATAAAAGAGAAGAAAAAATGTTGAATTTTAAGAAATTTGGTTTTTTGATAATTTTAGATTTTTTACCAAAGAGTCGAGACTATTTAATAAGTAAAGTGTTTTCCAAGAGCCCAAAAATAATGAAGCTAAATGCCATAAAAGAGAGGAAAAAATGTTGAATTTTAAGAAATTCGGATTTTTTAATTTTTGATAATTTTCGATAATTTTAGATTTTTTATTAAAGAGTCGAGACTATTAAATAAGTAAAGTATTTTCCAAGAGCACAAAAATAATGAAGCTAAATGCCATAAAAGAGAGGAAAAAATGTTGAATTTTAAGAAATTCAGATTTTTGAATTTTTGATAATTTTCGATAAGTTTAGATTTTTTACCAAAGAGTCGAGACTATTAAATGAGTAAAGTTTTTTCCAAGAGCCCAAAAATAATGAAGCCAGGCTTCGAAGTGACACACTTTTCCACTTTTTTTGGTCCTTATTTTGTCAAAAAGCTACTAAATGCTACTTTTTTCCAAAAAAGGTAAAAAAAATTTACAGAATTCAAGAATTTTAGTTTTTTTGGTGAATTTCGTAGATTTTATAAAAACCCGCCAAGTGAATTAAATTTATTTTTGGACGCGTGATTATAATATATTATAATAATTACTAATAGTGGATGTTTATTAAATTACAACTTTTTAACGTTTCGAATTTTTCGTATCTAATTTTATTATTCTTTAAGCTTCTTAAAAAAATTAAAAACTAAATTTTTCACTACATAATTTAATAGTAATACCTTTTTTGACTTTATAAAAGTTCCATCAAGTATAGAAAAAATCAATTGAGAATGAAAACTTAATTCTTTTGGTTATATAAATTGTTTGATTAAAAATCCAAAATAATATTTGTTTAACATGATTATTTATTATATTATGTTTACAAACTTTATGTCAAATTTAAAAATATTAATTGTATTTTCAATAATACAATGTTTTAAGTCGGTTGTTCAATGATAAAAAAATCATTTATAAAGATTTAAGATCTATCTATCCGCACTTTACCCTACTTATTAAATAGTCTCGACCCTTTGGTAAAAAATCGAAAATTATCAAAAATTTAGCTTCATTATTTTTGTGCTCTTGGAAAATACTTTACTTATTTAATAGTCTCGACTCTTTAATAAAAAATCTAAAATTATCGAAAATTATCAAAAATCCAAAAATCCGAATTTCTTAAAATTCAACATTTTTTCCTCTCTTTTATGGCATTTAGCTTCATTATTTTTGGGCTCTTGGAAAACACTTTACTTATTAAATAGTCTCGACTCTTTGGTAAAAAATCTAAAATTATCAAAAAACCAAATTTCTTAAAATTCAACATTTTTTCTTCTCTTTTATGAGATTTAGCTTCATTATTTTTTTGCTTTTGGAAAATACTTTACTTTTTTAATAGTCTCGACTCTTTGGTAAAAAATCTAAAATTATAGAAAATTATCAAAAATCCGAATTTCTTAAAATTCAACATTTTTTCTTCTCTTTTATGGGATTTAGCTTCATTATTTTTTTGCTTTTGGAAAATACTTTACTTTTTTAATAGTCTCGACTCTTTGGTAAAAAATCTAAAATTATAGAAAATTATCAAAAATCCGAATTTCTTAAATTTTAACATTTTTTCTTCTCTTTTATGGGATTTAGCTTCATTATTTTTGGGCTCTTGGAAAATACTTTACTTATTTAATAGTCTCGACTCTTTGGTAAAAAATCTAAAATTATAGAAAATTATCAAAAATCCGAAAAATTGAATTTCTTAAAATTCAATATTTTTTCTTCTCTTTTATGCCATTTAGCTTTGTTATTATTTGAATTTCTATTCAAGAGAAAAAATGGAAAACAGAAAAAATTTAGAAACTTTTAAAAGTTCCAGGCCTTTTCCATTATTTCCCTGATTTCCAGAAGCCTTTTAAAAATTCCATACCATTTCCATGATTTCCAGATTCTGTAAGAACCCTGTTATTGTTTACTATTATATTTATTATTTTTTATTTATTTATTATTGTTATTATATCTATTATTATTTATTATTATACTTACTTTTTAAAAATATTATTATGGAAAATTATTAAAACAATAAAAGGAAAATTTTTTATGAAAAAATTATTAAACAAATAAAATTTCTAAACAAAAAAGAGTAAATAATAAAAAATTATGAAATGTATAATTTTTTTAGAAATAAACTATAATTGATAAATAATAAAAAAAAAATTATCCATTAAAATTTATTTTTTCTGAATGTGTCAATATTATTCCCAGTGTATTAATTTTCAAATTGTCTATAAAAAAAATTAATCTTGGTATTTGAAATAATTTTGTTTAAAAAAATTTGTATAACTAATATAATTTAAAAAATTATACATTTCATAATTTTTTATTATTTACTTTTTTTTGTTTAGTAATTTTATTTGTTTAATAATTTTTTCATAAAAAAATTCTCTTTATTGTTTTAATAATTTTCCATAATAATATTTTTAAAAAGTAAGTATAATAATAAATAATAATAGATATAATAACAATAATAAATAAATAAACAAATAATAAATATAATAGTAAACAATAAGAGTAATTGACATTTAATATTTTTGTTCCTCACGTTCATTTCTACTGTACTACGCAAACGGTGCAACCTGATATAGTCGGCCATGGCTAACCTCCCATATTGAGCTGTCAGTTTGCTATGTTTTGTAAAACGCGGATTGATATTTACGCCCATAGAAACATCTAATCGTTATAAGAAAACTTGTTTTATATTCTCTATTAAATATTATTTTTCCCTAAATCGCCCTTTTTTCATTTTCTGTCTGAATTTTTAAAAATTAATTATCAAAGTAAAAAATTACACCAAAAGAGGGGAAGTTTTCGACTTTGATAATTAATTTTGAAAAATTCAGACAGAAAATGAAAAAAGGGCGATTTAAGGAAAAATAATATTTAATAGAGAATATAATTCAAACTTACTTATGACGATTAGATGTTTCTAGAAGCGTAAATATGAATCCGCGTTTTACAAAACAAAGCAACAGCTCGATGTAGGCCTTTGCCGACCATAACAGGTTGCACCATTTTCGTGTTGAAAGTATTTACGCTATGGTAATGTAGGGACGTAGATGATCAACAAAAATAATAAGTCATTACTTTTATTATTTAATATTATATAAATAATTATATTTATTTGTTTATTTATCTATTATTATTTATTATTATTTTTCTTACTGTTTAGAAATATTATAATGGAAAAGTATAAAACAAAGTAATGTAAATTTTTTATGAAAATATTATTAAACATAATTTTTGTTATAAAATTGGATCTTTTTTATGAAAAAAGTCGATGATTTTATATTCTCTATTAAATATTATTTTTCCCTAAATCGCCCTTTTTTTCATTTTCAATCTGGATTTTTTAAAATTAATTATCAAAGTCAAAAAATTTCACCAAGAGGGACGAAAAGAGGGGAAAAGAGTGGAAGTTGAGGAGAAATCGCTCGCTACGCCTATGCCTACTTTTAAATATTTCCCACCGTGCAGCGTCCTTAATCAGTTAACCAACCGAATAGTTAATTAATTAACCCTTTGCGGCATGCATAACATTATGACATTAATTTAAAAATCACTAATGCTTATGAGGGTTTTCAGGGTCGCTGATTACGAATCTGAAGTCCGTTTTCCAAAATTCAAGATGGCGGACGAATTTTTTTAGAATTGATCGAAATCGCTTGAAAATAGTTACTCGGGGGTTTTCGGGGTCGCTGATTACGAATCTGAAATTACTTTTAATAAATAAACGTTAATTTATTAAATAATTGTACCGTCGGCATTTGCGTTACCCGATGTACACCGCGGGGAGGTTGCACGATCGGGTTTTGTACATCGTTTAGCCCTGAAAAGGGCAGTTTGGTAAATACTGTTTAAAACTTTATAATAATCAAATTGATCTGTTTATTTCTTAATAAAATTAACTAATTAATTAAAATCAGCGGATTTTAATTGGTATTATAAAGTTTTGATGTGTCTTGCTTTGAACAATAATTGAATTTTATTTGCAGCAGTGGTAAGCAGCGAAGCAATTCGCTTTCAGCAAAATTTATTTGCTTTAGTCCAGTTAGTATTTTAGTGTCTTTGAACTCTAAACAGTGTATTGTTTATTGTTTGTTATAATCAACGTTAATATGCGTTCAATCAAATGTTGCTGATTTATTACTTGTCTTTTTTGCGATTGTCATTTGTTTCGTCAAACTATGAATAGTGTTTTGTTTATTGTGTGTTACCATCAACGTAGGTATGCGTTCAGTTAAATAATGCTGAATTAGAACTTGTCTTTTTTACGCTTGTCATTTGTTTCGTCAAACTCTGGATAGTATTTTGTTTATTGTTTGTTACCATCAACGTAGGTATGCGTTCAGTAAAATAATGTTGAATTAGAACTTGTCTTTTTTGCGCTTCTCATTTGTTTTGTCAAACTCTGAATAATGTTTTGTTGATTGTTTGTTATCATCAACGTAGGTATGCATGACACATTAAAACTTTATAATAGCAATTAAAATCCGCTGATTTTAATTAATTAGTTAATTTTATTAGGAAATAAACAGCTCAATTTGATTATTATAAAGTTTTGAACAGTATTTACCAAAGTGCCCTTTTCAGTGCTAAACGATGTACAAAACCCGATCGTGCAACCTTTCCGCGGTGTACATCGGGTAACGCAAATGCCGTCGGTACAATTATTTAATAAATTAACGTTTATTTATTAAAAGTAATTTCAGATTCGTAATCAGCGACCCCAAAAACCCCCGAGTAACTATTTTCAAGCGATTTCGATCAATTCTAAAAAAATTCATCCGCCATATTGGATCCGCCATCTTGAATTTTTAAAAACGGACTTCAGATTCGTGATCAGCGACCCTGAAAACCCTCGAGTAACGATTTTCAAGCGATTTCGATCAATTCTAAAAAATTTCGTCAGCCATATTGGATCCACCATTTTGAATTTTGGAAAACGGACTTCAGATTCGTGATCAGCGACCCCGAAAACCCTCGAGTAATGAGTTTTAAGCGATTTCGATCAATTCTAAAAAAATTCATCCGCCATATTGGATCCGCCATCTTGAATTTTTAAAAACGGACTTCAGATTCGTGATCAGCGACCCTGAAAACCCCCGAGTTTCAAGCGATTTCGATCAATTATAAAAAAATTCGTCCGCCATATTGGATCCGCCATTTTGAATTTTGGGATACTGACTTCAGATTCGTAATCAGCGACCCCAAAAACCCCCGTGTGAAGACTTTCAATCAATTTCGATTAAATTTTTAAAAAAAAATTTTTTTGTTCTTTAATTAATTTATTTATAGTTGTTTTTAATTTCACGTAACCTCATTTACTATCAATTTTTCGACATTTAACAATATTTTGATTATTAATAAACAAAGATTTTTTTATTTTACTTGAAAAAGACTGTAGGAGAGAGTCTCCAGTTGTGAGACACCTCCAGTTGTGAGACAGTCAATTTTTTTTAACATGCAATATTAAAAAGCCGATTGGTTTATATAAAAACATTTCTTTTTATATGAGCCAACTATTTCGTGTACACCGAGGCGGATATATAAACTGTTTTTGTTAAATACCAACACTGTGTGTGATAATCGACTAAAAAGCGTTTTTTCAATAAATGCAAAGTACTTTTTTTGCAATTTAATTAATTGAAAAAGGTAAATGTAATGCATTTTCTTTTAGTGTTTTCCTTATATTTTGTGATGCAACATTGCATTGTTCCAATCTACGGTTGAAAATAATTTAATTTTCCTTTTTCAAAATAGCGCCAATTTCTGGGTGTGAGACACAGCATATCACCAGTTGTGAGACGGTGTCAACACCCATCTGGGCAGCATAAAAAATATTACTTTGCAGGCATACTATTTAAATGTTGTTTTGATTCTTTTTTCTAGTATTTTTGGGCATGTCAAGTGGAAAAAAGTCAATTGATTCAGAAGAAATCAATTTTAATGCTCTTGTTGAAGCTATTAAATTGTGTTTATTTGATAGTCATATTTTGGCGAATAAATATTATTATTTAGTATATAATAATATATATTATTAATATATTTCATTATTTCTACTAAACATAACGTTTTATGTCAAACTTATTAAATTTTAGCAATTTTTAATGAGTGTCTCACAACTGGAGACATTTTTTTTTTTGAAAAAATCGATGTGCTCGGAAAATGTATCGTAAAATTTTTTGAGTTCATCGAAACACTATACTTTCTTTTAATAAAAGTTGCGTATTTCTGTTACCTTTCGAACGGTATATTTTATTTACAATTTCGTTTGCCCGTTTACAATTTACGGGTCAAAAATGAAACCCGTCTCACAACTGGAGACTCTCCCCTATATAAACAGATATTTTCAGAATATAAAAGGTGGTAATCTGGGTTACCACTATGCCGCAAAGGGTTAACTAATTAATAATAGTTAATTAATATTTACTAAGAATTAATTATTTTTTTGATTAAATTAAACATTTTCTTTAAAAAAATTTTTTTTCTGAAATTCATTTTTTGATTTAATTAAAATTTGATTTGTATTAATGAAAATAAATTAAAGTCTCGTAACTGAATAATTTGAGATATACAATTATTTTATGAGTTAGCAAATATTTGTTTGAATTATAAAATTATTCTGCCAATTACAAAATATTATGTATACAGTAAGAATACCTAACTGTCAGTCAGTCCACGAGTGCGAAGAGGACACTCTTATGCGGCGTTCAATGTTCGCTCACTCGCACTCTCACGCTTAGGGGTGATTCATAGTTAGATACTCTTACTGTATATAGTAAAATGACTTTTATGAGTTACAAATTTTTCTAATTGTAAGAGATATAAAATTATTATTTTATTTTATAAATATTAATTTCATATTTTTTTATAATGTAATTAAATGATAAATTATAATTTTTTAATTAAATTAAAATTTAATTTGTATTAACGAAAATAAATTTTGAATAAAGAATGATAAAGCACATAAAAATTCGAAATAAATATGTAAATGAACCTCGTATAATTTTTGAATTTCTCGATCCAAGGGAAATTTTAGTGTGACAAGACCAGATTTTTCTTGAATATCAAAAGTACGCCAGTGACCGGCCAGATCTTGCTTTAATCGAAAATGAACATCTCCATTTGGTCCAGTATCGGCATCTTGAGCCTCAACTTGAATTATCGCCGAACCCACTGTTATATTCTGCAAAGAAAAAATAATTTTTAATTTTACTTGAATTTTAATAATAATAATAATAATAATAATAATAATAATAATAATAATAATAATAATAATATTTAATTTACCAATATTGTAATTTAATAAAAATCTAATTTTTTATATTATAATTTCTAAAAAATAGAAATAGAGTACAAAATAAAAATAGCAAAATTTTTAAAAATATGTTAATTTACTAATACGAATTTTTTTGCTCTTTTGGCTTTGTTATTATAATTTGGCCTTTACCTCCGGAACTCGTATTGTAGTATTATGTTGAGGACTGATAAATATCGGTGGATTGTCATTGTAATCAGTAACACAAATATTCAAAATGGCATTATCTGATTTGGCTGGACTGCCAAGGTCACTGGCATCAAGATATAAAGAATAATTTCCAAATTTCCCTCTCAATGATTTCGACGCTTTTATTCTCGCAGTCCAATAATCAATTTGTTCCAATAAAAATAAACCTATACAAACAACAAAAATTCTTTTTTATTTTCTTGTTTTTTACTTACAATTATTTTTTTTGAAAATCGTTTAACAATAATTTTTCATTACCAACAAAATTTCATTAAATTATTAATTAGAATAGGTGTTACGTTCGAAACGTAACTATTTTAATTTTTTTTAAATTTTATTAAGATTATATAGAATCTAAAATGGGTAAACTTGTTAATTAAAATTAAGTACACCTTACACTAAACAAGCATAAAATAAATGCTAAGGATTAATATATATATATATATATTACTCATCAATTTGTTATTACAAACCATAGAGAAAATCCATAAAAAGAAATAGTTATTTTAAATTTTCTTTTAGTATTTAAAATTACTAAATTATCGTCTCGATAAAAAGAATATGAAAAGAAATCATTTAAGGAAATGTAGCGACCGTCTCGGGAATTCGTCAATTCTGCAAAAGTAGCCACTTACACCAAGACTCTTTAAAGTACTTATAAAAAATTACTAATAAAGGAGAATACATATACACACGTGCAAAATCCAATAGAGAACAACGAACTGTATCACGCCATTTACCAAGGAATTTGCAAGCTTGCAAAAAGCTTCCTTAGTAACAATAAAGTATTGGCGGGCCGTGTGCATAAGTTTCTCCCACCTACAAAAATTAAGTCAAATTCTAAGGTGTGAACGATTTCCTTTTTGGATTAATCGAGGAGTCCTAATAATCATTTCCCGCAAGGCGGACGTTTGATTTAGTTTATATTGAGTATTTCCCGCAGAGCGGACGTTTACTATATCCTTATTTTTTCTTTTCCCGCAAAAGGCGGAAGTAGATTATTTTTCTTATTCCCAAAGACAAGGGTTTAAATTAAAATATTGAAGTGAGTGTTTTCTTAAAAAGATAGATTTATAGAATTCTGATATTGTTATTTAACAAGATTATTTAAAGAAAAGGAATCAAATAAAAAAGAATATATTAAAATATACAAAAAAAACAAGTAAAGAAGTAAAATATTAAAAAAGTGAATATTTAAAAGAGTGATTTTAAAATAAAAGAGAATAATAAGAAAGTAAAATTCATTTAGCTATAAGCTATAGTGTTTTTCTGAGTGATTTAATTAAAATCTCAAAGTGAAGTTCAGTTAATGTCATAATATATTAAAAAAAACGAATACAAGATATTGAAATTCAAGCCTTGTATTTGAGATCTAAGACCTTTTACTCTCAGTCTCTTTAAATTCTGGAATTTATTCAGAAAATAAGATAAATGTTTAAATACGGTGATCCCGAATTTTAAGCATTACAAATATTATTTTTGAATATTGTCTCAGATTTAGACCAATCAGAGAGTACAAATTTAATTTTAAAAAAATAAAGAAAACGAAATTACGTTTTTATAAAGAGTAAAAAGTATAAAATATTGATAAGAGCATAATTGAAATTAAAAACGGGATATCATCCATAAGTGTCGATATTACCCTATATAATAAAAAAGGAGAAAAATATTTTTCTCGTACTAAAAAGAAATTAATTCATTGTAAATTACAATTGGTGAGTAAACTATATAATAATTCCACATTTATAAATTTTCATGACACACACACACATACATGGTGAAATTAATGTTAATATAGTAATTTTCTTTGTTTAATAAAAGTGTTCATGTTACGAAAGTTAAAGAATTTACATCGTTTATTGTATTCTTAAAGGGGGCAATTTTAATAATTCTTAATACTGAATATATATATATATATATATATATATATATATATACATTATTTTCAAGGGATAATTTTATTGTAACTATTACTGTATTTTTCTTGTTATTGCTACTTTATTCTTATGTTTTAAATAAAATAACCTAGATTATGTCATTAATATTTTAGAGTAATTATTTGTGTCTTATAACCTATTTCCACCCATCTTTTAATATTCTTTCATAAACCTTAAATACCGTCTAATCGGAGACGTTAAACTGATAACGTACTTAAAGGGGGGATCCTAAATTTTTAATTACAGTATTTATTTGAAGTTAATTTAACATCCATTTTTCTTACTATAAAATACTGAGCGTTTTATTGATTTAAAACTATTAAAAATTCTTTTTAATACAGTTAAGTCCGAATTCGATAAAATTATAAAACCTTTTATATTAATAATAATTAAATCATAAACAATCGAATTCAAACATAATATTAATGGTGGCAGCGGTGGGATTTCCCTTTTATATTTTGTTGAAAGAATAAAAAAAATTTATAAAGGTTGGAAATAGTTATTTTTAGAAGAAAATATTTTTTTGACACTTATACAATTACACAAAACGCAAATACACATTGAATTGAATTTCGTGCTGATGCACCAATTATTTATCTAAATGAAATTGTTGTTAATGAAATCTTTCTTTTCAGAAATAAATTTTGTTATTCAGAGATACTGAATCTGTTAAAAGTGCGAATTTTAATTTTTTTTATACTCGCTAAAGTCGAGTTTCTATGGAACGGTAACTACACTTGCAATCGGCAAGCTGTAGTTTCCTCAAAAAAACGGCCCCTTTTTCCTCGAATAAAAAAACAACCTTGTCGGAAGTGCGTAGGACACTTGGACAAGTGAGAGGATTAAAAAAAAAAATTTACGAAAAATGATGACGATTAATTAGGATGATGACTCAAAGTTAAAAAAAAATAAATAAAAAAAAAAAAAAATGTGTTTATAAACCTATACATAAAGGATCAAGGATTCAAGATTTTTTTAATAAGAATATTTTTGCAGAAAAGTTTAATTTAAACAATTAAGATATTTAAATGAAAAACAAATAATTGTAAAATTATAATTCTAAATAAATTTTACTTCATATTCATTTTAACGAATAATAGATTTAAATCAAATAAAATAAAAGCAGAATAAGACGACGTAAGCATGCTACAGAAGACATTTGATACTTTACTGAAACTATTTTATTTTTCAAATTTTCTCTATGTTAATCTCGTTATTTTTTAAAATGATAATTAATTTAAATAAAACATTTTTCTTGGTTTATAAACATTAATATAAAGATTGATTAAAAAAAAATTGTTAAAAATGGGAATTTTTTTTAATAATAAATATTCAAGTTAAAAAAAAAACTTTCAATTAATTACTTTTTATTTGATTAAAAAAATCAATTTACTTAATTTGAAATATCGAGATATGTGCATCTTTAACTAACAAGTGACAGCCATTTAAATAATATATAAAACATTTCCAAGATTAAGGAAGAGTGCTGACGATTCAAACTGGGTAGAATTGCAAAGTCAAGGCCGGTCACAACTAGCAAAGAATTAAAGAGGACAATATATATAAGTTTATTTCAAACAAAACTGTTTGCATTTTTTTATTGAAAGATAATTAAAATAATAATTGTAATTTTAATTTCCATTTTGAAATAATAAATTATAATAATTAAATAAATTTAAAAATATTGTTTTTTGAATAAAATAATTTATTTAAAAATAAATCAACAAATTAGTGTTAAAATTCAAAAAATAATTGATCAATTAATACAGTAAAAAAAAGAACTGCAAAAAATTTTTTTTTCAAGTAATTATGTCGGTCAAGCAATTCTATAAATTATCAAAAACGGTCAAATGGTACAAACTTAAAAAAGCAGTAGAATTTTGTAACATAAGCGGATATAAGAAAATAGTGTTACCGCACTACGTCTCTAAAAAAATTGTTATCGATATTTTAAATTGAAAATCAGTTCCAACTAAAGAGAAGTTAAACGAATCACTTATTTTTCATTGTTTATGTTTGAATTGTATTAATTAAAAATGAAATCAGTATATGAAGTACTATTACGAGAAGGCCACATACAAAGATGGAAATCGGAGGGATATAATTGTGAAATAAAGGATCAAGAAAATATTTCTAGACATCAAGGGCACAGAAACCTATACCAAGATAATTATAACATTATAGAAGATGGGCATAGGATAGAAGGAAGTGATTATGTCAGAGATTTTAGTTATTTTGATGATGAAATAGATGATTTTGATGAGATTCGGTACAACCATAAAAATGCGAAGAACCAAAGTAATATATATGAACAAGATGCGCCAAATAAATATGAACAACTATGTGACCAACCTCAACAAGGAAAGAACCGACGACGAAGGTAACAATTTAATAGAAGGTCCAATGACAACAACGAATTTAACAACCAAAATGGGACCATGAATTCCAAAGATCAATGGCAAAGTATAAACGTAACATCTCAGGATTATGAAAAAAAAAATTTTTATAACGCTGATGAAAATTTTCAAGAGTATAACATTCAGAACAGAAATTTACAGCACAGATTTATCGACGAAGAAGAAAACATCTATCTCAGAGACGAATATAGAAGATACAACATGCAAGATGCTTTCGGAAGAGAGGAACTTAGAGAGTATAGATGCACTAACTATGATGAATCGTATATGAACTGTGAGGAGCCATATTTTTTAAATGAACATTTCGAAACAAATGAGTTTATAGAAACCAGGTTTAAAAATAAAAAAATATATGATCATGATTTCACAATACCACCAATTATTTTTAAAGATTCGCCCAGAAACCAAAGCCCTTTAAAGGACAAAAAACAATTGGATCATAATGTATCACTCTCCATAAAAGAACCACATCTTCAAACAGAAAACGAAGAATCAAGTGACATGAAAGTAATCCATAATCCAGAGGAATCTTCAGAAAATGAACAAACGGCGTTGTATGTAAGTCCCATTACATATACTACAGAAGAAAATATTAGTATCAATGAAAAACTTCCAGATAATAAAATAGTAGATACAATCGGGGATTGTAATATAAAAGTAGATTTGTTGAAAGCAGAAAACAAAAATTATTTTCTGGACAACGAAATGTCTGAAGGCGAAAAAAAAAATAAATTGGAGACTTCACAAAATACTGATTCGAAAAGAAGCAAACCTGCAAAGGAGTTAGATAAAAGAAGCCAATTAAAAAATTATACCTATACTCATAAGGAAACTCTACTACTAAAAAATGATATTTCAGAATCTAAAGTTATCCATGGACTAAATGAAACAAAACCAGATCAAAAAAGAAATGAAAAAGTAATTAAGAAGAAGGAAGAATTTTTAGATAATAAACAGACTAATCATCAGAATATCACGGTCATAGATAATTTATTTTCAATAATAAAATATGTAAATTCTGACAGTCCTATTATCAAACTAAGAAAAGGAAAACCCCCGGGTAAAATCAAATCAGTAGTTGAAGAACAATTTGATGTAAAAAGTGCAGAAGGAAGAAAAGAAGAAGAATTTAGTGGTCAAATGGTAAATGAAGACGTCATCATTTTAGCAGATACATATGCTGAGGAAGAAGAATTTCCCATAAATAAGACTTTTTCATCTCACAAAAGTGTTAATCAAGAAAGTTTAGAAATGATTGAAAGAAATAGCAAATTATCAGAAAAACATCAAAAACATTTTTTGAATAAATTTTTACTCGAATCAAATGAGAAAAACAAAATAAAAAATGAAGAAATATACAAATTAGAAAGGAAAACAGATACTATAAACATAGAGAAGAAAAAGAAGACAATGACACTAAACACTCTTACTCAGCAAAATTTTCGCACAACAAGACTATTGCCATTTACACAGAACAACATTTTGGTGAACCTGAATTCAGAAATAGATGACAGAGGAAGAATATGGATTATTTTTGAGAAATTAATTATTGAGAAAAAAGAAATTCATCTGGTCCACGGCAAAGGGATGAAACTTTGTAGAAATTTAAAGCACAAATTAAATGTGCATTATTTTGAAGAATGTGAAATATTACGAAGCAAAACACCAAAAATACTAGAAACAAAACTTAGCTTTAACAGGTTGGGTATCGGTTAGGCATAAGAAAGCTTCAATTTTTTTATTTTGCTTTAAATCTCTTAAACAAACTATAGAATAATCGTTTAATTTAAAATAAAAGTACTCATAAAAAACTTAATAGTAAACATAGAACATAGAACAAAAAAAAGTATATCATAGCTTATTATACTTATTGCTTCATTAAATGGGATATAGAATTTAAATGGGTTTTCTCAATGTTACAAGAGATGCATTTGGAGTTATTAAGTGAAGCACATAGTAAAAGAAAATAAATACATATGTATAAATACAAAATATGCTTTATAAATGTTTACTAATAACAGAAGTAAAAGGTTTTTTTTTTGTGTAAAATTTTTATAGATTTTACATGTGAGTGTTATTGGGGTAAATTTCAGTAAATATCTTTTGTCCCGAAATAATCTCTGTATAAAAAATGAACAACATAAATTAAATTACTTGTAAACATTCAGTTTGATGCTATAAATAGACATAAACTTCATTTAACACAACATTAATGTTTTAAAATAAGGGTAAAACTAGATTCCAATTTTTAGTAATATTAGCAAACAAGTCAAATTATAACTTAACTATAACACTTGTCCTTTTCAAGTAATTTTCGTTGAGGATTTTATTTTATTCACAACTGACGGTATTAAATTTGTGATTATACTTAATGCAACTATTAAAATTAAAATGCTTACTTATTACATTACCATATTTTCTTCTAAGAAAATATCAAGGTATATGATTGTATTGACTAACAACCGAAATCTCAAGTTGAATTACTAATAAAACAAATGACATTTAAGCTCTAATCAAATTATGCTTTTGACTAACTTGTAAAATATAAATATTTGTCAATAATACTTTAAGAGTATTCTTTAATACAAGACAGCACTAAAGAAAATAAGCCTTAAAGTTTTAAAAGAAACCGTAACTTAATCACAGAAAGACAAATATACTCAAATATTGTTAGACATTTAAAAAAAAATTTAAACAAAGACTCAACTGATACAAAAAAATAATTTTCGAAAGGTTTGCTTATAGTCATTTGTCATACTAAAAAAAATGAACTTTAGATTTTCAAAGATTTCAATGTTTTTGAGTTCCATGCTATATGTATAATGTTTTTATTGTTCAATATTATTCATAATTAAAACTAAAATTAATTTCTGGATCAATTTTTTTAAAGGTCCTACCACAGTATAATTTTTAAATACAAAAATTAATAATTGTAAATTGAAATAAAATACAGAGAAAATGTATAAAATTAGACAGGTGTACGAACTTGGTTACGCGACACTGTGTAAGGTTACATCTCATGTGACTAGGTCAGTAGCAAGAAAACATTATATGAAATACCTGCGTAGACAATTAAAATTCTCATTCACTTTTATGTAATTTAAATAAAATATATATTTCTTATTATTTCTTGTTCTCCAAAAATAAAATCCGACAAATTAAAAAAGTATATTTTAATGAAATTAGTAACCAAATTATGCACAATGTCTAAGAAGCAAAGTTATAAATAACGCATAGAACAAATAAAAGATATCTTAACATTTTATTAAACTTTGAAATTAGGATACATAACTTTTCTTTAAACATTAATTTAAGGCAAATAAATAATTTCAAATTAGCAAAAAAATTGAATTAGAATTTTAAAAAATCAAGAATTCTATTTAAAATTTTAAAATTAAAAAAAGGTCGAAATATTATAACATTATTGAATACACAAATTTATAAGAAAACAATTTCTCATAAAAATTAAAAAAAAAATATAAACAAAACACCTTCACTAAAAATAGGTACTAACATTCTTTTAAACAACAAGTGTATATATAATCTTTATCAATACTAAAAAATTAACCAAATTTATGTTCGAATTAAAGTTCAAAATATCAGTAATATGTCTTAATAATGAAAAATTATAATATTCATTGAAATATTTAATAATTACGTTTTATGGATGTTCTGATTAAAATATGCTAAATTGTAAATTAAAATATGCGCCTAAAATAACTCTAGAAAATGCAACTAATTTTCTTATAACACTTTAAAAACCAAAAAACAGTAATATCAAGAAAGAACACTCTACATTTCGAGCATAAATGAAACTGTTGTAACATCAATAACAAATTATATAAATTATCAAGTTTAAAAATATTAAATTGAAACTTTTAATATTAAAAAAAAATTTTGTTTGTAAAAGATAAAAGCAGAAATAAAATTATTTCTTTTAGAAAGCTAAAAAAAAAAGATAAATCAATCGAAATATGATGCAAAAGCAAATTCTTAAAATCATTTTACACGGTGCTTTCACATTAAGAAAACAATTTAATTCTTCCTTTTTTTTATTAAAAAAAGAAGAATATTAAATTATTATAAATATTAAATTTCTTATTAAAAAAACATTTTCAAAAAAAGCACAAAGTTCGCATTTTTTTTATAAATCTTAGTACATGTCATAAACAATATCAAGATAAACTATGGCTAAATATACACATTTTTTTAAAGTCCTAATTAAACCAAATTTTTTTCGCTACGATGTTTTGTAATAATTTAATAAACATCAAATTTGAGGACTATTTTGAATACGTTTCCTTTGTCAAAAGTATTACAAAATTTACAAGAAAATAGTACGTAATTTACAAACTACGTGTGAAAACAAAAAATGTTCATTATAAAAACGTCCAATTTAATCAATTTTTGACCGAGTTATAAGCATTAAAATTTTTTTTACGTAAAAAAACGTCATTACTCAAAAAACTGTATTCTCCTGAACTGCTTTATAAAAAAAAAAATTTTTGAAAAAAAATCAAGGAAAAATATCAACAGTACCCAAAATTAAGTTTATTATGAAAATACAAAAAATATATATTCTAATGTTGTATAATAAAATTTTCTTTTTTGTAAACAACTTTATAAAACCAGTACAAGTTATACTTTTCCTAAAAAACGAATAATTCTTTTAATTTAGAAAACAAAAAATTGTATACAAAGCAATTTTTTGAGTTGAACGCAACTCATTTTAAAATTAAATTTAAATATTGTGAAGTTACGTTATTATGTTTGTTAAAAGAATAATTTTTCATATGTATTCTTCGTTTAAATTAAAAAAAAATGTGTACTTACACTGCTAATTATAAAATAATATGTACGTTTATCAAATTAAAATAGAAATGAAATTAAAGGTAACCAAAATTATCCAAATCTTAAACATTGTGAATCAAGTAAACTAGGTTATTTATCCGAAAATAAAAAATATCTAGTTTAGTAAAATACAATAAATTTACGTAAAATTAAATTTAAAAAAAAAACATTTTTTTACCACGCTAGATCTTTAGATTAAATTCTAAATCTTAAAAGTTTTACATTCAATACAAACAAAGAATGTACTAATCAACGTCATTCCTTTCTGACATTGTAAACCAAATGAAATAAAAGCAAACATTTCTTTAAAAATTTTCATAAAATAAGGTAAGAAGAAACGAATCATTCAAAAAAGTTTGCCTTTATTTAAAAGAATTATTTCAAATGTTAACAGAAAACAACGAAAATACTTCAATTGTAAAAAGAGCTGTCAAGGGACGACAGCGCATAAAAAGGGGGGTATGGAGTAGAAAATCGAGGCTTTTAATTTTTTTTTAAATACCATATATAAAATATATACATTTTGTTATCATTTTTTTTGCTCCGTTAAAACTCTTGTTGCAACTCTGCAAAACAATATTAGAAAAACAATGTTAGCCAGTAAATTAACATTGTTTCTTTAACATTTTGCAACATTAAAATTATACAAAATACACGAATTATTAACCTAAGCGATTAGTTTGGTTTTTGAGAAAATCACTCAAAATTTTAAGAGCATAATTTCTATAAATGAAACATACTTCTTGTTAAAATCTTGTTATAGACATAATTTCAAATCCATTGGCAATATTTTAACAAATAATTCATTGAAAATACGACAAATTTAGGATTGTTCAGATCATAGAAGTTTAAAATAATGACATTAAATTAATTAACAGAATTTTGTAATCGACGTTACACTTTATTTTAAACCCTGCTGGAAGTAAAGAGATACAAAGAGATTAAAAAAAGGGGATAAAAAAAGATTAGAAAATATAATAGTTTGGAGATGCAAAATGGATACTTAAAAGAGATACAATTTTTTTATCTCTTTCTATAACTTTATATTTATATATCTTTTTATCCCTTCTAATCTCTTTATATACAGTTTTAGATATAGAAATATATAGAAAAAAATATATAGAAAGAGATAAAAAATTGGGGATGCAAAGTGGTGAATTAAAGAAGATAGAACTTTTCAATCTCTTTCTATTCATACATTTCTGTCTTCCTCTATCCATTTTCACATCCTTTCTAATCCAAAGGAAAGTAAAAAAGGAGATACCCCTTATAGAAGAAATCGATTAATTTCAATTAAAAATTTTCTCTATTGTTGTTAATTGAGTTTCTTAATCGTGTTGTTTTAATTCATTACGATTAACTATAAAAAATTTGCAAGTAAATCTTTAATACATTTTTAGAAAAGTTTCGATGCTTTGTGAGTTTAAAACTAATTTTGGTTGTCTATTACTGATAAACATTTATTGGTTAAATATATTTACAATAAACTATAAAAATATGGAAGTTATAAACTCAAATAAAAACGTACAATCGCACAGTGCATAACACACGCTTTCTGATCTACGGATCTACTGACCCGACGCCATGACACATAACAGCTGGGAAGATCGACGCATGCGCGTATAAGTTTATGAGTATGTATATAGAAAGGGATATACTATAGTAGATTAGAAGAGATAATCTTATTATATCTCCTCAAATCCCCATATTCTTAACTATCCCTATCTCTTCTAAATGAAGTAATAGGAGATAGAATATGGGATTGAAAGAAGATTAAAAGAATAACATTCGGAAAAGAAGAATGGTAAAAAGGAATAAAAAAGGTTTATAGTTTTGCAGTCTCGCATTTCTATCTTTTTCTATCTCAATAATGGGAATAATGGTAATAAATAAGTGTTAATAAGATCCTACATAAAAAGCGATGGAAGGGTATAAATAGGATATCAATAGTTATTAAGAAAAGGTTATAAATGTGGAGAAAGAAGAGTATCGAGAACTTCTGTCATAAAAAGAGATAGAAGTTTATAGACAGGTTATTAAAAGGTATTGAGAATAGGTTATTAATAGGTATAAAGAATAGTGTCTATGTCGTAGGCAGATAGCATAATCCGGTAGTATGCAAACTGCCTAGGCAGTTTGTAAACCGCGGGCAGTTAGTAAAATGCCTAAATTTGAATGTATAAAAACAGGTAACAAGCAAAGTACCTAGGCAGTTTACATACTGCCAAAGACGTTTCAGGTAATTAGAAAAATGTATTGAAAGTCACAAAATTTTTTCTGTGGCATAACTTTTATACAACTATACTATCTTGTAATTTTTTTTAAATCTAAAACATATTTGAGTTTAATTGAAACAAATTTTTTGGTTAATTTAAGAATTATTTATAATCAACTTTTGAGTTTAAATCAAACATAAAATTTTTGAACATAATTTTTGATGAAATCAAAACTTAAAATATGTTTGAATTAAACATAATTATATAAACAAATTATATTTTTGAATCAAAGCTTAAAAAAATTTGAATGAATACTTTTAAACAAATAAAATTTTTATTTATTCTACACTTATAAATATTGTTTATCTGGAACTCTTGTTTTAATTAAAGTAGCATAGATTAATAGAAATACATTTTAATAAAAAATATACTCCCATAAAATTTTTTTTTCTGTTTTGTTGAAATATATGATTAAATAAAAAAATTTTTAAACAGTTTTCAAAATTCTACCTCCACAGATCGCTGAACAATTGAGGCCTTGGATCCAATAACTCGCCCGACGCTCGGAGGAACGCGCTAATACCAGTCGGGTAGCAGTGAGTGGCCCAGAGGCGCTCACTGCTCACTGACTGGCAGTTGCGCGTTCCTCCGACCCAGTGAGAAATTGCCAATAGACTTTAATCGGTCCAATATCGGTCCAATATTGGTTGCCGTGCTGGGCGCCGATTGACTCCCAATATTGGACCAATATGGGCTGATGCTTGGGATGTAACGGGATCGCCAAGCATCGGTTGTTAATATTGGTCCAATATTGGCCGAATATTGGCAACCAAGAGAAAAAAATTTTTTTAAATAAATTTTTTTTAATTAAATAATAATAATAAAAAATTAATGTTTATAATTTTTGTTTAATATATTTATTTGTTTAATTATTTATTTTTAATAATTCATGTAAATAATAAATAATTTATTATTTATAAATTATAATTATTTAAAAATGCAGCAGCTATTAGAAAATAGCATTCTGCAAAAAAATTCTATCATTGAAAAATCAATGATAGGCGAGAGAAATCCGCGTCTTTAAATAGATTCGCAGATGATAGACAAGAGATATCCGCGTCATTAAACGGATTCGCAGATATACTCTGGTCTCGCGACGAATTTCTCGATACTTATATACACTGGAGTCGCCGTGTCAGTTGCGAGAACGGTTACAGCGTCCCTCTTGCGGCAGAGATAAGAATTGTCACGTTAACTGCGGGAATAATATGGCGGTCGGTAAAGCGATTTAGCAGTTTACGTGACAATTCTTATCTCCGCCGCAAGAGGGACGCTGTAACCGTTCTCGCAACTGACACGGCGACTCCAGTGTATATAAGTATCGAGAGATTCGTCGCGAGACCAGAGTATATCTGCGAATCCGTTTAATGACGCGGATATCTCTTGTCTATCATCTGCGAATCTATTTAAAGACGCGGATTTCTCTCGCCTATCATTGATTTTTCAATGATAGAATTTTTTTGCAGAATGCTATTTTCTAATAGCTGCTGCATTTTTAAATAATTATAATTTATAAATAATAAATTATTTATTATTTACATGAATTATTAAAAATAAATAATTAAACAAATAAATATATTAAACAAAAAAATTATAAACATTAATTTTTTATTATTATTATTTAATTAAAAAAATTTATTTAAAAAAATTTTTTCTTTTGGTTGCCAATATTCGGCCAATATTGGACCAATATTAACAACCGATGCTTGGCGATCCCGTTACATCCCAAGCATCAGCCCATATTGGTCCAATATTGGGAGCCTTTATTGGACCGATGATCGGTCTCTTGGTTCCCAATATTGGACCGATATTGGACCGGTGAGAAATTTCTCACTGGGGAGCGTCGGGCGAGTTATTCGATCCATGGCCTCAATTTAATAAACTTTCATTTTAAAAAAAGTTTATTAAAAACGAATAATATTTGCAACCTCTAGACAGGCAATAAAAACTTCAATTTTTAATAAATAATTAAAAAATTAATTTTTTTGAAAACGCATATCAGAAATGTTTTTAGTTAGGCTTACTACAAAAGATTATGAAAAAAAGATTTGAAATTTGAAAAGTCCATTTCAGGTGGCCTGTTGAGAAATTTTCACCCCATTGCTACTTTCAATACATTTTTCTAATTGCCTGAAACGTCTTTAGCAGTATGTAAACTGCCTAGGTACTTTGCTTATTACTTGTTTTTATACATTCAAATTTAGGCATTTTACTAACTGCCCGCGGTTTACAAACTGCCTAGGCAGTTTGCATACTACCGAATTATGCTATCTGCCTACGACATCTATAAGGTCTAACATTGAAAGAGATACAAGGAAATAGACAGGATTTTAAAAGTAATAGAGAAAAGGTGATTGAAAGGGATAACAACAAGTTGTAATAAGATTGTGTATAAAAAGAGATAGAAGGGTTTAAAATGGCTATTAAAAGTTATTCAAAAAAGGTGATTAAAAGAAATAGCGAACAAGTTGATAAAGGTAGGAATAGAAAGGCATAAAGAAGTATAGGTAAGAGATTAAAAGTTATACATTATTCATATCTCTTTCTATATTAGCAATAGAAAGGGATTAAAAGAGAAAAGGTTTCTATCTATTCACTTCCAGCAGGGAAGCACAACATTTTAGGATTATTTTTGCCGACGAATAATAATTAGCAATAATTAACGAATTTATGAAAAATTATAATTCCTCGAACAAAATGTTAAGTAAATTCAAATTTCAATTAAGAGATAAAATTTTATATCAATATTTTAAGAAAAATGATATTTTTATGCATTCTTCAATTAAAACTAATAAAAAGTATGGGCATTTACACCGAAAATATAGATAATGCCACCTTTGTGAAACAATATAAACCTACGAATCTAAGGTAATGGTTTAAATTAAATACTGTAAATAAAAAAAAGAGGGCTAAAACATGATAAATGTTAAACGGAATAAATATCCAGTTTGTCAAAATCGAATAAATATTTTTAAATTATTAAAGTGACATGAAATTCTCAGTAAAATTAAATAAATAATAAGTTTTTTAAAGAAAATTTATTCGTTTTATCAAGCTAAATATTTATTTGCTAAAATAAGCATCATGCTAGATTCTAAAATCAATGCATCGACCGTCGAACTTTCGATCAATTGTCATTTAGTTAATCAAACAAAAGCAAACCGTATTTATCCAATTTACAAATCTTCCTAAAAAAAAGGAATCGATAATTTTTTTTTAATAATAAAAAGGTATTAACGGTTTGTTTCGGTTTAAATATTTTTTTTAAATAGGAATAGCATTTCAAATGTCTAAAAATAAGAAAAGGATTCACGATTTCTTCTTAATTTAAAAAAAAATGTATCATCATTATTATAATAAGTCGCAATTTTGTTTGATTTGTAAAAATATCCAGTTTGGTAAAACAGAAAAAATATTTTTAAAATATGTATAATAACAAGTTCTGTTTACTACAAACTATGTCAGAAATGAGTCTTCCTATAAAGAAATTTTGTTCGTTTCACCAAGCTCGATTTAAAAAAAAAAAAGAAAAGGCCATTGAATTTCAAGTCAACGAGTATTGTAAAAAATCAACTATAAAGTCAATAAACAAAAGCAAACTTTATTTTCAAAAAAAAATCTTCAAAAAAAAGGAAACGATACAAAAGATAGGACAAAAAGTTTGCCTTTGTTTTAAAAGGAAGAGTTCTTTATTTTCAGCAAATAAATAACACAACCTACATTAAAAAAAAATTAAAAGGAAAAAAAAAACGAAACAGATGGTCTATGTAGAAGCTGCCAAGGGACGTCAGCCCAAAAAAGGGGGGTATTTGTTACGTTCGAAACGTAACTATTTTAATTTTTTTTAAATTTTATTAAGATTATATAGAATCTAAAATGGGTAAACTTGTTAATTAAAATTAAGTACACCTTACACTAAACAAGCATAAAATAAATGCTAAGGATTAATATATATATATATATATATATTACTCATCAATTTGTTATTACAAACCATAGAGAAAATCCATAAAAAGAAATAGTTATTTTAAATTTTCTTTTAGTATTTAAAATTACTAAATTATCGTCTCGATAAAAAGAATATGAAAAGAAATCATTTAAGGAAATGTAGCGACCGTCTCGGGAATTCGTCAATTCTGCAAAAGTAGCCACTTACACCAAGACTCTTTAAAGTACTTATAAAAAATTACTAATAAAGGAGAATACATATACACACGTGCAAAATCCAATAGAGAACAACGAACTGTATCACGCCATTTACCAAGGAATTTGCAAGCTTGCAAAAAGCTTCCTTAGTAACAATAAAGTATTGGCGGGCCGTGTGCATAAGTTTCTCCCACCTACAAAAATTAAGTCAAATTCTAAGGTGTGAACGATTTCCTTTTTGGATTAATCGAGGAGTCCTAATAATCATTTCCCGCAAGGCGGACGTTTGATTTAGTTTATATTGAGTATTTCCCGCAGAGCGGACGTTTACTATATCCTTATTTTTTCTTTTCCCGCAAAAGGCGGAAGTAGATTATTTTTCTTATTCCCAAAGACAAGGGTTTAAATTAAAATATTGAAGTGAGTGTTTTCTTAAAAAGATAGATTTATAGAATTCTGATATTGTTATTTAACAAGATTATTTAAAGAAAAGGAATCAAATAAAAAAGAATATATTAAAATATACAAAAAAAACAAGTAAAGAAGTAAAATATTAAAAAAGTGAATATTTAAAAGAGTGATTTTAAAATAAAAGAGAATAATAAGAAAGTAAAATTCATTTAGCTATAAGCTATAGTGTTTTTCTGAGTGATTTAATTAAAATCTCAAAGTGAAGTTCAGTTAATGTCATAATATATTAAAAAAAACGAATACAAGATATTGAAATTCAAGCCTTGTATTTGAGATCTAAGACCTTTTACTCTCAGTCTCTTTAAATTCTGGAATTTATTCAGAAAATAAGATAAATGTTTAAATACGGTGATCCCGAATTTTAAGCATTACAAATATTATTTTTGAATATTGTCTCAGATTTAGACCAATCAGAGAGTACAAATTTAATTTTAAAAAAATAAAGAAAACGAAATTACGTTTTTATAAAGAGTAAAAAGTATAAAATATTGATAAGAGCATAATTGAAATTAAAAACGGGATATCATCCATAAGTGTCGATATTACCCTATATAATAAAAAAGGAGAAAAATATTTTTCTCGTACTAAAAAGAAATTAATTCATTGTAAATTACAATTGGTGAGTAAACTATATAATAATTCCACATTTATAAATTTTCATGACACACACACACATACATGGTGAAATTAATGTTAATATAGTAATTTTCTTTGTTTAATAAAAGTGTTCATGTTACGAAAGTTAAAGAATTTACATCGTTTATTGTATTCTTAAAGGGGGCAATTTTAATAATTCTTAATACTGAATATATATATATATATATATATATATATATATATATATATACATTATTTTCAAGGGATAATTTTATTGTAACTATTACTGTATTTTTCTTGTTATTGCTACTTTATTCTTATGTTTTAAATAAAATAACCTAGATTATGTCATTAATATTTTAGAGTAATTATTTGTGTCTTATAACCTATTTCCACCCATCTTTTAATATTCTTTCATAAACCTTAAATACCGTCTAATCGGAGACGTTGAACTGATAACGTACTTAAAGGGGGGATCCTAAATTTTTAATTACAGTATTTATTTGAAGTTAATTTAACATCCATTTTTCTTACTATAAAATACTGAGCATTTTATTGATTTAAAACTATTAAAAATTCTTTTTAATACAGTTAAGTCCGAATTCGATAAAATTATAAAACCTTTTAAATTAATAATAATTAAATCATAAACAATCGAATTCAAACATAACAATAGGTATTAATTAATTTTAATTAGTAAATTATTATAAACTAGCACAAATAACGCGCGCTAAAGCGCGCGTGAAGTTTCTTATTTCACTTTTAACATATAAAACAATAATGTAATTTTTACATTACAAGTCACATGAGAATAAGACTTAAATTTTTATTCCGTTAAGCATGTTATATTTTAAGGTTGACTATTGTTCATAGAAAAGCGTGATTGCCAATGAGATGATAATGGAAGATATGTTTATTACAGTATTTTTGACTTATTAATTATCAAAAATAAATTACAATTAATTACAATTAATTACTTATTTGTTATTTTGTTTCTAATAGTTTTTTAGTCAAAATTAAATAATATTATTTTCATGTCATTAACATTAAAAAATTCAATTATTCAGAAGAATTCTACACAAAATCACTATTTTTCTAAATTTATTCAGGAAAATTAGAAAAAAGCCAGAGAATTTTGTCAAAAGTGCTGCGGAATAATATTCAATTTCAAGAATTCATAAGAAAATTCTGAATGTTATTCTTCAGCGTTGAAAAGATTTTATTTATTTCAAACTTTTCCTGTTTTTAACAATAATTAGACTTTACAGATTTAAAATTGATATTTTTAAAATAATTTTATTATTGAAAAACTGTCGAGAAAAAATTATTTTTTATAAATTATTTTGGAATATTCGATTTCTATTGTTCGAACAATGGAAATCGATGTAGAGGGTATGCATCGCTTTAAGAAAAGTGCCTATTGTGGACTCAACCTTAGAGAAATGGCACGAATATCTGTCAATGGTGAATTTGAACATTTAGATTGTTATCCAATAGCTAACTCTCAAATATGAACGATTTGTCCCTCCAGATGTTTAGTCCAATACTCCAGTTTTCTCAGTGTTGAGAAATAAAAATAATATTATTAAATTAAAAAATTAGTGAAAAAATAATGACGTATAATATTATCTATCAGAATATATCAAAAAAACAAAAGCATGCACAATAGTCTAACTTCAAGTGTGGACAGACTGGACAGAATGGACAGAATACGACGATTATTATAGTTAATTATTGTAAATTAATAATAATTAATAATAATTATTTATAAATTATTAAGTAGGGGAACATAGTCGAGGTCGGCCCACTTTTTGACTTTTGTTTATAACTTTTTTTTAAAAATGAATTTGGACAATTGAAGTATATGGTTGAAAAGTCCTGTTTAATAGGAACATTTTTTCTGTACAAAGTAAATTGATTGGTTTTAAAATGAAAAAGTTATAAAGATTTTAAAAAAAAAGTTTGTAGTCCAGCTTGGCTCTTACAGTCAAGGTCGGCCCATGTTTAAAATTCAAAGGGCATTAATCTTTAAAAAATAAAATAACATGTTTGGAGTTACGGAAAATTGATTCTTTACTCTGGTAAAAATTTCGGACTAATTCCGGATTAAATACGGACAGATTAGTACGGATTAGTCCGAAAATTGTACGAAAAAGATCCGAAAATGATCCGCGATAGTCTGATATCAATCCGAACGAAAACCTGAATCCGAAAACACTCCGGAGTAATCCTGAATGTCTGCGAATTCAGTCCGTAATTAGTCCGCAACAATCCGAATTTATGACCGGTGAAGAATTCTTCTAAAATAAGTACAGAATGATCTGATATCAATACGTAAAGAATACGGAATCAGTCTGCAACAATCCGAATTTAATTTAGTTAAAAAAACTTAATCCGCAAAATGTCCCGAGCAATTCGAACTCTGTAAGTAAGAAATCCGGTATTAGTCCGCAACAATTTGAAATTAAGTGTGGCAAAATCCTATTCCGAAAGAAGTACGAAACAATCCGAAATCTGTAAGCTGAGAATCCGAAAATTGTCTGCAATAATCCGGATTTAATCCAACTAAAAGGTATATTCCGAAACAAATACGAAATAATCCGAAATCAATATGTAAAGAATACGAAATCAGTCCACAATAATCCAAATTTAATCCAGTTAAAAGATTTAATCCGAAACAAGTATAAAACAATCCGAAATCTGTATGCAAAGAATTCGGTAATAGTCAGCGTCAATCCGAATAATATCTGATCAAAAGACCGAAAATAAGTCTTATTATTATAAGAATTTGTAAATATGTACAATCCACAGACAGTTCAAAACAATCCATATTTAATCCAATTCAAAGACTTAATCCGGAATGATTTTGTTATAATATTGAATTGGTATATTAAAAACAATTTGTATAAAATGCAGATAAATTTAAACTATAATTATAATTTCGTGTGACAAAAACCTGACCAAAACCAGATGAATTTCGGATTTAATAATTTCACATTTGCAAGTTGCGTATTATTAGACTAACTTCGGACTAGTTCGGACTAATTCCGGATTCACTGGTTTTACACAAACCGCATTGAGTTTGAATTTATCCGGACAAATTCCGAGCGACAAAAACCTGTCCATAAGCAGACTGTTTCGGATTAGCTGCGGATTCACTGGTTAAACCAACCGGATTATTCTGCGTTTACTAGTTGCATATGATCTGACTATCTGCAGACTAAACCGGACTAATTACGGATTCAATAGTTATAAAAAACGGTATTGATTTCAAACTTAATTTATGGTGAAAAAACTCCACAATAAACCGCATTGCTAAGAACAAATTCCGGATTAGTCCGAAATCGTTCCCACTTTTTATTCAGGGTACTTACTTATGGTAAATAAAATATTTACTTTTGCAGTCAATTTGATTTTACACTAGTATTATTAGTTATCTTTTTTAATATTATAAATAACACTGATGCGTTAGTTTTTTGTCATTTCTTTTCGTGGCACTTGATAAATTCTATTATGAATTTAAACTCCCATGCGAGCGTGGTATAGTGGTTAGTGTATTCGATTTCGGTGCGTTATAATGTTAGATAGGTGTAGGTTCGAATCCCCAAGCGTTAAAAATTTTAAGCTAATGTAAATAAAATTGCGATAGGTAAATCGAAAAATATGATGAATGTACCATAAAGTAATAATAATTAATATGTGTAACTTGTATAATTATTTTTTATTAACATTCACTAAATTGTCCGGAATAAATTTTGACTGTTTCGAACTAATTCCGGATTCACTAGTTAAAATTAACTGATTAATTTCGGACTTCATCGGACCAACTCCGGTTTCACTAGTTGTTCACAGACCGTATAGAATTCGGATTTTTACGGATTAATTGCGGGTGACAAAAACCTGACCATAAACCGCATTGTTTCGGACAAACTTCGGATTAGTCCGAAATCTGTCCGGTTTTTTAACCAGGGTATTGTTTACAGCTTGTAACTTAATAAAATAATAAAAATAAACAATATAAAAAAATAAATATTAATAAAAAAAAATTTTCCACTGAAATATTAATAAAATTAATTAAAAATATTAATAAGATGATCAATTACATTATGAGTTATACAGAATTGCAGTTTTTGCAAATTAAGTAGCTCGTCCTCATCTTTGCGCATTTTAAACACAGAGTGGCCGACCTTGACAGAAAGTAACATTACCGAATTTTTGTAACAATAAGGAAATACGTTTAGGGATTCGATTTTTCACTTTGATTTTCTTTCAACCATGCGTCTCACAAAATTTCTGCATGCTTGCCTTGACGATTCAATTTTTTTTTATCTTTTATTAATGATTTTTCACATGATGCACAAAACTTTTTTTGAGCTTTTTTTGTACCGACATCACAGAAAACACAATTTTCGATTCTCCGAAAATGTAATTGAACAAAAAGTTAGGTTTCACTAAGACAAGCTTCAACAACCATGCGCGTAGGTGGCGCTAGTAAACTGTCCAAAAAATCGTGAATGGCCTACCTAGACAGTGGTCCAAAAGAAGGGTTACGGGTTTTAGTGGGTCGGGCTGGCAGTAGGTCGCCAGTTTATTAAATTTACATTTATTCTTCTTTTTTTTAATTGTCATACCAACCCCACATAACCTTGGAGTGCGGAATCCAAGGTATCTGTAAGCAGATTTCTCAAAAGTCCCTAAGCAAAAAAAAAAAAAAAAAAAAAAAACCTCGACTATACTCCCCTAATTAATTATTATTTATTCAATTATATTTTCTTCATTTTTATATTTTTACTTAAAATGTTTTTAAAAATCGTTTAACAATAATAATTAATTAAATTGTTAATTAGGATATCTCTTAATTATTAATAACATATTAATTCATTATTATTTATTTATTTATTACTTAATTTATAACTTAATATTTATTTATTAATTATAAATCAATTATTAATTAATTAAATATCTATTTATTAACTATAAAATAGGTAATTATTAACGG
This sequence comes from Leptopilina syphax, assembly GCA_032872505.1. NCBI lineage: Eukaryota > Metazoa > Arthropoda > Insecta > Hymenoptera > Figitidae > Leptopilina > Leptopilina syphax. The sequence continues at coordinate 22,053,981 of CM065471.1, forward strand.
TGTTGGTGGCAGGGTTGCGTACGTAATTTACCTGACGTAAATTACATAGTTTTTACAGTATATTACGTCAGTAATTTACGTACTCAGTTTAATAAGTAATTTACTTTTTCAAAATGGCTGAATTGTTGACATGATTGCCGTTGACTATTTCTTGATTCTGTGTCCCAACAAATTGCATTTATATCACAAAAGGAAAATGGGAAAAGTGTGGATTTTTATCAAGGATGCAAACAAACCTTCTCTAATACATCCGAAGAGAGGTTAAAAACCTACAGGTAAATTTGAATGGAGATTATATGTTGTTATATAAATAAATGTATTTTGAATATACAAATTATGATTGAGTTATTTGATTATTACTTATTTATCTAAATGTTCTAAATTTTTGTACAAGTGGTACAAATAGAATTCGTAAACATAACCTATACAATATACTATTCTGTCATAAACCTGTCAAAATCATCTTCATCATGCGCTTTTAAACATTTAAAGAATCATGAATTATAAAATAATAATTCATATTTTCAAAACATTTCAAAATAGCCTTTCCTTTTTCTGTTTTTTGACGTTCAAACCCTAAGGCCGCAGTCCCATGGCAGCGTTTTGCGTTGCGTTGTAATGAGAGAGAATGCAGCAAACATATATTTGCGTCTTTTTTTCTCCCACTACGACGCAACGCAAAACGCTGTCATGGGACTCCAGCCTAATTCTTTCCAGGGAATCTGTTGTCCTTTTTGGTTTGGTCGATTCATTGTATATAATTTATATTTAAAGGCGCTTGTACACCTCACCGATTCCGAGTATGTCCCCGTCGTGCAAGCAGTTTTCCAAGATGGAATGAGTTTTCTAACCAAGAAAACCAAGTTAGAAAATTGTTTGCATGGCGGGATAATTTAAAAATATAAATAATGATCAGTGATTAGTGAAAGATGTGTAATAGTAAAATGTGAATAAAATGGATTTTTTGAATAAAACTTAAGTAAAATACATTTGTTATAAATTATTTTAATTAAGCAGTGAAAATGTAATGAGAAATATCTTTAAAAAAAGTAAAAGTTGTGATTAAGTCGATGTTTGCAGAAAAGGTAATACTTAAAGTTAAAAATTTTTGCAGTTTTCCATTCTTCATTTAAAACATATATAAATATCGAAAACCAACGATTTAACATATATTTTTTATAAAAAAAATAAAAATATATTAGCTTTTCTGCAAACATCGACTTAATCACAACTTTTACTTTTTTAAAGATATTTCTCATTACATTTTCACTGCTTTATTAAAATAATTTATAACAAATGTATTTTACTTAAGTTTTATTCAAAAAATCCATTTTATTCACATTTTACTATTACACATCTTTCACTAATCACTGATCATTGTTTATATGTTTAAATTATCCCGCCATGCAAACAATTTTCTAACTTGGTTTTCTTGGTTAGAAAACTCATTCCATCTTGGAAAACTGCTAGCACGACGGGGACATACTCGGAATCGGTGAGGTGTACAAGCGCCTTAATAATCTGACGAATTTATTGCATGACATTGACGACGCACGTGTAATTTTCAAATATTATGCTTTTAGGCCAACGCAGAATAGATCTGTAACCGGAACCGCAATCGTAACCGTAAGCGAAAGAATGAGTTAGAGAAGGATAAACAATATACCTATCCTTCTTTAACTCATTCTTACGGTTACGCTTACGATTGCGGTTCCGGTTACAGATCTATTCTGCGTTGGCCTTTTAGCGCTTCTTCAATTGTCCGACATCTTTTTTTACATTTATTACAAGTTTCTTACGTATATTACATTTTTTACGTAATATACGTAAAAAACTTCGAGTTGCGCGCAACCGTGCAACCCTGGTTGGAGGTCGAGAACTGTCCACTGTTGCCAACCCACTTTCTTACACTCAGGCTGGAGTCCCATGGTACCGTTTTGCGTTGCGTTTTGTAACTAGGCAATGAGTGCAAATAGAGCAAACATATATCTGTATCTCTCTCACACTCATGGCCTAGTTACAAAACGCAACGCAAAACGCTGCCATGGGATTCCAGCCTTACCTGTATTTTTTCACTTTGAAAATTTTTTGTAAAAAAACTAAGCACTTAATCAAAAAAGTGGGCCTTTACTTGGAAGCGAAATTAAATGAAGAATTTATTTTGTCTCGATACGATGTTTCTACGAGCCACATTCTTATTTCCGCCACGAGAATTTACAGCTGTAGGTGACTTGGCATAGGGAAAAAATGGCCGCACAACAGAAAGGTGGAGTAAAGCGGGTTGCCTACGTAAAGGCATAACAGTATAATAAAACAGGGCAGTAACCAGGGAGTCAGTAACTTTTAATTTGTTAAAAATTGTAAAATTATTATTTTGCAATAACAGAAATTAAACCAAAAGACATAAATAATGAGATTTTTGTTTATAATTATGCACATCATATAAAATATGTAAAATTAAAAATAAAAAAATAAAATTTTTTTTAAAATTTTGATATTTTATTAACATAATTTTTTACAAAGAATAAAAATATAAATTGCTAATTAGTACTTATAGAGGTACAATTTATTAAATTGTAATCAATAAAAATATTACAAATGACAAATATATAGAATTTTTTAAAATTAAATTATATCTAAAATTTATTAAATGTTTTTTATTGTTTGGGAAAATTAGTTAATAAGTAATTGGAATATTAGATAAAATTAAAAATAATCTATTAATTACAATAACTTAAAAAAATGAATCAATTTTTACCTTATATATTGGTTTAATTATCTTTAATCATGTTTTATAATCTATAAAAATTTATTTACTTTATTTACTTTTATGAAAATAATAAATTTAATTATTTTTTCTTATTTTTCAATTATATAAGATATTAAACAAAAAAATGTCGCTAATTAATTTTTTATTCTAAAATAATAATTACCTATTCTACTATTGTAAAACCCCATTCTATAGGCAACAAGTTTAATAAGTTTATTTTCGATGTCAAAGCTGTAAATTTGTATGGCGAAAATAATATTGACGCTCGTAAAAACATCGTATTATTGCAAACAAATTTTCACTTAAATCCTCATTTCATACAGAATTCCAATAAAGAGCCCTTTTTTCTAAAAATTTCTGCTTTTTTCTTTCTTTTTAAATTATCCAACACTTTTAACTGATTTTTACAAAACTTCTTACGTTTGAGAATTTTTTAAAAAATAATTTGACGCTTTCTTTTAAAAAAGGGCTCTTTACTAGGAAGTAAGAATACATAAATAAAGAATTAATTAAAATTTATTTTGTTTTGATACGATATTTCCATGAGCCACAATCTTATTTCCACCATAAAAATTGAGAGCTGAATGTGACTTGTGGAAGAAAGTGTCTAGAAATGTTGTGAAGGTTGCCTACCCTGTTCAAAAAATTTGATAGAAATGAAAAGAAAAAAATTTCTTTCCATTTCAATCGTGTTTCTGAATCCAACATTTTTAAAATTTACAATCAGTTTCTATCACATACTTTTAATAGAAAGTCTATCCAAATCAATACTTTGTCTACCCGAAAATTGTCCCATGTTGTCCCACTGATTTCAAAGAAAATCCTATCAAATTCTATCAAAATTGATTATTAAAAATTGTTTCCAATCCAATAAGATTTTTTGATTTAAATTCTATCAAATCCTATATCGAAAAATGACACAAAGTTCTTTTCCATTGTATCCAAGGCGGTTACAATTGAAAACATAGTTTTGAAAAAAAATATTTGTGGAAAAAATAATAAAAGATTCTTATGACCATTAATAACATTATATTCTTAGCACACTCCAAACATACAAACATTTTAATTAGGCTGGAAGAATTAAATTAAAACTTGTACCCTATGGGAATCGAACCCCGTACCTATGACCTATCTATCTAAATACTTAACGACCGCGGCTATCGAATCAACGTGAGAAATATTTTTCGACCTGTCTATATAAACTGCAACTTTGAAAAACGTAAGTTTATGTAAAATATTATAATTTTTGTAAGTACCTACAAAAATAGGGGCGCATGATTATTGCCCAAAATTCAATTTCATAATATTCAAAACATCGAAATTTTTATTATCGAAACGTCAATTCATATAATTTTCATATTTCGAAATACCATTCAACATAATTGTCATTTTGTCGAATAATCATTGATTCTAATTTTTAAATAATCGAATTGTCTTTAACATAATTTTTATTCTGTCGAAAAATCTTTTGACATATATTTTATTATTCTCAATGACTATTTGTCATAACTATTAATTCTCCGAATGCCTACATAACCTAAAATTCATTCACACTAATCGCCATTTAACCCATTAACGCCCACCAGGACGCAAAATGTACCATGATTTCACGACTCTTATTTTGTATGAAATAATTAGTTAAAAATTTAAGGAAGTACCATTTCCGACGTAAAATTTATCGCCCTTTCTGAATATGAAGCTAAAATTTGTTTATAATTATCTCAAAAAAATTTATAACAATTTTATTGCAAAAAAACACACTTTTTTATGAAAAAAAATTTTTCAATTATTATTTTGACATGGAAAACTAAAGAATATGGTCTCCAAAGCACAAAATATCGCGTCCTTGAACTCTCAGCTATAAAAATCCATAATTACTTTTTATTAAATTCAAGATGGCGGATATGAAAATGGCCATTTTTCCAAAATGCAAAAGGCCGAAAAAAATTCAAATGCAAAATTCAAAATGGCGGATCCAATATGGCGGACAATTTTTTAAAAAGTGATTAAATTTGCTTGAAAATGGTTACTCGGAAGTTTTTGGGGTCGCTGATTACGAATCTGATGTAACTTTTTTAAAATTCAAAATGGCGGATCCAATATGGCGGACATATTTTTTAAAAGTGATTGGATTTGCTTGAAAATAGTTACTCGGGGGTTTTTGGGGTAGCTGATTTCGAAACTGATGTTACTTTTTCAAAATTCAAAATGGCGGATTCAATATGCCGGTAATTTTTTTAAAAACTGATTAGATTGGCTTTAAATTGACCATTCGGGGGTTTTTGGGGATGCTAATTACGAATATGTTGTTACTTCTTTAAAATTCAAAATAGCGGATCCAATATGGCGGACAATTTTTTAAAAAGTAATTAGATTCGCTTGAAAATAGTTACTCGGGGGTTTTTGGGGATGCTGATTACGAATCTGATGTTACTTTTTCAAAACTAAAAACAGTGGATCCAATATGGCAGACAATTTTTAAAAAGTAATTGTATTTGCTTCAAAATGGTCAATCGGCGGTTTTTGAGTATGTTAATTACGAATCTGACTTTAGAACAATATTATGTTTATCCTCCACGTCCGTTAGCCGTCAACAAAATTTTAATGACGTTGCCCAGCTCTTATCACAAGGAGGTCGACGTGCAAAAAAGCTACTTCTTTTATTTAATTTTAAAAATTTTTTTTGTTTTTTTTTTATTTAAAAATTTTTTCCTAAATATTTTAATATTTTTTTAAAAAAATAATATAAAATTTTAATTCTACTTTCTAAATCTGAATTAACGATAATTATGACACTTATATAATTATGACATTTTTTATACAATGATAAAAAAGAGACTAACACAACATGTGGTTTGATTGAAAACAAGTGACGCACATATATATGCCACATTGAATGCACAATTTTTGTGTCCTTTTGTTGCACTTTGCATGCTAGTGGCTATATTTTTCGAGGCAAAATACAAAAAAAAATTTGTAAATAAATTTTGAAAACAACTGGCTCTTTTGCACTTCGACCTCCTGGTGGTAAGAGCAACGATAAACATATTATTGTTCTGATGTTAGATTCGTAATCAGCATCCTCAAAAAACCCGGAATGACCATTTTCAAGCAAATACAATCACTTTTTAAACAATTTGTCCGCCATATTTGATCCGCCATCTTAAATTTAATAAAAAGGAACTATGGATTCTTATAGCTGAGTCAAAACGTGTCAACCGTGAATACATTTCTTTTATAGTTTTGGAAAAGTCAAAACATTTATGAAAATCTGTAGTTCACAGCAAACCAAAAAAACACTTTTAACCGTTTTTCAAAATTTTAAATATTTATACCTTTTTTTATAATAAAAAATTTTTGCATTATTTAAGAAAAAAATTAATAACTCATTACTGTTTTGCTAGAAATTAATGGCAATTTTTTTGGTAGTCATTGAATATCCACTCTTTTAAATAAACTTAATTGTGAAAAAAAATTTTGAAAAATTTTTAATTTTTAATAACAATTTTATGAACAATTAGTGTTTTTTATGCTCTCTAGAGCAAGGATTTTAATGAAATTTATATGTAAGATACATTGAACCTACATCTTTATATTCCCGAAAAAAAATTGTATTTCCAATTACAACCGGAGATTTTGAATTTTTTGTTGCGCCGTGCGCCGTCACCGCGGCATCCATCGCTGTGATAAATGCCGCGGTAAACGAGCAGACGGCGCAACAAAAAATTTAAAATCTCCGGTTGTAATTAGAAATATAAATTTTTTTTTTCGTGAATATAAAGGTGTAGGTTCAATGTATCTTACATATAAATTTCATTAAAATCCTTGCTCTAGAAAGCATAAAAACACTAATTGTTTATAAAATTGTTATTAAAAATTTTTCAAAATTTTTTTTCACAATTAAGTTTATTTAAAAGAGTGGATATTCAATGACTACCAAAAAAATTGCCATTAATTTCTAGCAAAACAGTAATGAGTTATTCATTTTTTTCTTAAATAATGCAAAAAATCATTATTCACGGTTGACGCGTTTTGACTCAGCTGAGACTTCGATGACGCGATATTTTGTGCTTTGGAGGCCATATTCTTTAGTTTTCCATGTCAAAATAATAATTGAAAAAAAAATTTTTCATAAAAAAGTGTGTTTCTTGCAATAAAAAGGTTATACATTTTTTTGAGATAATTATAAACAAGTTTTAGCTTCATATTCAGAAAGAGCGATAAATTTTACGTCGGAAATGGTATTTCCTAAAATTTTTAATTAATTATTTCATACAAAATAAGAGTCGTGAAATAATTGTACATTTTGTGTCCTGGTGGGCGTTAATGGGTTAATATAATTTGTATGTTTGAGAAACGTCAATTCACATAATTTTCATATTTCGAAATACCATTCAACATAATTTCCATTTTGTCGAATAATCATTGATTCTAATTTTTAAATAATCGAATTGTTTTTTAACATAATTTTCATTCTGACTAATGTCTATTGGTTAGAAGTATTAAATGTTCGAATTATCAATTCATTGAATGCTCAAAACATAGAATTGTTAATTCGTCGAATGCTCAAATAGTCGAAACGCCATCTGTTCGAATTGTCAAGTAGTAGAATGGTAAAGTAGTCGAATGGACAAATAGTCGAAGCGCCATCTGTTCGAATTGCCAGGTAGTAGAATGGTAAAATAGTCGAATGGACAAATAGTCGAAGCGCCATCTGTTCGAATGCTTAAAACATCGAATCGTCAGTTCGTCGAATGCTCAAAATGTCGAAATGTCAATTCGTCGAATCGTCAAAACGTCGAATTGCCAAAATTTCGACGTTTTGAACATTCGACTACTTTACCATTCTACTATTTGACAATTCGAACAGATGGCGTTTTGACTATTTGTCTATTCGACTACTTTACCATTCTACTACTTGGCAATTCGAACAGATGGCGCTTCGACTATTTGAACATTCGACTACTTTACCATTCTACTACTTGACAATTCGAACAGATGGCGTTTCGACTATTTGAGCATTCGATGAACTGGAAATTCGATGTTTTGAGCATTCGATGAATTGATAATTCGAACATTTAATACTTCTAACCAATAGACATTAGTCAGAATAAAAATTATGTTAAAAAACAATTCGATTATTTAAAAATTAGAATAAATGATTATTCGACAAAATGAAAATTATGTTGAATGTTATTTCGAAATATGAAAATTATGTAAATTGACGTTTCTCAAACATACAAATTATATTAAATGGCGATTAGTGTGAATGAATTTAGGTGTGTGAATTTTAGGTTATGTAGTCATTCGGAGAATTAATAGTTATGACAAATAGTCATTAAGAATAATGAAATATATGTTAAAAGATTTTTCGACAGAATAAAAATTATGTTAAAAAACAATTCGATTATTTAAAAATTAGAATCAATGATTCTTCGACAAATACAATTATGTTGAATGGTATTTCGAAATATGAAAATTATATGAATTGACGTTTCGATAATAAAAATTTCGATGTTTTGAATATTATGAAATTGAATTTTGGGCAATAATCATGCGCCCCATAAAAATACAAGCAGAAATTTAAATATTTATAAAGATTTGCAATATACATATGCTATTATGTTAAAAATATTAATTAAATATTTAATAAATTTTTGCTCAAATGTCATTTGACCGCTTTGTAATTTTTTGCAAATATTTGCAAAAAATAACATTAAACGAAATAAAAAACAGAAAATTCGAAAAAATTAAAATTCGCAAAATGACTGGGTCAGACCAGCTCAACTGTGTTAAAAAAATTTCAATGATTTTCTAAAATATTAAAACTTTTATGAAACTCTGTAGTTCACAACAAAACAATAAAATACTTTTAACCGTTTTTTGAAATTTTTAATTTTTCTTATTTTTTTGCATTAACAAAATATTACAAAATTTAAAAAAAATTAATAACTCAAAAGCCGTTTACTATAAATTAATAAAACTTACACTGATTACACAAAATTGTTCACTCTTTTAAAAGAAAATATTTGCATGATTGTAAATTTAAAAATTCCATATTTTTAGTAACAATTTTATAAACAATTTGAATTATTTATGTGTTCTCTACCCCTCCAAATGCAATGAAACTCATAGGAAGTATACTCAGTATAGTCTCTTCTTGAAGCCCCTAATAAAAAATTTTGCTATTTTCAATTTGGAATGTACATAACGAATTTTTTATTAAAAACGCGCGTTCACTCCACAATGGGAAAAATTTGATTGTCGTGGAAAATTCAGTCTATAAGTTACAAATATTATTTGTTTTTAATGAAAGTTTATAAAATTGTGCACCCATCAGATTAAATCTGATATCTTAACTTTAAAAAATATTAATGCTACGCATTTGTTAACTAATATTTTGGAAATTTTTTTCTTTCATTCATAACACAGGCACACAAGAAAAAAAAAGTTGTCTGTTCATTGAACCAGACCTACATGTCTTATAGTATTTTGGCCCCCTGAATACGAATATGTAGTCAGAATTGCTCCATTACCCTCTGTTTTTTTTAAATCGAAAAAACTACCCTTAAGTCTAAAATTCAAGAACTAAATTTAAAAAAATGAAATAACCGCGGTTTTCTTCTGAGTAGAAGAATATATTTATGCGTATTCTTCTTTCAACAACTTAGAAATAATGTCAAAATTGCTCCATCACCCCCTGTTTTTTTTAAATCGAAGAAACTACCCTTAAATCAAAAATTCAAGAACTAAATTAATAAAAATGAAATAACCGCGGTTTTCTTCTGAGTAGAAGAATATATTTATGCGTATTCTTCTTTTAACAACTTAGAAATAATGTCAAAATTGCTCCATCACCCCCTGTTTTTTTAAATCGGAGAAACTACCCTTAAATCTAAAATTCAAGAACTGAATTTAAAAAAAATGAAATAACATTATTTCTGAGTTGTTGAAAGAAGAAAACGCATAAATATATTCTTCTACTCAGAAGTTAACCGCGGTTATTTCATTTTTTTAAATTTAGTTCTTGAATTTTTGATTTAAGGGTAGTTTCTTCGATTTAAAAAAAACAGGGGGTGATGGAGCAATTTTGACATTATTTCTGAGTTGTTGAAAGAAGAAAACGCATAAATATATTCTTCTACTCAGAAGTTAACCGCGGTTATTTCATTATTTTTAATTTAGTTCTTGAATTTTTGATTTAAGGGTAGTTTCCTCGATTTAAAAAAAACAGGGGGTGATGGAGCAATTTTGACATTATTTCTGAGTTGTTGAAAGAAGGAAACGCATAAATATATTTTTCTACTCCGATGGAAACCGCGGTTATTTCATTTTTTTTAATTTAGTTCTTGAATTTTTGATTTAAGGGTAGTTTCTTCGATTTAAAAAAAACAGGGGGTGATGGAGCAATTTTGACATTATTTCTGAGTTGTTGAAAGAAGAAAACGCATAAATATATTTTTCTACTCCGATGGAAACCGCGGTTATTTCATTTTTTTTAATTTAGTTCTTGAATTTTTGATTTAAGGGTAGTTTCTTTGATTTAAAAAAAACAGGGGGTGATGGAGCAATTTTGACATTATTTCTGAGTTGTTGAAAGAAGAAAACGCATAAATATATTTTTCTACTCCAATGGAAACCGCGGTTATTTCATTTTTTTAAATTTAGTTTTTGAATTTTAGACTTAAGGGTAGTTATCTCGATTTAAAAAAAACAGAGGGTGATGGAGCAATTCTGACTTCATATTCGTATTCAGGGGGCCAAAATACTATAAGACATGTAGGTCTGGTTCAATGAACAGACAACTTTTTTTTTTTTTGTGTGCCTGTGTAAATAGGTATTGTTAAATAAAAAAAATTTGTTAACAGTTTTCCAAATTCTATCGCCACAGATCGGTGCGCAATTTTACAAACTTTCATTTAAAAAAAATTATTAAAAACAAATAATATTTGTAATCTCTAGACTGAATTTTCCACAACAATCAACTTTTTCCCTATGTGGAGTTGGCGCGCGTTTTTAATAAAAAAATTCGTTATGTACGTTGGGAGCGTTCACAAATGATGTCACGTTTTTGGGGGAGGTCTCTACTAAACGTGACACAATGTATTTTTACATGTGAAATTGCATGAACTTGCGTGACAGGGGGAGGAGGGGGGGGTCTAAAATCCCAAAAATTGCGTGACATCATTTGTGAACGCTCCCATTCCAAATTGAAAATACCAAAATTTTTTTTGGGTTTCAAGAAGAGACTACTGAATATACTTTCTATGAGTTTCATTGCATTTGGAGGGGTAGAGAACACATAAATAATTCAAATTGTTTATAAAATTGTTATTAAAAATATGGAATTTTTAAATTTACAATCATGCAAATATTTTCTTTGAAAAGAGTAAACAATTTTGTGTAAACAGTGTAAGTTTTATTAATTATTATTTTAAACGGCTTTTGAGTTATTAATTTTTTTTTAAATTTTGTAATATTTTGTGAATGCAAAAAAAATAACAAAAATTTTTTATTTTAAAAAAACGGTTAAAAGTGTTTTATTGTTTTGTTGTGAACTACAGATTTTCATAAAAGTTTTAACATTTTAAAAAAAAATAACAAAAATTTTAAATTAAAAAAAAAATGGTTAAAAGTGTTTTATTGTTTTGTTGTGAACTACAGATTTTTATAAAAGTTTTAACATTTTAAAAAATCAACGACATTTTTTTAACAAAGTTCAGCTTGTCTGACCCTACTATTGACAAAATTAAAATAGCAACAGTAACAAATTCATAAAAATATCAATTTCAGAAATGCAAATTCGCAAAACAACAATTAGCAAAAATAGTGATTCATAACAGAGAGAATGATAACGCTGTCTAACGCTGGCGAAGTACTGCCTGCTAGTGCTGCCAGACAGCGCTGGCGCAGCACTGGACCAGTGCTGGCTGAGAATATTGCCGCAATAAATGCCGTATTGTTATTAATTAGTCGTAAATTAATAATTATAAATAATTTAACCACAATATGGTAAATAATGTTAATAAATAGTTATTATTCATAAAATATTTCTCTTCTTAAAGAAATCGTATTAAAGATGGAGACTAACAATGGATATAGTAAATGAAGTAGAAAAAAATTGTTTATAACATTTAAAAATTAAATAATAAACAATTACAGTAAGTGTGCATTAGATTTTCATATTTTAGTACCTAACGATTGAAATCTTGAAATATCGTAAACCTATGAAAATAAACAAAATTGCTGACGAGGGAAATCGAACCTACGACCTACGGACTAACAGACTAACGCTCTAACCACTATGCTAACGACACATGTGTACAGTAAAGTATTAATATCTCAGTTTTATTCAGACATACAATTATTGCTGAGTCAAAGATGAGAAAAAAATAGGGATACGTGCGAAATAATAAATTGAAATAAAATAAATGAAACTAAATTTTTAATAATTAACCCTTAAACCGCACCCTGGGTGTGCGACACCCATATTCTAGCTTTTTACTCTAATATTTCGGTTAAATTCGTAAAAATTGAACATGTGTCGTTATTGGACGATACATTTTGTACTTAAGTTGTGGGGCTCAAAGTAAAAGTGGTATAAAATAGCAGTGCAAGCAAAAGTGAGTCAAGTTTTCGTAAGCGCGGAAGAACGAAACAAGTTTTACGCTACGAGGAAAAACGAATTACTTTTGGCTGCGAGCAAAAGCGGGATAAGATTTCACTGCGCGGAAGAAAAGGATACAGATATATTCCGTTTTTGCCCGCACTCATTTTAAGATTCATTTTTGCCCGTTTCACTCTTCCCATATATTTTATATTGTTATTACCACTTTAATACTTATAATGATATTATTTCAAAATTAATTAACAAATTCAATTTTTAAAAATTTTAATTCCAGAATAATATAATTATTATTTTAAGTTTTAGGTATTTAAATTTAAATTCAATTACTTTACAATCAGACAAGAAGATTCAATTACTTTAAATTTTAAACAAATTAAAATTAATTTTTTTAAAATCAATATTAACTATAATAAACTTCGTATTCTTTCATTCAGTCTGTCCAGACCGTGTACATTCTGTCCACAGTGAGAGAGAAAGGTTGATAGAGAGAAAGAGAGGGAAGTATTGCCTTTCCTTTTAGTTTAGAGTAGGAGCGAAAAAGAGGCGAATATTATTATTATATCTATATATATTAAGTTAGTCTTTCCTTATATATTCTGTTTACAGTGAGAGAGAAAGAGAGGGAGGGAGTTATTGTCTCTCCTTTTAGTTTAAAGTGGGAGCGAAAGAGAGACGAATATTTAAGAAAGTAATGCCCACTTTTTGGGTTTAGAAGGGGGTATCATGTTTTCTCAATTTTTCGGGTCAGGTAGAAAGAGAGGAACAGAATTTGATGGAGGAAGGAAAAGTGGGGAATTTTACTTTCAAGACAAAATACGAAATGGGCGTATGCGAATTTATGATTTATGAGATAAATATGAGATTTATTAGAAGTTAGATGACTATTTATTATTAAAATTAAAATATATAATAAATAAAATAAATATAAATGTAAAAAAAATGTTTATATAAAAAATAAAATATAAAATAAATTATAAAAATTTATTTATATTCATTCATTATTTTCATTTATTTAGTTATGATTTAGAAGTTTTAAGTTTAAACCTGTTTTCTAAAAATAAGTTTTTAAAAAATATTCTATTATTTGTTCATTTTATTAAAAAATCATGTCTAACAAAGAAGAAAAGGTTTATTTAAGTGATAAAGATCATAGAGTTCTACATACTGAAGGAAAAATGTTAAATGACAATCATATTACTGAAATTGAAAAGTTGTTGAGAAGAGAATCAAATTTAGCATTTAACATGCAAAGTACTTTATATTTAATTACGCCTGAATTCATTATTCCGATTGATAAAAATCAGAAGCACATTCAAATACTTTTTAGTGGTGCTTGCAAATCTGGTCATTGGATTTGTACTTATTATGATGGATTAAGGCTATATATTTATAACAGTCTTAATAAGGGATACTTAAATGAAGATCAAAAAAAATATTTACTTAGATTATATCCTTTCAAACCACCGGTAGTTTTTTCAACTGTTAATCTACAGCCGAATGGAATTGACTGTGGCATATATGCAATAGCGTTTGCAACATCTTTGTATTACAATGAATTGCCAAATACTGTTAATTATATTCATAGTGAAATGAGACGACATCTAATTTTTATGTTTGAAAATAATCGTTTAATTTCATTTCCTTCCGTGGAATTGACAAATGTTATTAGACCTTTTTTTGTTGAGTGTGATTGGAAACGTCTTTTAACGGATGGAGCTACAAAACTCATAGAAATACCAAACTCGTTTTCTATTTGTGAAACTAGTATCAGTATTAGTAATAATAATGTGAATAGAGGTATATCTACAGAATATTCAGAGGAGAAGCTTAATAAAAATGAAAACTATAAGAAAAAGAGACATTGAGCAATAAAAGATAAGGAGAGGAAAAGGGAGGAAAGGCTCAAAGAAACAGATGAACAGAAAATAATCAGACTAGAAAATGATAGACTGAGAAAACGTAATTACCAAAAAACTATAAATATAGATAAAGAGAAAGTAATGAAGCAAAACAATTTAAAAAGGAAAAAAATTAAAGTAGCTCTAGAAATAGAAAATGAAACAAAAGATTCACAAAATTTAAGTGATGAAGATTATAAAATTTTGAATACTGAAGGAAAAAAGTTAAATGACAATCATATTACTGAATTTGAAAAATTGCTGAGAAAAGAATCAGACAAGGACAAGGACAAGGAGAAGAAAAGGAAGGCAAGGTTTGAAGAAACAGATGAACAGAAAAAATAAGACTAGAGAATGATAGATTAAGAAAACATAATTACAGAAAAGCGAAAAATGTAGATGAAAAACAAATAATGAAACAAAACAATTTAAATCATAAAAGAAAAGAATTATCTTTGGAAACGGACGATGATAAAAAAACGACAAAATAATAATTTAGAAAGTAAAAAAAAGAAATTGTTATTGGAAACAAAATTAGAAAAAGAGCAGCGCCAAAAAAAGGATTTAACAAGTAAAATTGATAAAAAAATAGGAAAATTATGGAAACTTTAGGAGTTGGAATTATCTTGTCTGAAGATTTTGATGATAATAGAGTTTCCCAAAATTATTTAGGTTTAATGAATGTCAAATGTATATTTTGTGACGCGATACATTTTTTGTGTGAAAGGCCACCTGATAAAAAATTTAGTAGTTGTTGTCATAAAGGAAAAGTAAAATTGTATGATTTAAATCCTTATCCTTTGTATTTAAAAAATTTATTATTTGATAATAACTTTAAAAGTAAGAATTATAAGGAAAATATTCGTTCTTATAATAGTTCGTGTGCATTTGCTAGCATGGGAGCTAAATTAGAAGTTCCAAAAGGATATGGTCCTTATGTTTTTCGTATACATGGACAAGTGTATCATAATACATACACTCTTCATCCTGATGATGGAGATTACCGAAAATATGGTCAATTGTATATTCTTGATACTGACGAAGCGGTGATGGAACGATTGAATAATGAATGTAATAAAAAGTGTTTGCAATTACTAATGACTGAAATAGATATTTTACTAAGAGATATTAATATTTATGCAAAGACATTTAAAATGATGAAAGAATTGGAATTGGAAGAAGAAGCAAGGGCAAAATTAATGAATGAGTGTCCGAGAAGTATTCAAATGTGGTTTAAACGTGATAGAAAATTTTCTCAAAGCAAATATAATGTTCCGTCTTGCAATGAAGTAGCAGTCATATTTGTTAGCGAAGATGGTGAACCTCCAATTGAACGTGATATATGTATTCACCCAAGGGGTTCTAAAAGTATTCCAATTAGTAGTCTTAGCACACATGCTGATCCTATGACATATCCTTTAATGTTTCCTTCAGGTGATCCAGGATGGACTGTAAATATGAAACATACTGATGGTGTTCGTAATATTACTCCTTTACAATTTATATGTATTTATAATTTTATATGTATCGCTTGTCTTATAGAGGAACATTTAATCCATGTTTACAAATGGGTAAATTAACTCAACAATTTATTGTTGATAGTTGGTCAAAAGTAGAAGGTGAGCGTTCAAAATATATTCGTTATGAACAGAAAAAACTTCGAGCAGAAATGTACTGTGGATTAATGGATTATATCAATAATAAAGCAACAGTAGAAAATATTCGACCAGGAAAAATGATTATTTTACCTTCTACATTTACTGGAGGACCACGTGCTTATCAACAATGTTTTATGGACGCTATGCGATTAGTTCAAGAATTTGGAAAACCAGATTTATTTATTACAATGACATGTAATTCAAAATGGCCTGAGATTATGGAAAATTTGTTGGATTCGGAAACTGCATCTGACCGACCAGATATTGTTGCCCGAGTTTTCCAAAAGAAAGTAAAAGAATTAATGTGTGAATTAAAAGATAAACAAATTTTTGGTCCAGTCATTGCTTATGGATATGTAATAGAATTTCAAAAGCTTGGATTGCCTCATGTACATTCAATAATTTTTTTAGATAAAAAGTTTGCTATTCGTGATGCAGAAACTGTAGATAAAATAATATGTGCAGAAATTCCTGATAAGAAAAAGAATCCAGAACTTTATAAAATTGTGAAGCAGTTTCAAGTTCATGGACCTTGTGGAAAGCAAAATGTATATTCTCCTTGTATGAATCCTGAAACAAAATTATGCACGAAAAATTATCCTAAACCATTTTTTCCAAAAACAAATTATGAATCAAAAAATTATCCGGAGTATAGACGGAGAAATGATGGCAAAAAAATTATTTTTTATAATAGAGACAGGTCAATTTAATTTTTGCAAAGAAAAATATCTTTTTTAAAGAGTTATTCGCTATATAAAAACCAGTTTCTCCACTGCTGCAGTTATTGCGGCCTTTTGAGTGACTGAAATCAAAAAAACCAAAAAGATTATTAAACTAGAAGATATTTGCCGTACTATGAGGCTCCAGTTTTTTTTTTTTTAAAATAAAATTTTTGGATGCCAAAAACTATCGAATTTTTTAGTCGAAATAGTCATATACTATTTTTAGTACTATTTTTAGTCATAGTACGGCAAATGTCTTCTAGTTTAATAATCTTTTTGGTTTTTTTGATTTCAGTCACTCAGAAGGCCGCAATCACTGCAGCAGTGGGACAACTTTTTTTTTACACTTGCGAGATGGGACATAACTTTTAAAAAAATATGTATTTTTCTTTACAAAAATAAAAAATTAATAACTGATTTATAGACAAATAATGGTAAAAAAATTCAAAACATTTGACGCAATACATTCTTCAAAAAAAAATCCTAAAAATCACCGTTTTTTTAGGCGCTCACACTAGGTGTGCCCCTTAAAAATAATTCTGAAATATTATTCTTATATGTACATTAATTTTTGGAAATATATGTAATTGAAAACACTGAAAATATTGAATTTAAAAAAATTAGAATTTCGTTCAACTCGAAAATTAAATATAGCGGTTATAATTTCAAAAACACAAAAAAATTTCATTTTTTTAAGTTCAATAATTTTTTACGCTTTAATCCCTTCCCAGTGTATGACGTCTATAGGGGCAAAAATAATTCGTGCCACCAATGTGTATGATTGCTATAGTGGCATCTAAAAGGAAAATCTCGGTAATAAATGAAATGGGTGATTTTCACGTAACTGTGCAATTTTAAGATAAGTTTTAAAAGAAAAAAAATTTTGTTTTTTTCATGTTAAATATCACTTTTCCTCATCATTAGGGCATAATATAGTTGTAATTTGAACGGTTTTACTACAGCTATAATTATAAAAAAATTATAACAAATTTTCGAAAATTGGCTGCCACGGAGCTGACCACCCTATGCATTGAATAATACTGCCGTCAACTGGGGCTACTTTATGTACTCGAGGTATTTAATAAATAAAATTATTAAAAAGAACTTCTTTGTCAAAAAACCAAAAACAAGTTAATTAAAATCCTTGAAACGATTAAAACTTCAACCGGTGAGCAACATAACGACAAAAAATTAACTTTAATTAATATTTATAAGTTTTTCAAATTAGTCTTAAAACTATTTCTCTCGTTTCTCTTAAAATTACTGGAAAAGTGTGTTAGATATTAAATTGTTATTCATTTAACCTTAAATTATTAATTTCAAGTTTTTAAAAAATATCATATTCAAAACGTTTAAAAAAGCTCCTATTAAAATGATGATTCAAAGTTATTTACATGTATTCAAATAATAGTTTTATAATTATCATAATGTATTATTGTAAAATGTATATTTAAAAAAAAAGTGTTATTTATTTTCTAAGTAATATAAAATTTGAAGAAAGGTTGTTAATTTTTAATAAATCATGATTTTAGCAAAATTTCAGTGTTTTATTTTACATTTTGTTGTATAATATTTACAAAATTTTTTGTTTAATATCTTATTCTTTTTTAATTTACTCTGAAATATCTACACAAAAGATTTAATGAATAAGAAAGGATCAAAAAAATGTTTATGAAACATTATAAAAACACAAAGTTCAATGCACAAAGTAGCCCCATCCCGGGGTCTATTTTGTGCACAACTTTTAATAACTACAACTCAGACAAAAAAATTTATTTCATTCACGAACTCAAAGGAAACCTTCAGAAGGAAATAAAATATATGCAAAAGTTAATTTTCTTTTAATTCTGAATTTGAATAAATCACTGAGTTAAAAAAAGCATTTTGATGCACAAAATAGCCCCAGCAAAAATATTTACTATTTACTATCAGCTTGACATAACCAGAGAATTTCATTTTCATAACATTATGAAATTAGCGCATAAAACTAATTGTAGAAAAGTATTCACAAATAAGAGCGTTACGATCAACAGTAATTATACTGTGCTTTTGCTTAGTTGTTGTAAAGGCGTATTTTTTCGAATATTAAGGTGTTTTTTAATAAGTCAACGGTTGCCGAAGCACTGAAATATAAAAGGACACAACTATGTCTGTCCTCTTCTATAATATGTGTTGTTGTAGCAACTGTTGATCCATTAATTTGCACCTTCACACTGTACGCCACAGGCGCCACGGAGCTGATATTTTATGTGACACCACGGAGCTGAAATTTGACATTTAAACTAACCTAACTCCGATAATTCTGCAAAATAATTCTTTTTTTTGGGCAGATAATTTGTTTCTAATATAATCTTCAAAAAAATTGCAATAATTAACATAGAGAGTGTTTAGATTAAAAGAATAGTAATACCACGGTACTTACCACTTTTTTTGTGAACTTCACATTTCTACACAAAAAATTGTTTTTAAGTGTACAACTTACAATTTTGAACCTTTTTTTTTACTGATATTTGTTGCTAATGGATCTTATTTTAGATTGCAATTCTCAGATAACATTAAAATGTGCCATAAAAAGTTAAATTATAGAGAAAAAAATCTTATTACAAAATTGAAAAAATTTGTGGACAAAACTATTTTACATTTTATAATTTTATAAGAAGTATTAGAAGATGCATTATATGTACAAATTGTTCACCTATATACACAATTCATATTACAAAAATTCTCGTTTTTAGTTTCAGCGTTTTCAATAAAATTTCTGAATTTTAACTTAAAATTTTAAAAAACGGACACGCCACGGAGCTGAAATTTTTGAGGGAATTACGCAATTTCTGAAAAAATATAATATCTATTTGTACATATTTGTGGTTGCTAATAGGTTTTATATATACCTGTGAAATGTATCCATACCCAAGCAAAAATTTTTTATTTTGAATGTGTTTTCTGTGACGCCGCCAAATATTACAGTTACGTGCAAATCACCCAATTATATGAATATCAATGAATATTCTAAAGTTTTGTGGTCGCTTAAAATGCCAATTCGGAGGATTTTGAGGTTTCTAAATCCAAATCTTTAGTCAAAATTTAAAAATTCAAAATAGCGGCTCCAAAATAGCCAACGAAAAAATTTAAAGTCAGTAAACTTTGAAATTTGTCGATAGCCATTTTGAATGTTTAAATTTTGATTACGCTTATTACGAATTCGATTTTAGTTTCCAATAAGTCAAAATGGCGGATCCATTATGGAACAAAATTTTTACTTTATGAAATTGATCTTAATTTTGTCACTCGGTGGTTTTTAAGGTCGCTGATTACGAATACGATGTTTGTTTTTAAAAATTCAAAGCGGCTAATATAATATAGGGAAGAGAAATTAAAAAAAATTTCTACGCACGCTCGCTGGTTATAAGTCGGTGCAAGTTCTAAAACAGAAGTCAATTGTCAGTGAGCGCTCCTAGGACATTTACACCTACCTGACTGGTATTAGAACTCCCGAGTAACAAAATTAAGGTCAATTGCATAAATTAAAAAGAAAATTCCGCCATTTTAAATTTATGAAAACTTACATCAAATTCGTAATCAGCGACCTCAGAAACCACCAAGTGACAAAATTAAGGTCAATTGCATAAAGAAAAAATTGTTGTTCCATATTAGATGGGGGGTGGTCAAAGATTGGTGAAAAATTGTCCTCGTGGTTTATGGACGGCCCCTAAGTTTATACCGCGGCTTATATCATGACTATCAATAAATCTCGGTGTCAATCTTTTGATAAAGAAGGAAGAATACTTTAATAAAATAATTCTTTTAATGTGTAATGAATTTATATAAAGTTTTTCTATCGCTTGCTTAAACTAATCGAAACAGAAACCATTATTTTGTGATTTGACTTGCTTGGTTGCAAATGTTTGGTATCACTTGTTTACATTTAGTTTTGAGTAGAAAATTATGTGCAATGTTGCCAGACGTTTAAAGAGATGTTAAATATATTAACATACAACATAGCATAGTTTATACGAGTTTAAAAAAGTATGTTTTGTAACCGACTTTCAAATTTTCTTCGCTTATAATGAATTCTTGAAATAATACACTTTACAAGCAAACTGAAAATTTAAGGAAATAATTATAAAAATAAAAAAATATTATTATATTTATGTCTTGTCACTGCTCAGTATGTTAAATTTAATTTTTGGTTTCGTGTTATATGTTTTTTAATATTCTTAAAAAAAAATTTGTAATCTTTTCTAATATTTTCGCAGAAGAAAAAAACATCTTAAAGTCTTAGTCACACTTTTATATACAAACAATGAAATAAGGTCCTAAGTATCATAAGACAAAAGCAACCGACAGATTAGCTCGGTCGGATAAATGCCTGACTCGGTGGGCGGACCAAGGGTACTTGGTTCGCGCCCATTAGCCTGGGATTTTTCCGGCACGTGAAAGTGAGAGACAATATGGCGGTGAGCACACAGACAAGTGGATCTATGTGTCAGTGGTCAAGGAGGTGGCGCCAATTCTCGGAAGTGGTCGCAACTTGAACTAAGGAAATGTATTAATCTCAAATTACTCCACTTTCAATCGTTAATAAAATCATTTCCTCGCAAAATTATTGCAAAAACGGAGAGGGCCGCTCCTCGGAGAGTCTTCCTCTATCACCCCTTTAAATATGAACCCGAAATATTTTATCCTCTCAAAATGAGACGTCTATACTGAACCGTTCAAAACCCCTTTTTTCCGTATATTTAAACAATTTTTTTCAATAATTATTTATCAAAATTTCTCTAAATTCCGAGAGGACCGCTGGTCCCAAAGCATTTCTCTATATTTACCAAAAAATCCTGACTCAAAATATTCTTTTCTTTTTAAATGAGAGACTATCGTGTTTCTACATCTGCATCTTCCAAAACTTATTTTTCAATCGCATAATTTTGCATAATTGACTTTTTGGATGGCAATATTATTGTTCATAGGTTATAGGCAAATTAAGAAAATAAAATATTGCCAACCTTTATGTAAGTACTCAGTGATTTAAACGAAAACTTAAGTACCAATTGCTTTGACAAACAATAGAGAGAAATTATGTAAATAAATTTATAAATTTGTTTGCTAAATTTAAGTCATTGCTTCTTATTGTTTCCCGGATGAAGGTACAATCCCAGGTAAAATTTAAAAAAAATTTATGTTAAAAAATTAGATAGGGGAGACTGGGGTAAACCCGTTCACTTTTAAACTAATATTGGTTAAATTACACAGGTCAACAAAAAAAGACTTACTTTTTTTATGAGATATCGGAATGGTTTCCGATGTATTTTTGGACGCTAAACAATTCCAAAATTGCCCATCACGTCAGGATTTTGAGAAAAGTGGGGGTAAAGACCCCAAAAACGCTTTTTTGAGGATTTTCAACATTTTTTTTCTCTTTAACCTAACGTGTAAGAGACTTTTACAAGGTCTTAAATTAAAGCTTGTAATGTGCACTACAAGACCCATATCCATAAAATAAAAAAAATTAAAAGCTTTTTAAAAAATGGGGTTGAAGACACCAAAAAGGTGTGTTTTTAGATTGCTTTAATAGACTTCATGCAATTGCTTGGATTCACTTGAAAATTGTTACTCGGGGTTTTTGGAGTCGTTGATTACGAATCCGAAATTAGTTTTCAAAAATTTAAAATGGCGAAACCAAGATGGCAGATGTAAAAATTAAGAATTGCTTGGATTCGCTTCAAAGTTTGTTACTCCAGGGTTTTTGGGGTCGCTGATTACGAATTCGCCATTTTGAATTTTTGAAAACTAATATCGGATTCGTAATCAGTGACCCCAAAAACCCTAAGTACCCATTTTCAATCGAATCCAAGCAATTGCAAGAAGTCTATTAAAGCAATCCAAAAACATACATTTTTTTAGTGTCTTCAACCCCATTTTTGAAATGAATCTTAAATTTTTTTTATTTTATGGATATGGGTCTTGTAGTGCACATTACAAGCTTTAATGTAAGACCTTGTAGAAGTCTCTAGCACGTCAGGTTAAAGAGGAAAAAAATGTTGAAAATCCTCAAAAAAGCGTTTTTGGGGTCTTTACCCCCACTTTTCTCAAAATCCTGACGTGATAGGCAATTTTGGAATTCGGGATCGTGTTCAGCGTCCAAAAATACATCGGAAACCATTCCGATATCTCATAAAAAAAGTAAGTCTTTTTTTGTTGACCTGTGTTATCTTTAAAATTATTTTTAAACATGTTTTTTAATCTACAAAAATTTATTTATTTATTTTATCCATTTCTATAAAAATTATTATTATTATGTATTTTATATTTCTCAAGTATATAGGATATTAAAAATTTTTGGCAATAATAATTTTTCTTTTTTAAAACAATAATTACTTATTTTACCTACTGCTGTAAAATCCCTATAAGTTTATTTACGACGTACGTCAAAGCTGTCAATTAGTATAGCGAAATAAAGTTGACGCTCGTAGAAACATCGTATTATTGTGAAGAAATTTTCACTTAAATCCTTATTTAATATATAGAATTTATATCCCTTCTTTTCGATAATTTTCTGCTTTAATTCTTTCTTTTCAAATTATCCAACACTTTCGACTGATTCTTAACTCTTGGGCGGGCAAGCGGGGTTTAATGGACCCCGCGAGTATCTATTTTTCTTTCTCCGAATCCGTATGAAAGAATGAGTTCAACCTAGAAATTCTGTTAAATAGACTAAAAATACATCCAATGTACACGGTAAAAAATTTACTATGGAGACTACAGTACCACTTAGTGGAATAGACAAAATTTACATATTGTACTATAAACAAATAACAAAATAGTGTTTTTCTTTTAAGAAATTTGAGCCTACACCAAATAATCCTGCCTTGCACTAAGAACGATGTGTGTTGTATTTCCCAGGGTATTTAGCAAATCTATCTATTTGTTAAATTTAAAATCTTAATCATCATTTTTATATTTTAATGCATTAAAATTCATAATATAATAAAAAGAAAACAAAATATACAAAGATCTACGTTTTTTAAGGTGTTATACATGTTATGGAGTCTTAAAAAAAGGGTGTTTTTCAAAATTTTTTATGAGTACAGTTTTAAATTATTGTTGGCAACATCGGCTTGCTTTTGGAATAAAAAATTTTTTTTTTCATAAACTTCATAAGATTATCTAGTGAAGTACACATTATTATAATTTTAGAATTTTTTTTGAAGAATTGTGAGACTTGGAAAAAAATCGTATTTTTCATCCAAAAAAATCGACTTTAATTATTGATAAAAAAATCCTGTTCATCAATTCTAAAAATCGTGTGTACTTCACTACATAATCTAAAAAGCTACAGTTAAATTTTCAGGCCAATCGAATGAAAAATTTTTGAGTTCTACTGGTCGCCGATTTGCAAAACATGGTTTCGAGTAAGACCCGTTTGAAGTAATAAAATGTTCTATTTTGACACTCCGCAATTGATCCAGAAAAAATAATTTAAAAAAATATTTCCAAACTTGTTTTCATGCAAGGTCGTTATAGATTATTATTAATCTAGGGATGTTATAGTATATTTTAAGCCAATAGAGAAAAAATTGAAAAATAAAAAATGCCAAACAGGTATAACCCCTTCAGCGTTTTTAAAGCGAGGTCCAATGGACCTCGCTTGCCCGCTGATTTTTTTAGCTTGCCCGCCCAAGGGTTAAAAAACTTTTTACTTTAACAATTTTTAAAAAAATAATTTGACACTTTCTCAAAAAAGGGCTTTCTATCAGAAAAGAGTATTAAATAATAAGTTTTTCTTAAAATTAGCAATTTTAATCCTTTTTTTAATTTGACATATTTATATTACGTATAGGTATATTTCCCATAAATAAAAATCCCTTTATTAATCTTTTAATGTTAATTTTTTACTTTCAGAATAATAGTTTTATAATTTTTACAAACTAAAAATTATTATTTCTTTTCTTATCATACTATTAAACCTTTGCGTAGGCAACCCGCTCAACATTTCTAATTGGACACTTGCTTCCACAAGTCACATTAAGCTCTTAATTTTTATGGTGGAAATAATATTGTGGCTCATGGAAATATCGTATCGAAACAAAATAAATTTTAATTAATTCTTTATTTATGTATTTCTACTTCCCAGTAAAGAGCCCTTTTTTAAAAGAAAGCGTCAAATTATTTTTTAAAAAATTCTCAAACGTAAGAAGTTTTGTAAAAATCAGTTAAAAGTGTTGGATGATTTAAAAAGAAAGAAAAAAAGCAGAAATTTTTAGAAAAAAGGTCTCTTTATTAAAATTCTGTATGAAATGAGGATTTAAGGGCATCCGGGAAATAATACTGGTTTCGTGATAGACGTCTCATTTAAAAAGAAAAGAATATTTTGAGTCGGGATTTTTTGTTAAATATAGAGAAATGCTCTGGGACCAGCGGTCCTCTAGGAATTTGGAGAAATTTTGATAAATAATTATTGAAAAAAATTGTTTAAATATACGGAAAAAAGGGGTTTTGAACGGTTCAGTATAGACGTCTCATTTTGAGAGGATAAAATATTTCGGGTTCATATTTGGAGGGGTGATAGAGGAAGACTCTCCGAGGAGCGGCCCTCTCCGTTTTTGCAATAATTTTGCGAGGAAATTATTTTATTAACGATTGAAAGTGGAGTAATTTGAGGTTAATACATTTCCCTCAGTTCAACTCGCGACCACTTCCGAGAATTGGCGCCACCTCCTTGACCACTGACACATAGATCCACTTGTCTGTGTGCTGACCGCCATATTGTCTCCCACTTTCGCCCAAAATCCAACTTTTGTAATTTCGTTTTTCAATATTTATTTCAAAAATTACTTGTAAATTTCGAGAATATTATTTATCATCATGAATTCCCCTAATTATCATGATAAATCAGAACTAAATATCTCTAATTATTTAGGAGTGAGACGACACGCGGGAAAACACTTTTTGGGCTTGATTTTTCCCGGATGCCCTTAAGTAAAAATTTGTTTGCAATAATACGATGTTTTTACGAGCGTCAATATTATTTTCGCCATACAAATTTACAGCTTTGACGTCGAAAATAAACTTATTACACTTGTTGCCTATAGAATGGGGTTTTACAATAGTAGAATAGGTAATTATTATTTTAGAATAAAAAATTAATTAGCGACATTTTTTTGTTTAATATCTTATATAATTGAAAAATAAGAAAAAATAATTAAATTTATTATTTTCATAAAAGTAAATAAAGTAAATAAATTTTTATAGATTATAAAACATGATTAAAGATAATTAAACCAATATATAAGGTAAAAATTAATTCATTTTTTTAAGTTATTGTAATTAATAGATTATTTTTAATTTTATCTAATATTCCAATTACTTATTAACTAATTTTCCCAAACAATAAAAAACATTTAATAAATTTTAGATATAATTTAATTTTAAAAATTCTATATATTTGTCATTTGTCATATTTTTATTGATTACAATTTAATAAATTGTACCTCTATAAGTACTAATTAGCAATTTATATTTTTATTCTTTGTAAAAAATTATGTTAATAAAATATCAAAATTTAAAAAAAAATTTCATATTTTTATTTTTAATTTTACATATTTTATATGATGTGCATAATTATAAACAAAAATCTCATTATTTATGTCTTTTGATTTAATTTCTGTTATTGCAAAATAAAGGTACCGTCCCATGATGGCGTGAAAGCGTCGGCTTAAAGTGTAAACCATGTGAGTGAGTGAGAACGTGATATCTGTTCATCTCTTTCTATCGCACGATTTCTGTTTTACGCCGACGCTTTAACGCCGTCATGGGACAGTACCTTAATAGTTTTACAATTTTTAACAAATTAAAAGTTACTGCCCTGTTTTATTATAGGGGAAAGGTGTACGAGATGATCCCCTGGGGCAAGATGATCCTTTTGAATTTTGAAGAGCCTATTAGCGCTACTTTTTAGGCAAATACGGTAATACGTTGCCAATGACATACCTATGAATCAGTCAAACTGTCATGTCAACACGCGTCATTAAAAAAATTCTATTGGAAAAAATAAAAATTTCATACTTTTGATCTATGGACAGCTTAATTTTGGGCTTAGATAACTTTTGTTGTAATAGCTGAAATTTTATGTTTCTTGCACTCACGGCTTCAGTATATCTTTAACTAAGTGTTCTGATTGGTATTATGGAATAACAGAGCTCGTAGGTTAAGTTACGAACAAATTACAAAATAGTGGCATTTGGGGCAAGATGATCCCTCAATGGGTGTACAAGATGATCCCCCCTGATTCCCATGTATTTCGTCTCACCTTAAAGTGAATTTTCTAGTATTAATAAAAAATTTAATTTTTCTCGTTTCTTATATGTTTTTATTATGAAAACTAACTTATCTAAAACAAAAAGTTTACATCTACATCTATTTTATTAATTTGCTCGTTCTAGAAAATGCCTCGTAATTATAAAATAGGAAAACGAATCATGGTGAGTGGCCAAAAGCGTTTATGGCATAAATAAAGTATATTTAATAGTGATACACTGTTATTCCTTCAATTTAGACTCCTTTTCCAATAATTGGGGTAAGATAACCCTACGGATCATCTTGCCCATACAAAGGGGATCATCTTAGACACCCCGGTGTCCAAGATGATCCTTTTGTAAGGTTTTAGAAGAATTAAATTTAATAGTAAAATATTAATTAGCTGCAAATATTTCAAATCAGAATAGTTAGATACATTCATTATCTAGTAATGCGTACAAAAAAACTCGAATATGTTGATTTTTTTTAATAATAGGTTTTTTCCCTTAAGGGGATCGTCTCGTACACATTTCCCCTACTGTTATGCCTTTACGTAGGCAACCCGCTTTACTCCACCTTTCTGTTATGCGGCCATTTTTTCCCTATACCAAGTCACCTACAGCTGTAAATTCTCGTGGCGGAAATAAGAATATGGCTCGTAGAAACATCGTTTCGAGACAAAATAAATTCTAATAAATTCTTCATTTAATTTCGCTTCCAAGTAAAGGCCCACTTTTTTGATTAAGTGCTTAGTTTTTTTACAAAAAATTCTCAAAGTGAAAAAATACAGGTAAGTGTAAGAAAGTGGGTTGGCAACACTGGACAGTTCTCGACCTCCAACAACGTTAAGTACCGTAAGAGAGGCTAATTTCGCTCCTGTAGGGTAAATTCCCTCAACAGATATTTATTTTTTAAAATCCGATTAACATACTTTTTAGACAGAAATATTAAAGATTTACAATTTATTGTTTTGGTTAATATAAATGATAAACTTTAATTTAAAATTTATTTGCAGCAGATTCATTGGTAACTTTCAATAAAAATTATATTTAAAACACAAGTGAATAATTTTCATATTGAACAAGTAGTATGAAAATATAGGGAATAAAGCTTTATTTCAAAATTTTTAAGATGAATCCTTCTGAACATTACATTTCCTGTATCTCCAACATGATTTTCATAAAGCACAAAACTAAAATCAATAAATAGATTCTGCAAAAAATCAATTTAAAAAAAAAATTCAAAGTAGTATAAATTCGCTCAGGAAATAAGTCTACAAAAAATATGCTTGGGTCTGGATATTTTAAGTATGTTAATTATTTTAATCTATAATTTAATTTTTTTTAATAATAGTACTCTTATAACTAAAAAATAAACGATTTAAAACGGTTTAAGCACTAAATTGTCAAACTTAACCTTATTTTTTATGGTTATGAGTACGTTTAATTGAATGATTGAATTTAATTTCTTATTAATAAAACAATATTAAATATTTATTCCAATAACTTTGGACATTGTTCCTAATTGTTTTCCTTATTGATTCTAAAGAATATTTAGTTTTATTTTTGCAGATTATAATATATTTTGCAAGATTAATAATGGTGAGCGAATTTACCCATCCTTTAAAGGTAAAGTCGCTCACAACAAAACGGATTATAAATAATTTTCTGCAACATATTTTAATTTGTTTATGCATTAATAGGAAAGAGAAAGGGTTAGAGATTATATATTTTCAGTTCCAATGTTTATTTTCTTCGTTTCTCGAAGTTATTCCAAAAAGAATTGAAAAATTGAGCAAAATTAGACTCTTTTACGGTATCTACCTAAATAATTATTATTCTTAGTGACTTGCGAAATTACGGACTTCAGAGTCTTAAATTAATAAGATACTATTAATAATTATTGAAATAAAGGTTTTAAAAAGGATGTTTTTTAGATTATGAAACAAAATTTTGTAACGTTCTTTTTAGTTAAATAATAATCAATTAATGCAATAATTTCTTGCAACAAGAAAATCTTACCCATTTCATTGCCACTGAGTATTTTTATTGAGACTCGTCCGTTTGGTGTCAAAGGATTGTCTGCATCCTTCACTTTAATCACTGCCACATTTTCTCGCATGTCATGAAATTCGGAAATAGTTGTGCAATCCTTGGGAATTTCAATTTTTGGTGCATTATCGTTAACGTCAATTACAATTACTCTGCAGAAAAGAGAATATCAACAAATAAATAATCAGTTTTGTCATAGAATAATGGAATAGAATTTGTTCGAATGTTTTTCATTCAAATTTAATATTCTTATTTACAATTTTTTATTTTTAATTAATAAATATATTAATTGAGTAATTAACTAATAAATAAATTAATTGAGTTATTATTAAAAATGCACGATTTACTGTGACCAAAAGCTAATTAGAGCGATTATTTAATAAATTAGTTTGAAATTACAATAAAAATCAAACAGTCGCTAATTTTTCAAAATCCTTTGGGGATTTTCCTCTGCTGGGGTAGTTCTTTTATCCCATTATAGTCAAATCTTAAACCATTTTTTGGTGTTCCACTGTGTTATTTAATTTAGTAATTAACTAATTAATAATATTCATTTTTTAAATATTAGTTTGTGGATTATTTATATAAGCTAATTAGATATAAATTAAAAATTTTTTTATAATAGAAATTAAATTTTTTGTAAGAATAAAGAAATTATTGGCTCATTAAAAGTAATTGAAACTGATTCTTTCGGCACACCTGTGTTTGAGACTTTTAATTTCAATTAGCATTAAAATAAATTTGACATTAAGTGCAAATTATAATATAAGAGGCAAATTCACCGGAACTTACTCGATTTGCTTGAAAGCATTTCTTGATTCTCCTGCCGTGTAACCAAATTGATAATTGTCCCAGGCCTCTACGACAAGAACATAATTACTCTTTGTTTCCCAGTCAAGCGAATCTGCAACGGTCAAGGAGCCAGTTTCCGGATGAATAGCAAACTTTCCCTAAACATATCACAAAACAAATTATTTTTTTCTTTTTGGTATATTTCTAAACAAAATTTTTCCTTTTTTGATTTTTAAATGGAGAAAAAAGTTTTTAATAGCAAATTTCGTTTTTCCTCTCTTTTTCTCTATTGTATAATATTTTTAGAAATTTTTTTTTAAATTTGCAAAGAAATTCGCTTGAAACTTGTTACTCTAAAGTTTTTGTGATCGCTAATTATTACGAGTCTGATATCAGATTTTCAAAATTCAACATGGCGGATCTAATATGACAGACTTGTTTTTTAAAATTATTCCGATTTTTTTTAAACTTCGGTAGTTTTTGGAGTTGCTGATTACGAATATTATATATTCAATTTTTGATAGAGGCCTCAGTATCGAGAATATTTTGTTTCAATTCAGTAATTTAATTTTTCTTGTAATAAATTTGCTTGTTAAAACACTATTTTGAATTAGACAGTTTACAAAAAGTAAAAAAAACTTTAGGTTCATAATCGCGACCCCAAAAACGTCAGTTTATCGAAATTCACCAGAATCAAAATGCTAGGTTTTTCGAGGACACGAAAGGGTTATTATAAATAATATAGAAAAAAATATAAAGTGAAAAAAAACCTAACGGATAATAGTGAGATATTTACTTGTGCTGACGTTCGATCCAGTAGATAAGTAATTTTCCCATAATCATCGATGTCAGGATCTCTTGCCATTATTATTGCAATTTCTGTACCAATTTTTGCATTTTCCATAACTGTTAAATTGTGAATGTCAATAATGAAGAAAGGATTATTGTCATTTTCGTCTATCACTTGAATAGAAACTTCTGCCAAACTAGACCTACAACAAAAGTATAAATTGTGTTAGACAATAAGAATTATAATGATTAATATAATTAATATTTAAACAATTATCAGGCACTGATTAATAATTTAATTAAACAGTTAATAAAGTAGTATATTAATTAAACAATTACAAAACCAACTAACGAATTATTTAGACAATTACTCATTTTTTATTCGGGTTGTCAACTCATTAATTATGAGTACCAGGTGGCGGATAGATGTGCCTCCTAGAAATAGGTGGTATAGAGGAAATCAAATACTCATTGCGGACCAAAACTAGCAAAAAAAGAAAACATCCATTATGAGTGATTGTAAAAATAAGGAAAAGTACCTGCGGGGTAATGCTTCGGCTAAAGGGCAGGAGGGCAACAACGCGTTTGGAGTACCACAGATCATCGTGGACAAGGTGGAGAGAAAAGGAGTCAGCTGTATTTCTGTCTTCAGTAATGCTCCTGCGATTGACATTGCTAGCTGTAATGAAGATCGAGATGAATGCATTAAGCTGCGGGAGGAAGAGGCAGAAAGCATTCTAAAAACGGAGGAAGAGGTCAGCAAGATGCTGAAGTCCTGTGAAGCCCAGAGGAACGCCAATATGATAATCAAGGATGGACTCAGAAGCTTAACATTGCTCATTCATGATGTCAAGGAGAAGCACGCAACAGCGTCAAATAAAGACGAGAAGTTCTACCTGGGATTAACTTGGTCAGAAGAACCACGCAAGGACCGAAGGATGAGACGTGACCTGTAACTCACCGAGATAAATTATTTCTGAATCACCCAGTTTCCTCTTGAATTTTTCTATAGGGGCATAGTAGGGTAATATCAAATATTAAATAATATAACATTATATAAGAAATGTAATGACAAGAAAAGATTTGAAATACAAAAATACAACTTCTATTATATCATGACCGAGTCATAAGCCTTTTGGCGACCAAGTCGCTTGCCTCCTCGTGATCAAGTCACGCCTTATGTTTAATAAATTCCATCACTTCTTTGTGACCGAGTCACATTTTACTCCATTTTTAATTAATTACATAACTCCTACCTTCAATCTGCAATAGGTCTCGATTCCTCTGCGAACTCCTTCCGTCATCATCCATTTCGACTCACCTCTCTTTCTCCCAATAAATTATTAAACAAAATATACCCACTTTAATCAATTATTTATTTTAAACACTAAATTCCGAAAACAAATTAACAATTCCAAACGAACAATATTTAATTAATACTAAATTGATTTAACTAAACTTCAAACAATGATCAGTTCTCTCTCCACGCTTACGGCTGACTCCCAGTCCCACCATTCCCCCTTAAGGACCTCGATCCCTTCTTCCGACCTTCCGAGCTAGCCCGAATCAAATGTTTTCGGATTCCGTCGCCAACATGACCGTTTTAATGCAGCAATGCTAAAAAGGAAGGAGGGACCTCCTAAAAGGGTTAAAGGCAAGGGGACCAAAACGGCACCAAAGCCAAATTCAGTCAAGAAAGAAAGAACCACATGGATCGTCAAAGTGGCTGAAGGAACTACTTTCGCCAAAGTGCTGGCGAAAGTTCGTGAAGAGGCTGACCTGGAGGCCAGTCAGACAAGGGTTGTGAAAGCTTTACCTACTAAAAGGGAGACCTCCTTATTAACATTGGAGGGTCTTCAAACAAGAGGTTGTTCACCGAAGAGGTGACAAACCCAGTAAAAAAAAGTATTGGAAGAGAGCGAATAGTATTGGCGGTGAGTTTCTGCCAATACGTTTTTGCGTGAAAACCGTATTGGGGGCATTCTGACAATCCTGCTTTTTCACCATCAATACTGTCCACTTGAATCTTTCGATTTCACGTTCATTGACTCGACTTGAGTGTGCACTGTTGATATATTACTACATGATTTAGGGAGCTTTCGACGTTCGCGCTAGGGGCGCTATGAGTATAAGTCACAGCGCTTATCTAGAAAATACCCTAAATCATATGGTAATAGACCAACAGTACACAGTCTGCTGTCAAATTTTATTAGAAAATACCCTAAATCATATGGTAATAGACCAACAGTACACAGTCTGCTGTCAAATTTTATTTATTTACATTTTAACAAAGTTTTATATTTCCTGTTCGCTATCAGTATTTTTACACATTAAATCAATCAGTCTTTTTGATTAAAATGCTAAATCGATTCAATAAACGTGAAATCGAAAGATTCAAGAGGACAGTATTGACTGTGAAGAAGCAGGATTGGCAGAATGACCCCAATACGGTTCTCAGGTGAAAACGTATTGGCAGAAACTCACCGCCAATACTATTATATATTAGTATAATACTGTTACATTATACTGGGAAGGTAATCGGTGACCTAAGTAAAGTGCAGATGCCGGACCGGCAGATTCTGCTGTAAATCCGCGACATGGACACCCTTACCGAACAGAAATACGTCAAAGAGGCCTTATTCAAATTATCTACGGTACCAGCAGAAAGGTGATGGTCCTTGGACCAATTTAGCGAGGTATAAAGCTCGCTGTCATGGTCACCACCCAAGAGGACGCTAACAAACTGGAGAAAATAGGGCACCTTAAGATTGGTTTCGTGTCCTGAAAAATTAGTAGAAGAGTTATAATCACAAGGTGTCATAGGTGCCTTGACTATGGCTATATAAATAGAGATTGCCAAGCAATAGACAGGTCGGATGAGTGCTTTAAGTGCGGAGAAGCAGGCCAGAAGGCAGCAGAATGTAAGAAGATCCCATGCTGCATCTTATGCCAGGCGAAGTTAGGTAAAAAAAAGAATATCCAACATGCCGCTGGATCAAGAAGATGCAAAGTCTTTAGAACTGCCCTAGAGAAAGCAAAGAAGACTTTGTCAAAAACAAGGAGGAAATAAGGTCAGAACAAGAACGGCACGGAAGAGTTGCGCCGGCGACTAAATGGGACCATTCATCTGCGAAGTCTGAAGCCGCAAGGTAGTTCCGTAGGTGGATAGAAGGTTCGAAACCCAAGGGATCAAAAAAAGGTTTTTAGTCGGTATTGGTGACTGCCTAAAGCAGCGTAAGTGGGAGCTTCCTGAGCATGCGTTAAAACATTTTCTTCTTCTGAATAAAAAAATTTTTTTTTAATCAAATAATTAAGGTATTTGTCGCGTAAATTCGTTTTCGACAGTTTTTTTTTAAATTTCACATAATTATTCTTTGGATATTTATCTACAAAATAAGGCCTATTAAAATATAATTGACCGTCTGTAAGTCTCAAAAAATAAAATCAAAGTTTCGATTTTTAACATGTACGGTATAGGAAAACCAAATGAAAACCACAGATTTTTAATTTTTGCACTTATACTAATCGACAGATTTTTTAGAAAAACTAAAGTTTTATTTATTGAACCAAAATGAACTTTTATAAAAAAAATGAAAATTTTTCACCGCTTTGTTTAAAAGATATTTAACATCAAACTTGAAAAATTATTTTAACATTTATTGTAAATGACAGGTGAATTCGTAAACGTGGCAATAGCGCTTGTTAAATACTACAGCTCGTCTGCTACTTTTGGCGCGAAATTTTAAAGACGGCCATACGCCAAACTTGCGACCATGGAGTATAGACTTAAGGAGACCAATCTTATATGCATGTACTTCACTGAAAGGCGCAACATTTTGTCGGAAGTACATCAGTAGTACGTGTACATCCTGTAGATGGCAAACGATCGCATATATAGTCGCTTGATTAAGTCCTAACCGTCCTAACCTTATTTTTGCTGTATTTTGAAATTAAAAATAATTTCAAATAATACATAGGTAATATAAAATTATAACAATGAATTTTATTTTCATAAATAATAACATTCTTCGAAAACATTCAATTATTTTTAATACAATTTTTATAAAACTTCACTAAAGGATTCAATTTAAAAAAAACAAAGAAATTCTTCAAAAAATTTAATTATTTATAAAAGTTATAATAAAATTGATTAAAAGAGTTTAATGTTCTATCAATAATTTTAATAAAGTTTTAATAGGCACGTGGCCACTGAATAACATGACCTTTATAGTAAAATTAATTATTACTATAATTTGAGGTTATTAACATAACCTCAAACTAAAAAGTGATCTAACAATTATGACAAATAGTAGCTCATTCTGTTCTTTAAAACATTCTTTACAATTACATTTGTTAAATTTTGTTTAAAATATTTTGTTCAATAGTTAAGCAAATAAAATAAAAAAAATTTTTTTAAATAACTTTTGAACAAAATATTTTAAACAAAATTCAACGAGTGGAAATGTAGAGAATGTTTCAAAGAGTAGAATGAGCTATTATTTATCAAAATTGGTTACTGACCCTTAAAGAAAAAACACATAATGTTTAACAATTATGATTTTACATCAAATTTTGGTCCAACCAACTGGATCTTTCATAATTTGGTGAAATCATTTTATTTATGGTTTTATTTGCTGTTAAAAATCACTTTTTAGTTTGAGGTTATGTCAAGCGATCGACACTCCTGAATCAAAAAAATCTGTAAAAAGCACATTTTTTCACAAAAAAGTCGCACAATCCGAGCCCTGTAATATAAACTTTGTTTTGTTATCTTATTATTATTATATTTATATTAATAATTTGAATATATAGTATATACATGAATTAGTAAACTTATAGAAATCCATGTTCATTTTAAAACTTCAGCTATCTATGCGATCGTTGCGCGCTATACGAGAAGATTCAGAACCATGAACTTCCGACATAAAATGGTTGATTTCATACACACTACATTGGTCTCCTTAAGTCTATACTCCCTGCTTGCGACGTTGCCACGATCGTTTTTCATGCGAGAGGTTATGAATATACATTGAGAACATCTGTGTGTCAAACTGTACGTCCGCAAAAGTTTTTCGGAAACTCGCATTCATAATCGTTTCATAAGTACAGTCAACAGATACAAACTTTTGAGAGTGACCAGTCGCGCGACAAATACCTTAAGAATTAATAATTAACATTTTTTTATCGAATCAATTCATTAGTGATAGGTAATTAATTAAATGATTACTTGTTCAATTAGTTACTCAGCTAATTAGCTGAACAGTTAATTTGTTAATTACCTTTCATGTTAATATATAATTTCGCTATTTAGTTATTCACTAAACTAGATAATTAAATGATTACTTATTTTATTCATTACGTAAGTTCTTAATTTATTGAGTAGTCAATTAATTAGTTTGGTCCTCTACTAACTGATTAGCCATTTAGTTAATTCATTAGCTTCTTAAATAATTTAGTAGACAGTCAAATAATTAGATTAGAAAAACTAATTTGTTTATTTATATAACCCTTAGTCAGTTATTAAATTATTTATTTAATCATTTTTTTCAAACAGTTAACTAAATAAATAGTTGATTAATTAATTAGTTAAACATGTAATTATCCTACTTGTTAATTTACTAATTTGTTATTAATTTAATTAATACTAAAGACAATTCATTCATTGGTTAGGTATTTTATTAATTAGTTCGTTTCGTAGTTAATTGGTTGTACGATTAACTAATTGGTTAGGTTTATTGTTAATTTATTAGTTAAGTTAATTCTAATTAGTTCAACTAATTAATACTATATTAGTTAGGGTAATTAGTTAATTTACTAGTTAATTCATTAATTTAATAACTAATTAATTCAATTAGTCACTTAATTATTTAGTTTTCCAATCATTTAATAAACTAATTGATTAAATTGTTGAGCAGTAAACCAACTTTTAGAAAATTATTTAATTCATTAATTACATAATAAACTGATTTTGTTCATTCCTTAATTACTTATAGTTAGATAATTAATTAATTCGTTAATAGTTTATTTCTCCAAACAGTTAATTGACTAAATTGTTAATTAAATATTATGTTCACAGTCAATTATCTTTAGTGTTAATATTATGTTAATTATTAACTAATTTGTTATTAATTTATTTAATAATGTAGGTAGAGGAGTATCATCGAGGTTGAACCACTGTCTAGGTAGGCCACTCGCGTTTTTTTTGTCAAGTTCACTAGCACCACCTACGCGCATACTTGTCGAAGCTTGTTTTAGTGAAACCTAACTTTTTGTTTAATTACATTTTCGGAGAATCGAAAATTGTGTTTTCTGTGACGTCGGTACAAAAAAAGCTCAAAAAAAGTTTTGTGCATCATGTGAAAAATCATTAATAAAAGATAAAAAAAAGTTGAATCGTCAAGGCAAGCATGCAGAAATTTTGTGGGACGCATGGTTGAAAGAAAATCAAAGTGAAAAATCGAATCCCTATACGTATTTCCTTATTGTTACAACAATTCGGTAATGTTACTTTCTGTCAAGGTCGGCCACTGTGTGTTTATAATGCGCAAAGATGAGGACGAGCTACTTCATTTGCAAAAACTGCAATTCTGTATAACTTATAATATAATTGATCATCTTATTAATATTTTTATTTAATTTTATTAATATTTCAGTGGAAAATTTCTTTTTATTTATATTTATTTTTTTATATTGTTTATTGTTATTATTTTGTTATTTCATTAAGTTACAAGCTGTAAACAATAAAGAATCAATTTTCCGTAACTCCAAACATGTTATTTTATTTTTTAAAGATTAATGCCCTTTGAATTTTAAACATGGACGACCTTGACTGTAAGGACCAACCTGGACTACAAATTTTTTTTAAAAATCTTTATAACTTTTTCATATTAAAACCAATCAATTTACTTTGCACAGAAAAGATGTTCCTATTAAACAGGACTTTCCAACAATATACTTCAATTGTCCAAATTCATTTTTTAAAAAAAGTTATAAACAAAAGTCAAAAAGTGGGCCGACCTCGACTATGTTCCCCTAATTAATTAATTGCTTAATTATTTAATTAATTAGCTGCGTTTTTAAATAATTAATTGTACAATTAATGAATTAATGAGTTCGATAACTAATTAATTTATTACTTAGATAATTATATCCTTATTAATAAAATCAGACTTTTGTCTGTACATTGCATAGAATTCAAAATTTCTATTATATTCCTTCTTTTTACACTCTAAGGAATGCGAAAATACTATTAAGAAAATTATGTGTGTATGTGTATATGTGTGTATGTGTGTATATGTGTGTGTGTGTACACTACCGGCAGAAATATTGTCGGTACGAACGATGGGCGAGCTACGAAAAGTTGCTGCCGAAATTAAATTAACATATTTTATTATTGAAAAATGATAGAAACTTGGTTCTTGGATCGTTTAAAAGCCAATTAAATTCTGCGTCGTTTGATATATAAATGAAAATTATTTGATATTTTTGAGAGATTTTATCACCTAAAAGATTTTGAAAAAAAATGATTAATTTTTCTATTTTTGTGCACCATGTTTGTGTGGCTGCACATTCTAGAAAAATTTAGAGAAAAATTTTAAACTCTAGCAACATAATGTTTAAAGTCTCAGCTTTTATTTGAGCCTTGAAAATTGAAAATCCGTTCAGTAGTTTTTGAAATATCTAAAGAAATGTCCAAGCATGTTGTTTTATAATTTAGACGGTGATACACACTTATTGCTCTCTCGCTGCTCACCCGGTTCGTTGCGGCAGGGCCGAATAAGCGGCATATAGAGTGGGGGTCATATTTGGAGCCCTTTTTAAGTTTTTTGTAATTTTAGATTTAATATTCATTAAAAATTTAATAATTGTTAAAGTTAATTATTATATATATAAATAAGTTATCATTTTACAAACTTTCATGATCAAATAGTCGTTTAATTTAAGAAAAAAAGTTAGAAAAGTGAAAATTTGTACGTAGAAATAAACGACTATTTGATCATGAAAGTTTGTAAAATGATAACTTATTTATATATATAATAATTAACTTCAACAATTATTAAATTTTTAATGAATATTAAATCTAAAATTACAAAAAACTTAAAAAGGGCTCCAAATATGACCCCCACTCTATATGCCGCTTATTCGGCCCTGCTGCAACGAACCAGGTGAGCAGCGAGAGTGCAATAAGTGTGTATCACCGCCTAAATTATAAAACAACATGCTTGGACATTTTTTTAGATATTTCAAAAACTACTGAACGGATTTTCAATTTTCAAGGCTCAAATAAAAGCTGAGACTTTAAACATTATGTTGCTAGAGTTTAAAATTTTTCTCTAAATTTTTCTAGAATGTGCAGCCACACAAACATGGTGCACAAAAATAGAAAAATTAATCATTTTTTTTCAAAATCTTTTAGGTGATAAAATCTCTCAAAAATATCAAATAATTTTCATTTATATATCAAACGACGCAGAATTTAATTGGCTTTCAAACGATCCAAGAACCAAGTTTCTATCATTTTTCAATAATAAAATATGTTAATTTAATTTCGGTAGCAACTTTTCGTAGCTCGCCCGTCGTTCGTACCGACAATTTCTGCCGGTAGTGTATGTGTGTGTGTATGTGTGTATGTATGTCCGCAAATTTTCGACCGCGTATCACGGAAAAAAGGTTCGATCGTTTGAAGTGAAACTTGGCAGTCTTTTAGGCATTAGCCTAACTTGAAATCCTGGCGATAGTAGATTAAAAATATTAATATGGACGAAAGTTATGCCATTTTTTCAAAAATTCGAAATTTTTAGTTTTTTCATATACTTTAGTGAATTCTACTTAAACTTGGTACAGGGTTAATTTTAGTGTTTCTTATTAAGATTTAATCGTCAGAATAATAAAATTTTGAATAACAAATAAAAAGTGTTAGATTTAAATATTGAAAAATTAAAAAATTAAAAGCTCAAAAATTAAAATTTTTTTGTAATTAATTTTTATACGGTTGTATTTCTTAGGTCAACAATAAAAATTTGTTGTTGAAATCATAAGTTTACTTTCTTAAAAGAATTCTATTAGGTCAGAATATTAACAATATCCATATAATTAATATGAGACTTTTGTCAGTATATTGCACAGAATTCAAAATTGCTATTATATTATATTAATTAATGATCAAAAAATGAAAAAGTCAAATTTCATTCTGATGACTAAATTGTAATAAAAAATACTAAAATTAATCCTGTATCAAATTTAAGTAAAATTGATGACAATAATTATTTAAAAAGATTAATTTTGAATTTTAAAAATTTTGAAAATATATAGCACTAGCTGTCGTACCCGTCTTCGACAGGTTTTAGTTTCTACCAATACATTTAACAATGTTTCTACCAATCTGGAAAATCAAAAATACCCAAGAATTTAATTTCACAGGAAAATTAATAATCAGTTACCATTAGCTATTTCGGTAGTATAATTATACTATTTGAATAGTCTCCACCCTTTAGCAAAAAATCAAAAATTATCAAAAATTCGAGAAACCGAATTTCTTAAAATTTAACATTTTTTTCTTCTCTTTTATATCATTAAGCTTCATTATTTTTGTACTCTTCAACAATACTTTACTTATATTTAATAGTCTCCACCCTTTGGTAAAAAATCTAAAATTATGGAAAATTAGCAAAAATTCAAAAAACCGAATTTATTAAAATTTAACATTTTTTCTTCTCTTTTATGGCTTTTGGCTTCATTATTTTTGGGCTCTTTAAAAATACTTTACCTAATTTGTTATCTCTACCCTTTGGTAAAAAATCTAAAATTATGGAAAAATAGCAAAAATGCAAAATATGAATTTCTTAAAATTCAACATTTTTCCTTCCTTTTATGGCATTTAGCTTTATTATTTTTGTGCTCTTAAAAAATACTTTACTTATTCAATAGTCTCCACTCTTCGGTAAAAAATCTAAAATTATGGAAAATTAGCAAAAATTCAAAAAACCGAATTTATTAAAATTCAACATTTTTTCTTCTCTTTTATGGCTTTTGGCTTCATTATTTTTGGGCTCTTCAAAAATACTTTACCTAATTTGTTATCTCCACCCTTTGGTAAAAAATCTAAAATTATGGAAAAATAGCAAAAATGCAAAAAACCGAATTTCTTAAAATTCAACATTTTTCCTTCTTTTTTATGGCATTTAGCTTAATTATTTTTGTTTAATGTAGCAAATTTCTTACTTTACATACTGATCTTTAAATAAAAAACTTTAATAACTTTTCCTGAAAAGCTTGCTTAAAGATTAAAAATCACTATTTTCTTAGAAAAAAGTTGATCTAAAAAAAACGAAAAAAAATTTCAAAATACATCTTTTTTAAAAATTTTATTGTAGAAATGGGTTGTATTTATCTGAAAAAGTTAACTAAGGATAGTTTTGTATATTCATT
The DNA here is from genome assembly GCA_032872505.1 of Leptopilina syphax. NCBI lineage: Eukaryota > Metazoa > Arthropoda > Insecta > Hymenoptera > Figitidae > Leptopilina > Leptopilina syphax. The sequence goes on from CM065471.1 coordinate 22,095,010, forward strand.
TTACAAAAGATAAAAAATTTGCATTTTTTTGATTTTTCGAATTTTTTGGAAAAATGTCATAACTTTCGTTCAAGTTAATATTTTTTAATCGGATAAGGCTATGATTGTAAGTTACGTTAATACTTAATAGACTGCCAAATTTCACTTTAATTGGTTGAACCGTTTTCAATTGATGCGCGAACAAAGTTTTGCATACAGACAGACAGAAGGACAGACAGACAGATTTTTTTTTACATTTTTCGAATTCTTATGTCTCAAAACGAAAAAATATATAAAAATTTTCAAGTTTGGAGCAATGTACAGATAGTAATCTGATTTTATTAATATAGATAATGTTCGTTCACATTAATAACTTTTAGTTTACTATAGCTACACTAAAAAAAGTTATATGATTCAAGTAATTATAATTATTTTAAAAATAATATCTTATTTAAAAAGTTTTTATTTCGATTTAATAAGAATTTATTTCGTTTAAATAATTTTATTTAGTTGAATCAAATAAATCTTAATTGGATTAATTAAATAAATACTTCACTCTAATAAATGAATTTATTTAACACAAATAATTTCTAAATTTTATATTTTTTCATGGATTGCTTCTAAACTTTCTATAGTTGAGTATTACATGTTATTTATTAACATTTAAGCATAATTTTGCAAAAATACTTTCTTATAACGAAGATGTTAGTATAAAAATATTTTTAAAAAATCGAAAATTTTTAAATTTTACATTTTTTAATGGATAGCTTTTAAACTTTATATAATTGAATATTACATGTTATTTAGTCACATTTTAGCATAATTTTTCAAAAATACTTTCTTATAACGAAGATGTTAGTATAAAAATGTTTTGAATATCAAAAAATTGAAAAAATTATAATTGATACCAATTGCTATGAAGCTTAAATTAAAGATTCAGAAACGAATAACTAATATAATTTACGTATTAATTATATCGCTCATTTTTCTCAATACAAAGGTATTATCAAAGAATACTTTAAAAGAAAAGAAGGTCGAGTAAACAATGTTTTGCTACTTTAATAACATTATTTTATAACAAATGACTTAAGTGGTTTTTCCGGCGAACCACTAAAAATGAAACAAAATTAAGTATTTTATAAAAGAACACTTTTATTTTAATGTATTAAAACATATTTATTATTCTAAAAAGTCTTACGATATATTTTATAGTAATATTCAATTAAATTTCAACATTATAATGCACAAGTTTAGTTAACAAAATGAAAAAATTACTCGCTTTTGTAATAATTCAAAAATTTTGAAAATTTCAAATTTATAGCAGTGAAGGCTTGTAGGAAAAACTTTCTTTAGTATTTAAAAAAAAAATTGAAATCAGTGGAGATTTGTATTGTCGGCAAAATTTTGTCCAAAACACTGCATTTCTTCCCACTGTGCGCGGTAGCTGAGGACGTGAACGCGCGGTTGCGTAAGTGCTTCAATTTCGGGACCCAGGAAGTTTAAACACCTCAATTAATTCATAAATAGTGACCCACAACTTTAGAAACTTGATATATGTAATCTATATGTCTTGTAGAATACACTGATAACAAAATTTTTAAAAACCGCTTAAGTCGACTTAAGTCGTTTTTCTAGCGAACGGCTCATTTGTGGGCTCTCTGATTTAACTTTTAGAGATATCTTGATCAATGTAAAGACAAAAGTTAAACACGGTGTTTATTTTGGTTTAAAACAATTTCCGGCTATGTCCAAATTTTTCCTGGTTTATTCGACGGGTTTTTTTAATAATACATTTGACAGGGTGTCTACCAACCAGAAAAGACGTAAAATATCAGGGAATTTAATGTAACCGAGAAAAACTGGATCTACTTGCTATACAATTAGTTCGAATTAGACTGTACTATAACTCAAAAAACTGGAGGAAATTTTAGATTGATTTTAATACATTATATTGATTGAAGTACTACAAATTGAGAAATATTGTTTTCTGCATTTGAATTAGTTAAAAATAACTAATTTGATAATAAAAAGTCGGTCACTGTTTCAAATGGTATTATTTTCCTAATGAAATAGACAATAGTAACTAATTATTATTTTTTCCCTGTCAAATCAAATTTCCGGCTATTTTCCGGTTTTCTAGGTTGGTAGATACACTGTTAAGTGCATTATCAGAAACCACAACCCGTCGAAGACGGGTACGACAGCTAGTAATTAATAAATTGGCAATTAATTAATTAAGTAGGTAATTTATTAATTAGTTAAAAGAGTAATTCTTTTTAATAATATCTGTTATTAATTTAGTTAATAAGATATTTAATGAATTAATTAGTTATATGTAATTAGTTCTAATGAATTAAATATAATAAATTATTTATAAATAATTAGCTATGGTAAGTTTGTTATAAATAATTAGTAATAATTTATCAGTTATAATTAATTAGTTGTAAGTAAATAGTTCTAATTAAGTAGATATAAGTAATTAGTTCCAATGAATAATTATTCTGGTATAATAAATTAGTGATAAATAATTAGTTATAATTTATTAGTTATAACTAATCAGTTATAATTATTTAGTTATTAATTCTTTATTATTTATTATTATTTAGTTATAATTATCTAATTAGTTATAATTAATTCGTTATAATTAATTAATCAGAATATATATTCATTGATCGGTTAAGTAATTCAATAATTATTAAATTAATTTCTTTTCTTTTTAATTTATAAATTAATTTGATACAGTCAAACCCGTCGGAATATCCCCTATATTTTAAATATTTTTTATATTCAAAAATGTTTAACAACAATTATTTTTTCTTAGTTCATGAAAACTGTAAAAATATTTCAAAATTAAATTATAAAACAACTTTTTAAGGATTGTTAACTGCAATAAAATTTAAATATCGAGTTACATTCGGACAGGTTTCAGTGTAGCCACTTAAGTTGTTGATTAGGTAATTAATTCATTTGACAGTGAGTTTATTCATTACTTATTGAATTAATTCGTCAATTAGTTATCTGAATAGTGTAATAATTTAATTATGATAATTCTTATATTTAATTAGTTAATTTTTGTCTAATAAAATTTTTTTTACCTTGGCGGCACACCTGAATCAGTTGCTTTAACAGTTAAATTTATCCAAGAATATTGTTCCCTGTCTATTTTATTAGCAACAACCATTTCTCCTGTTTCTGAATCGATATCAACTAATTCTGATAATTCCCTTGGACTTTCTAGTGAATAAGTTATCGTACGATTTTTATCATCATCATATGCAACGACACTTGCAATATGAACACCATTTTTGCTGTTTTCAGTCACTGATCTTCTGTAAAATGGCCTTCGAAATTGAGGATTGTTGTCATTCTCATCTTCAATTATAATATTTAAAGTAGCTGGAAAATTTGAATTATTTATTATTTAAATTTTAATTTATCTTTTAGAGAAAAATATGCTAAATGCGTAAATAATTTGGATTCATAAATTTAGTTTAAAAATTTTTTTCGACAAATTGCAAATTAATATACGAAAGAATTGTCAATTTCTAAGAGCACTGGCTATATTTTATTTAATTTATTTTTTTTATTCAAAGTTTTCAAACAGTTGTATAAAACTTTTTATTAAGAGAGCGCTTAATTAAATTCCTTTGCAATTGAAAAGAATTTTTTAAACTTTTTTTTGTTTTTTATTTCTGCGAAAAGTTTTATTTTTTCTCCCCGCACAGAAAATGAAATAATTTACCAGAGGCTGTTTGAGGTCCATTAACAGCTGCCAAATCCTCAACAACAAGACCAAGTTTTATAATTTCAACCCTCTCTCTGTCCAATAATCGTAACACTTGAAGTAAACCGTCGAGGGCATTCAACTCTAGAGCCGCCAGGTAATCGTATTCTTGAACACGGATCAAAGTTCCTTCCTCGTTTCTTGCTTCGGATGAGTTGGGATCGATTCTATACCGCAAAATCGGCGCAATGTCAGGATCACTTGCTACAACTCGATGAACATACGCTCCAATCTTTATTAAAAAAGCAGTAAAAACAAATTAAATTGAATCAATTGATTTTTTTATCGTTATTTTTCATTTGTAGGGGAGAGTAGGCTACATTGAACCAGGTTTTTTATAAAGTCCAAGAACTAATTAAATTTTACAAATTTTGATCAGGTTTTTGTATGAAAATAAAACTGAAGTACTCCTTTAGTTAATACACACGTTACAAACACAAATTACTGTGATTAAATAATGAAATTTAATTTTTTTCTAACCAGCTACACTTTTCTTATTTTGAAGGATGTGTGTCTACATTGAACCACCTCTAATAAAACACTACAATTTACTTTGAAAATAATATTTCCACTTACACATTGTAAAAGATCTTATTTTCCACTCAAAAAAATATAGAATTGTTGTTAAATAGTTATTATTTGTTAATATAGGAGATTAATATATTTCGATGTCAGGTTAGGTAGCAAAAGTGACAGTTTAAATTTATCTCGTTCACAATTGTGATGAAAGCATGTCTTCCAGTATTTTTTTTACTAATTAGTAGAGCAGACAACTTTACAACTCTTAAAATTGAAAATTCTTTGCTTTTTCGGGTGGTTCAATGATGCCGCACTCACTGTATACACATGACATTCACAACAAAAATTGTTTATAATTAATTTATTTAAGATTTTAAATTCTTTATTACATCGGAATATTGAAGTTGACACCTTAAGCGAAATAAATCACAAGTTTATTAATTTTTAAAACTTCCTATTTCAATAAAAAAACGTCATTATAATTCCACAAAATTTTTTGTTTTGTACGTGAAAAACAGTTTTTTTTAGTTTTTCTTTGTAAATAATAAATCTACGTGCCGGAAATTTTTAGACATTGTCTGCTTCGGTAAAACTTACTTATATATTGAATAAGAAAAAATTTCACTCAGTCATTTCTCAGAAAATTGAAGTGGTTCACTGTTGACGCTGGTTCAATGTAGCCTACTCTCCCCTACAGAATTACAATTTTATTTATTTGGTTTTAAGTTATCACATAGTTTATCAATTTTTAAAATTTTGTACGAAATATTGGATCTGGCATTTTTAATTTTGAAAATTGGACGCCATATTTGTAATTAGCGACCCCAAAAATCCCTGAATTAGTAATTTCATGTAATTTTATGGATTTTTCAATTTTTTCTTCCGCCATATTGAATGCGCCATTTTTAATTCTCTAAATTCAACTTTAAATGCGTTATAAGCGACCTCAAAAACACATTTTAATAAAATTTGTTGCAAGAATTCAATTATTTTCAAAAATAATAAAATTCTTAGAAAAAATTCAATTATTTTCATAAATAATAAATTTCTCTACGGAAATACAATTATTTAACAAAAATTTAATAAAATTATTCGAAAGAATTCCATTATTACCTAAAATTTGTTTAAATTCTTCTAAAAAAGATTAACTACTCAGTAAAAAAAAATTTAGAGAAAATTAACATTAAAAGCTTTAAATGATTATTTAAACTTGGCTGATTTTGAAACACGTAGTAATACGCACAATCACCCTAGTTGAATTTAAAAAAAATTTTAAATTAGTTATTAAAAAATCTGACACTTGTGGAAAAATAAATAAGTAGGGTCATTTGGGGTAAATGTTAACAAGGGGTAAATGTAAACAGTAGATGTTTCAGCTAAATTTACAAATTTAAAAATAAGTACGACGTCAATATTTTTACCTCAGCTCACCTACAAGATGTTCTGAGTATTGCCAATATTTTATTTTGACAATTGGCAATGCCATAGTGTAAGTTATCTTTTAATGCAAAAAAGATTGAAAATCAAAATTTTACTGTTTCAGTATTTTGTCTCGCATTTGCATAAAAATAAATTTAAAAATCAAACAAAAATATGTAATTCTTTCTTATTAAGGGAGTATTCTGGTCTATAGGCCTCAATTTCAGGCGTTTTTTCCGAGTAGAATAAAAAAGAAAGTTTAACATTTTTAGTACTTACTTTTCTTGCAAGTTGTTTATTAATGTTTAAAGAGTACAGAAAAAAATTAGGAAACAAAATAATAACAAAATTTAAAAGTTATAAACTGATGAATTGGGGACTGAAAAAAAGAAAGTGCGTACTGGTTGACAGTGTGGAGACTTTTGTAATGTTCTAAAACAAAAAACTCAAAGAAATTCTTGATTATTAAAGGCTTCGCTATGGTCGGTACTCGGTACCTTGGAAAAGAAAAAATAAAATTTTTTAGCAAAATGGCGACGATTTAAAAAAAAATGCTGTTTTTTGATTCTGTTTTTTAACTTTTTTGAATTTTTTAAAAATAGTAAAAAAAATATTTTTCAAAATCCAAGGTTCCGACCATAAAGAGATATACAAAGAACATTTCTGCAAAATTTGAAGTAAATTGGTTGAGTAGATTTTGAGTTATCGTCCCTGTTAAAAATTTCGGACTAATTCCGGATTAAATACGGACAGAATATTACGGATTAGTCCGAAAATTATACGAAAAAGGACCGAAAATGATCCGCGTTAGTCTGATATTAATCCGAACGAAACCCTGAATCCGAAAACACTCCGATGTAATCCTAAAGGTCTACGAATTTAGTCCGTAATTAGTCTGCAACAATCCGAATTTAATCTAGTTAAAAAAACTTAATCCGTAAAATGTCCGAACCAATCCGAACTCTGTAAGCAAGAAATCCTATATAGTCCGCAACAATTTGAAATTAAGTGTTGCAAAATCCTATTCCGAAACAACTACGAAACAATCCGAAAACTGTATGCAACGAATTCGGAAATTGTCTGCAACGATTGAGATTTAATCCAATTGAAAGACATAATCCGAAACAATCCGAAATCTGTATGCTAAGTATCCGAAAATTGTCTGAAATAATCCGGATTTAATTCAATTAAAAGGCATAATCCGAAACAAATACTAAACAATCCGAAATATGTATGCAAAGAATCCGGTAATAGTCAGCGGCAATCCGAATAATATCCGATCAAAACACCCCAGTCCGAAAAGAAGTCTTATAATAATATGGAATTTGTAAATATATATATACAATCCACAGACAGTCCAAAACAATCCATATTCAATCCAATTCAAAGGCTTAATCCGGAATGATTTTGGTCAGATACATTCAAACTATAATTATAATTTCGTATGACAAATACCTGACCATAACCAGATTAATTCCGGACTTAATCGGATTATTTGCAAGTTGCGTATTACCCAGACTAACTTCAGACTAGATCGTACTAATTCCGGATTCACTGGTTATACACAAACCTATTGAGTTTGGATTTTTTCGGATAAATCCAAACTAATTCTGAGTGACGAAAATCTGACCATAAGCAGACTGTTTCGGATTAGCTGCGGATTCACTGGTTAAACCAATCGGATTATTTCTGCATTTACTAGTTGCATATAATCTGACTAACTTCGGACTAAATCGGACTAATTACGGATTCAATATAGTTATAAAAAACTGTATTCAGTTCAAACTTAATTCAGGGTGAAAAAACTTCACAATAAACCGTACTGTTGTGGACAAATTCCGAATTAGTCCGAAATCGGGCCGACTTTTTATTTAGGGTATTTACTTATAGGTAAATAAAATATTTACTATTGCAGTTAATTTGATTTTACACTAGTATTATTAGTTATCTTTTTTAATATTATAATTAACACTTATGCGTTAGTTTTTTGTTATTTCTTATCGTGGTACTTGATAAATTCTATTGTGAATTTGAACTCCCATGCGAGCATGGTATAGTGGTTAGTGTATTTGATTTCGGTGCGATATAATGTTAGATAGGTGTAGGTTCGAATCCCCAAGCGTTAGAAATTCTAAGTTAATGTAAATAAAATTGCGATAGGTAAATCGAAAAATATATTGAATGTAGCATAAAGTAATAATAATTAATATGTGTAACTTGTATAATTATTTTTTTATTAACATTCACTAAATTGTTCGGACTAAATTTTGACTGTTTCGGACTAATTCTAGATTCACTAGTTAAAATTAACTGATTAATGTCGGACTTCATCGGACAAACTCCGGATTTACTAGTTGTTCACAAACCGTATAGAGTTCAGATTTATTCGGATTAATTTCCGGTGACTAAAACCTGACCATAAACCGCACTGTTTCGGACAAATTTCGGATTAGTCCGAAATCTGTCCGGTTTTTTAACCAGGGGTGTCAACAAGAATCTTTTTCAATTCCCACTTCACCAGTTCATAACTTTTAAAATTTTTGATTATTTTTTTTCCTAATTTTTTTCTGTATTCTTTGAACATTAATAAACAACTTGCAAAAAAAGTAAATATTAAAAATGTTAAACTTTCTTTTTTATCCCACTCGGAAAAACGCCTTAAAATTGAGGCCTCTAGACCAGAATACCCCCTTAATGCCCTAACAAAAATTGTCTTTGATTTTTGATTTTCGTCAATTTAGTTAATAAATAATTAAGTGTTTACATTTACCCCGAGAATTCGAAAACTCGGGGTAAATGTAAACAGAACTTGAACTACATTTTAAAAGAAAATAATTGAATAAATTTGCTTCTATTTCACAATTTCATTAATTTGGCAATGTAAAATTACTTAGAAAAGGAAATTAGGTCCTCTTTAAAAAAAAAAAATTTGATAAAAAAAAAATTTTTTTTTGAAAATTTGATCAATTTTTAAAAATATTTTTAGGTTCATCCGCCATTTTGAAAATTCAAAATTTGACTTCAAATTCGTATTCAGCGACCTCAAAAACTATTAAAATTTGTTCAAGTTATTCAAGTTTTTACATTACTAATTTTGTAATGGTTGATTGTTTATTTTGTATAATACATTATCAGTCAACTGGTTGATTTACTATACATCTACGAAGAATTTTTTTTTAGTTTTTCCATCCCTTAAAACAGTAGTATACTTGAAATAACTTGTTTCTTAAACCTCGCTTAACTACAGTGGTGTTTACATTTACCCCGAATTTTAGGAAAATTTCAAAATCTCGGGGTAGATGTAAACAGTCAGTTTTAGGCGATTCAGGTGCATCAATATTTTTTTGTACCTCATAAAATTTTTCTAGGGAACTCTAGTAACAAGTTCATGCAAAAGAAATCCGTCCGTTTTACCTTTTAACAAAAAAAATAATGTTTTTGGTGAAAAATAGATATTCCGTTTACATTTACCCCAATTAGACCCTAGTTATTTAAAATTTTTATTTAACAAAGATTATTCAATTTTTAAATAATTTAACTTCGAGTTTATGAAAAAAATTCATCTTATGGTAAATTGTAATTAAAAATTTTTGCGATAGTTAAATTCCCGTAAATAATTTAAAAAGTTTGAATTAAGTATTTATTTAATTGTTAATTTTGTCAAATATAATTGAAATAAATTTTATATTTTAAATCATTTAATTTTATTACTTTCAAAATTTATTTTTAAATAGAATCGTATTTCTAAAGAATTCTACTTAAAAATTTGGAAAATAATTGAATTTTAGAAAAATTTAGAATTGATGTTATTAGCAGTATATGAAAAAACGTAAATATTTTTTTTATGGAAATCAGGAGAATGTCAGGGAAATTTTATATAAAATTTTTGTGAATGGACTAAAAGGAGTTTTTTTAGTCGTCAATCTTAATTTTTCGATAGCTACTTTTTACTACTTTTTCAGTCTTAAAGCTAATTTTTGCTACTTTTTTAAAAGTAATTATTGATTGCAAAGTTTAGTTTTGCCAGATTTTTTCTCAATTTAGCAATAATTTTGTCACACTTTTGCCAAAATATTTTGCCAGAGTAGTGCTATAATTTTTTTGTGGCAATGCTACAATATTGCCACAATTTTTCCACAGAATTGCCACAAACCCCAAAAATTATTTACAATTATTTTGCTGTTCTATCGCCACAATTTTACCAAAATATTGCCATAGTTTTGCCAAAAAATTTCAGTACGCACAATATTTATAATTCTAACCAATGATATTATATGAAAAAAATTTATTTCTATAATTATTATTAAAAAATGAATTTACTATTATTTATTTTTTATTTATTGTGTAATAAAGTGGAAAATAGAAAAATCTCTTCTCATTAGAATTACCTGTGTATTTTCTCTAATTGTCACTGTTCCGGGATCAATAAACGTTGGCGATTTATTGTTAACGTCGATAATGGAAATATTGACAACAACATTTGCCGTACGTTGAATTTCAGTTCCACTGTCAATGGCAATTACATTTAAAATATATCTCGTTGTTTTTGGTGACGTTAAATCCGGATCTAAATTCGATCCAGATGCGACTTTAATTATTCCAGTTTCCGGTCCGATAACGAATTTGTCTCCAGCTCCACTTTGTATTCGATATACTAATTTATTGTTTGGAGATGATAAATCTCTGTCCCAGGCTTTTACCTGAAAAAAAGAATTGAGTAAATTCTCTTCTTTTTGTTGAGACAAATAAAAAAAAATAATTACCTGTAATACTGTCGTGCCTCCGGGTACATCTTCGGGAATATTTTTTTTGTAAACGGCTCTTTCAAAATTTGGTCCATTGTCATTGACATCTTTGAAATAAATAATTACAGGCACATCGGAACTTAAACTTGGTGTGCCCATATCTTTGGCTCTAATTGTCAATCGTAGGGGGCGAATGGCTATTTCCATTTGTCCTTTATTGGCGGGTAGTTTTTCAAAATCCATTGGTATTGATGGTGTAATTATTCCTCTCGTTGGATCGATCGTAAAATTACGGGAATATTCACTATTTACGATCGAATAAACGACTTCACTGTTTCTCGTTCCTGAAAAATGGTTTTTATTTTTCCTTTTCAATTTTAATTTTTGTTACTATTTTTATTGCATAAAAATAAAATAGGTATTATCCTATTACTTTTCTGGTTTGAATGTTTTTTCTTGTTTTTCATTAATTTTGTCTTCTTTTCATTATTTTCATTTCTTAATAAATAATTAATTAAAAATAATTATTTTCATTTATTTATAAATAAAATAAAAATAATTAAATTTTAATTAATTAAAATTTAATTTCATTCATTTTTATTTCTTTGTTTTTCATCACGATAGTTTATATGAAAAAATAAAATACAATAAAAACTTAATTTAATTTACCGTTCAAATCAATGTCAAAAGCCTCAACAATTAATGGCGATTCAAATTGTTCTTCATTCTCGAGTAAAACGATTTCGTATTTATTTTGCAAAAAAACGGGCGCATTATCATTAACGTCAAGAATATTGACAATAAGTTGGGCTGTGTTTCGATTTCCTCTTCCCAAATCGTCGCGTGCCTCGACAGTTAAATAATGTCGAGACACTAATTCTCGATCGAAACTTGAGCCACTTTCTTTCACTGTAATAACGCCACTCAAAGGATTCAGAGATAATCTGTAAAAATTATAAACCACTTTCTTTTATTCGAAATTATGCTTATTTATAAACTAAACTAGTTTTTATTTTAAACTTAAACACTGTAAATTACTTTAAATGTTTCACTATTACTAAATAATAATTAGTTAATTTAATAATTAATTTATTAATTAATTAAATTTAATTGATGGATTTCTCCTATAAGAGTGGGGGAATGGAAAGAAAAAATTTTTTGCTTAAAACTTACACGTGAGCGATGCTGCCTCCCAAATTTGTATATCTAATTCCGAAAGTTCCAAAATTCCCACTGTCAGCGTCTAAAGCCTGCACCCAAGCAACTGTTGAGCCAATTTCACAATTTTCCGGTACCGATACTTCATATGTGTTCTGAGTGAATTCCGGATAATTATCATTTTGATCTTTAATGTAAACTGTTACTGGCACAATACTATATTTTGCCGCTGGGGTTACAATTTCTCTGGCAATTAATGTAAAATTGACAACTGAAAATTTGTATTCTTTTTAAAAAAATTAAAATGTCAAAAAATTTTTATTTAATTATTTTACATGATATTTTAAAAATTCTACAAAACAAAATATTTCAAAAACTGCACACAAAAAAATAATAATAAAAATTAATAAAAAATTTAAAAAGTTTTAATTATTCTTCAAATTTAAAATAAGAAATTTTTAAAACTGAAAAATTTTTATACTTTCTTAATCAAAATTTTAAGTTTTGAAATTAAAAAACTTGCTTCAAAAATTTTTCATACTAAAAAATATGCTTAAAATTTACAACGAATAATGATATTTTAATTCATGTTTGATTTAAAATTATTTTTGAAATTAAAAAAATTAGGCAAATGAAATTTTTGAATATTTAAAAAGGAAATTGAATAAAAATTGAGAAAGTAATAATTTATTTACCAGTTCTCTCTTCAAAATCTAGTTTTGAAGTATTTTTAACACGAATTAAGAATGCAGCTTCATTGATTCCACGCGATGGGGTGATGTCGAAAATTCCATTATCTCCATCGATGAACATTCCAAAAGTTCCATTCGTCCCCTAAAACAATAATATCTTAACCAATTCCACATTTGCAAAATAACATTTTAATTATAGCAGAGGTCACGAGAAAAATTATTTATTCCATTTTTTCTTATTTAAGCTGTTTTTTTTAATACATTTTTTAAACTCAACAATTCAAACAGGAATAAAAAAAACCCAACCCTACCCTAATTATTAATTGTTATTAAATATTAGTTAATTAAATTTTTAAAAATCTGTGTAAAATAAATTCTGACCTAACTTCACCCTTTTTTAGTTTTTACCTAAAAGTTAAATTTCAACTTCGACATTTTCCCTCTGAATATTATTCACTTTATGACCTAAAAAATTTGACCTAAGTTTTAAAGTTAAACTCTCTCCCCAAACTCTGTTAGTTGGCCTAAAATTAAAGTTTAGGTATTTATTATTTTCTCTAATTTTTATTGACCTAAATTCGCCTTTTGATCACTAACATTTGACCTAAATATTATGGTTGAATTTAAATTTCGACCTATATACCTAAACTGTATAGTAAATTCACGAATTATTATTTTCGACCAAAAAGTTTAATTTCATGATCAACAATTCCCCTCTTGTTTAGTTTTAAAAACTCGTAGTATGACCTTGAAGCGGTCACTTCATGTATTTTTCAATAATTAATTATATTTAGAATAGGGAGCTCCTGGATGATACTGATTGTCTAACATTTCTGCAATTTGGTCATTTCTGTGTTCTCTAGGAGTGGGGCATTGATTGATTTGGGTTTGATTGTCGATTTAGGAAAATTCAATTTTATTCGAGTTTTTCCATTTGTCGACATAACACCAGAAAAATGGCCGTGCTCTCACGTGCCGGCCGAGGACACGGAAAGGTGCATTATTTAATTTTCAAGTGTCTTTATGTCTAATTTATTTAAGTTAAAGTTTATAAATTTTGTTTATTTTCTTTTATTTAAAGTGTGGCCGTTATAATAGTCCCGAATTTTAATTATTGTCATCCATGATATCTATCTTGGATTTTGCAACAGTAGTCATCCAGGACTCCCATGGTAGGAGGGAAACTTTAATACATTCCTGGAATCTGGATAATTCTGGTCACTCCACACTGAATGCACTGAGAGAAATTCCTGGTTCATACAACCAGATTCTCGTGGTGAAAAACGTCTTTAACTACGATTGAAGTTGTTCGAACATGACTGAACATAGTTGCGTTGACGATGAAACCTAGTTAATATAAATTTAATTTCTGGTTATAGTAACCAGGATCATGGTTGACACTGAAATTGTGAATGTGATTGTAAAGCTATAACCCAAGTGCGAAATTAAAAACGGCCCAAAACTGGCCCAGTGATGGCATTGTCAGTGCCTACTCTTGGCAGACAATAGTGGCCCGACTGTCGGGAGGTTAACCGCGGTAGGCCGTCGGCAGCCAATCATCGGCCGATTCTCGGTAAACATTAATGGCCCATTATTGGCTGCCAATACTCCCCAGTGTTGAAAAAATTAAAAAAAAAATATATTTTTATTTAATTAACTAATTAATTCATAATATTTATACAATTTATTTCCCTGAATTAATCGCAAACTTACAAATATTTGAAAAATTCTTACCGCCCGCGGGGATCGATACCTGAACCTGACGCACCACAGCCTAACACTCTGACCACTCTGCTACTCTGACTTGAAGTCGAGGAAGCAAAAGGGTTCTTATAAGGTACACTACACTGGCCGATACTGTGCCATTATTGGGCCGAGCTACGTCCCAATATTGGCAATTATAATTTTCCATCATAGATACAAAACGATAGACATTAATGTGCCATTCAAGAAATTCAAGAAAACAAAATGGGCCGATCTTCGTCACATATATCATTGGCAATTGTCTTTTGCCATTAAATATTGAGCAACTTTGCCGTGAATGTGCCATTATTGAGCCAAGCTACGCCCTAATACTGGCAATTATAATTTGTCATCAAAGATACAAAATGTTTGCCATTAAAGTGCCACTAATGTGCCATTAATGGGCCGATCTTCGTCACATCACTGGCAATTGTCTTTTGCCATTAAAGATTGATTAACTTTGCCAATAATGTGCCGTTATTGGGCCAAGCTACGCCCCAATTCTGGCAATTATAATTTGCCATTAAAGACAAAAAATTTTTGCCATTAAAGTGCCACTAATGTGCCATTAATGGGCCGATCGTCGTCACATCACTGGCAATTGAATTTTGCCATTAAAGATTGATCAACTTTGCCGTGAATGTGCCATTATTGGGCCAAGAGCTGGCCCAGTCCTAAAAAATTTGAAAATCTGACCATCGGCGCCATCATTGGCCCATCAATGGGACGTTTTTAACACCAGTAATGGTCCAGTAACTACTGCCAATTCTCGGCAGACATTACTAGACCAATGATGGGCCGTTTTTGCAGTCTTGGCATTTCGCACTTGGGAATAGACAACGATGTATGTTATCTATGATTAAGAGGTTAAATTTATATATTTTTTCATCTTCTTACTCTAGAATTTATTTTCATAATATTTATAAATAATGTAGTCCATCCTTTGTTGTCATAAAAATAATTTTAAAAGTCGTCAAAAATATATAGGTTATTTGAAATCATTCATCACATTAATCTAATAAATTGTCAACACTCAATACTATCACTAAAATAAGTAAAACGATTTACATAAACAATATACTATATACATTCACTTTTATTTTACACAGTTTTGTTAATAAGAGGAAATATGAAAAAACATAAAATATGTACTTTGAAATAAAAACTTGACGAGACCATTCTACGTTGTGTTAAAAATCAAACTATAGCAGAAAGTATAAAGACGTACTGCGCTTGCTTCCGACTACTGAAATCTAACATAACTGCCTGGTTACTACAACCAGGCATTTTTAGTTAAAGACAAATTTCACCACGAATCATGGTTGTCACAACTAGAATGGTTTTTTTTTTAAATTTTAGTTAATAAAACTAAATTTCTGGTTACTGTAACCAGAAAACATGTTACAGGGACAATTTGAAGTTGGTCCAGTAACTCCATTTCATTGACTACCTTTTTCTGGTTGTATTAACCTGGGTCCATTTCTCTCAAACCATGGTTTGAGAGATGAGTACCGTTATTTTATGAAATTGTATATTTATTATTGTTTATTTAATTTTCGGGATCTATACGATTTATTTTTATTAGGAGCAAATTTAAATTCTTCGACAAAAAAAGGTGAACTCGAATCATTTTATTTCTGTATTTATATGTTTTATTTTATGTGAAATTTAATTGAAATATTTATTGTATGTAATAATTTCATTTATCTATTTATGTATGTGTGTTTTTGTGTGTATGTGACTGAGACGCGTCTCCAAATTTAATTTGTTATAGAGAGAATATAATCTATTGACTATAGATAAATATTAATAAATTGTCAAATATTATAAAAATAAATTCTTTTATTTTTATTTATGTAAATTTTCATTAATCTTTGCTGTAAAAAATGTTCATATATGTAATTAATTGAATTGATCTTTAATTTAAATTGATTCTTTTGTAATTTAACTGTTCCTTAATATTTTCACATATAAAGAGATTAAAAATTTGTTACAACCTAAACAACCTTGACCCAAGTTTTCAAACTACATATATTCCATAAAATTTGCTAGTTCACCTAAATTTTAATATAAGATTTTCGTGTCCTCTATTTGTTTTATTTGAATTCATTTCTTTACAATTTTTATTTAACCTATAGTTTGAAGCAAACTAATTTTCAAATTAATCATTATAATTATTAACTATTACTTAATTTAAATAATCCAACTAAGTTAATTTAAATCTGAACTAAATTTAAATTATAAATTGTTAATTGATTTAAAAAATTTAAATTTTAAATTTAAAAATTTTTTTTTGGCTTCCTCACCTGTGAGATGTACCTAAATTCCCGAGTCGAACTTTTAGACCTGCTTACCTCCTTAAAACTGAGGGTTTGTAAGGATGTAATAGGATGAAAGCAGAGTTTATTTGCATTGCAAGTTTCAAATACTGCTTGACCCTTACTTACAGAATTCTTTCCTTTCCCAAAACCCTGGAAAAACTGCTCATAGCATATTTGAGATCATTTTGAACTAATTTTTATAATAACTTTAATTATTAATAAATGGCATTATTATTTAATGATTTTTACTTTTTTTTAATTTAATCGTTACCAATAGCGAATTCATAAATAATGTTAGTATATTTGTGAGGATTAATACATATCCATTTATATATAAAAAAAAATTTTTTAAATTAAATATTTGTTAATTAAATTATTTAACGGTGTATATAATCATTAAATTGCATACTTATAACTATACAATACAGAAAAATCGGAATAAACGCAAACCTACGAAATAAATAAAATCTAACACACGCGAGACTTGAACCTACGACCTACGAACTACGGACTACGAAACTAACGCCCTAACCACTATGCTACGGAACCCAACTAAACACAGACGCTTTATTTTCAGTGACTTGTTGAGTTATTGGTTTTGGTGATGCAATAAAGCATTTATTGACACTAATACACTACAGCAAATAAATAAATTGTTTAATAATAATAACCTACTTTAAACATTCATAAATTAATATTTTTATTATTAAAAAAAATGTCAAAACATTTTAGTTAAAAATAATATTTATAAATTTAATAATAAAAAAGTACATGTTTCGGTAACCTATTCGCCGAGGGGGTATTTTCTTGCGTATTGGAGTGTACACATTCCTGGTAATAGGTATGTAATACCCGTGATAGTGCGTAATGGTGCGTAATAGTCAGTAATATAGCGTATTACCGAGTAATAGCTGTGTAATAGTAAGTAATATCGTGTAATAGTCGCGTAATAGTATTGTTATTTGCATAGTTCAATTTATCAAATAATTAATTAACTAGATTGTTAAACACAGAAATTTGACTCTTATAAATATGGATGTTCATAGGTACTATGATATTAAAAATTATATTTGTACACTACCACGCCCTCAAATAGAGGAAAATAATTTTTATGTACATTAAACTCTATTTTAAATGCTTCAAGTGTTTCATGATTTAAAACAATGTTCTCGTTTGTATTTATTTCATCCAAAATACTCAGAATTACACCTGTAATATTGTGTAATATTCCTGTAATATAGCGCAATATTCGGGTAATATAACGTATTGGCGTAATATACTAGCTTAATAGGCGTATTAGTCATGTATTAGCCGTAATGTGCGTAATAGGGATTACTGTGTACACCATTTTTCTTAGAAAATACCCCCTCGCTATTCGCAGTTTGAAGTTAGTTGTTGTTTACATTTTTGTTTTTAATTTTTTTTAAATTTTTCTTTTCAAATATTTTAAATATTAAAATTAATGTATTGAAAATCTTCGAATTGTTGCAAAGAATTTTATAAAAAAATTTGATAATACCCGTGCAGAAAAATGGTGAGGGCCCCCGGCGGGGCCCTCGTGGATTGCCCTCTTGCCATGTGGAACCCGCAGGGGCAATCCACGCGGAGCCCTCGAAGGCGTGACATGCTTTCCCTCATGGGTGCCCTCGAGGAAAATCCTCATGGATTCCATATGGATTTTCCACGCGGTGCCCTCGTGGATTTCATAAAATGCCCTCAACTTTATTTTCAATTAAATTAATAAATTAATTATTTATTAATAACAAATTAGTCCAATTATTCATATTCAACATTCTTATTTAACAATTTTTACTTTTTTTAATTAAATCGTGACCAAAAAAAAAAAAATCTGACGCACGTGGGAATTGAGCCTACGACCTATTGACTACCAGACAACACTCTTACCACTATGCTACGGGACCTACTTGAAAATTATTGCTTTAATGTAGGTAACTTGCTGACTTGCTTTTGATGATTCAATAAATTATTTATTAACACTAATACACCATGACAAATAATTAAATAGTTTAATAATAATAATAATAACAATATCAATAATATAATAATAGACCATAAATATTCATAAATTAATATTTTTATAATTTCAAAAAAAAAAAATGTCAAAACATTTGTGTTAAAAACGCGTTTTTCATAGTTTAAAATCATTATAAACATTAATTTTTTTATGTAAAAAAAATTTTTTTTTTGGACTTAGAAATTTTTTCTAGTTAATAATGTGGGCAATCCATGAGGGCCCTCGCGTGGGCCCTCATGGATTTGCCCTTAGGTAAATTCAATATTTTCAAAAAAAGTAACATTAAATATTTGTTAAAAACGCGTTTTTCATAGTTTAAAATCATTATAAACATTAATTTGTTGATGAAAAAAAAATTTTTTTTTTGGACTTAGAAATTTTGTCTAGTTAATGATGTGGGCAATCCATGAGGGCCCTCGCGTGGGCCCTCATGGATTTGCCCTTAGGTAAGTTCAATATTTTCAAAAAAAGTAACATTAAATATTTGTTAAAAACGTGTTTTTCATTGTTTAAAATGATAGTAAACAATAATTTTTTGTTGTAAAAAAAATTTTTCGTTTGGACTTAGAAAAATTGTTGAGCAGGGCATTCATAATGGCTAAGAGCAGGGGCCCTGCTGGTGCCCTCGTAAATTTCCATAACTTTGTGATAGGATTTCTGGAAAAATGTCACTTAATGTTTATTTCAGGTGCTTTGAAACGTAATTTAATGCATTCTGAACTAAAGTTTTTCAACAAAAAAATTTTTTTTTTAAACTTAGATAAATTTTTGAGCAGGGCAACCGTAAGGGCAAAGAACGGGGCCCCTGCTGGTGCCCTCGTGGATTTCTCCTCATGGATCTTCCACGAGGGCCCCTGACGGGGGCCCCGGAGCTGTGGGGCTCGAACGTGGCTTTTTCCACACGGGTAATAGAATTCCTTCAAAGAATTTCTTTATTTAAAAAAATAACTAAATTCTCGCGAAGAATTTTATTAATATTTTTAAAAATCCTAATTAAATTCTTTTGAAAAATTTCTTTGAATGTTTTTTAAACTAATGGAGTTTCTTTAATAATTTTAATTGAAAATTTCGAAAGCAATTGCATTTTATGAAGAATTTTATTAAAATTGTATTGAAAATAATTGATTTCTTGCAAAGAACTTTACTATTTATCAAAATAATTTTATATAGAATTTTTTTTAAATATTTTGAGAATAATTAAATTGTTTTTAGAAAATTTT
This sequence comes from Leptopilina syphax, assembly GCA_032872505.1. NCBI lineage: Eukaryota > Metazoa > Arthropoda > Insecta > Hymenoptera > Figitidae > Leptopilina > Leptopilina syphax. The sequence goes on from CM065471.1 coordinate 22,114,625, forward strand.
AAATTCTTGTTGAAATTAAATTTTATGGAAATTTTTAAAAATAATTAAATTCTTTCGTTTAATTTTATTTTAATTGGATTAATGATTATTTAATTCCTGCAGAGAATTTTAGTATTTATAAAAATAGTTGAATTATTTCAAAGAATTTATTAAAGTTTAAGAAATTAATTGCAATTTATGAAAATATTTAAAAATATTTGAATTCATCTAAGGAATTCAATTAAAATTGTTTTGAAAATAATTGAATTCCTGCCCGTGTGGAAAAAGCCACGTTCGAGCCCCTCAGCTCCGGGGCCCCCGTCGGGGGCCCTCGTGGAAGATCCATGAGGAGAAATCCACGAGGGCACCAGCAGGGGCCCCGTTCTTTGCCCTTACGGTTGCCCTGCTCAAAAATTTATCTAAGTTTTAAAAAAAAAACTTTTTGTTGAAAAACTTTAGTTCAGAATGCATTAAATTACGTTTCAAAGCACCTGAAATAAACATTAAGTGACATTTTTCCAGAAATCCTATCACAAAGTTATGGAAATTTACGAGGGCACCAGCAGGGCCCCTGCTCTTAGCCATTATGAATGCCCTGCTCAACAATTTTTCTAAGTCCAAACGAAAAATTTTTTTTACAACAAAAAATTATTGTTTACTATCAGTTTAAACAATGAAAAACACGTTTTTAAACAAATCTTTAATGTTACTTTTTTTGAAAATATTGAACTTACCTAAGGGAAAATCCATGAGGGCCCACGCGAGGGCCCTCATGGATTGCCCACATCATTAACTAGAAAAAATTTCTAAGTCCCAAAAAAAAATTTTTTTTTCATCAACAAATTAATGTTTATAATGATTTTAAACAATGAAAAACACGTTTTTAACAAATATTTAATGTTACTTTTTTTGAAAATATTGAACTTACCTAAGGGCAAATCCATGAGGGCCCACGCGAGGGCCCTCATGGATTGCCCACATCATTAACTAGAAAAAATTTCTAAGTCCAAAAAAAAAATTTTTTTTTACATACAAAAATTAATGTTTATAATGATTTTAAACTATGAAAAACGCGTTTTTAACACAAATGTTTTGACATTTTTTTTTTTTTTTTGAAATTATAAAAATATTAATTTATGAATATTTATGGTCTATTATTATATTATTGATATTGTTATTATTATTATTAAACTATTTAATTATTTGTCATGGTGTATTAGTGTTAATAAATAATTTATTGAATCATCAAAAGCAAGTCAGCAAGTCACCTACATTAAAGCAAAATTTTCAAGTAGGTCCCGTAGCATAGTGGTAAGAGTGTTGTCTGGTAGTCAGTAGGTCGTAGGCTCAATTCCCGCGTGCGTCAGATTTTTTTTTTTGGTCACGATTTAATTAAAAAAAGTAAAAATTGTTAAATAAGAATGTTGAATATGAATAATTGGACTAATTTGTTATTAATAAATAATTAATTTATTAATTTAATTGAAAATAAAGTTGAGGGCATTTTATGAAATCCACGAGGGCACCGCGTGGAAAATCCATATGGAATCCATGAGGATTTTCCTCGAGGGCACCCATGAGGGAAAGCATGTCACGCCTTCGAGGGCTCCGCGTGGATTGCCCCTGTGGGTTCCACATGGCAAGAGGGCAATCCACGAGGGCCTCAATTAGGTTCAATTAGGACTTAAAAAGGAGTTGCCAGAGTTAAATAGAACTTACGCAGGAGGAAAAACACACCAAGGGTTTGTTAGGTGCATGTTAGGATTAAATTATACTTACCAGGAGGTAAGCAGGTCTAAAAGTTCGACTCGGGTTTTAACGTTATGCTTTACTTCCCCCCAGGCGTTTAATGACCTAAACTTTGGTAAATTGATTGGTGATCATAAAATGACCATCAGATAAATATAGAACACAATAGAAAGCATGAAATTTAATTTTTTAGCTACACACTAACAATTTATAATTTAAATTTAGTTCAGATTTAAATTAACTTAGTTGGATTATTTAAAAATTTAAAATCTGGCAAGTGTCAGATGAAGAAGAAAATCTGTATTAAAAGTCATAAATTAAAATTTAGGGCAAAATGACATAAGAAAGAAAAGAAAAAAATTTAATTAAAGCATTAAGTTAAGAAGCAATTTAAAATTTTGGATAAATCTAAATAAAAATTTAGGTCAAAATGGCTTATTAAGAAGAAAAGTAGAACATTAAAATTGTGGTTGAAGCAAAAAAATCTATGTTAAATCAAACGTTAAGTTTAGGAGCAAGAATAAATTAAAAGATTAAAAGGATGAATTAACAGATCAAAAAGAAAATGGGCAAAATAAAAATTTAGGTCACAATGATAAATTAAAGGGAAGGCTGAAATTGTTTAATTGTTTAAGGTTAAAATTGAGATTAAAGAAAAAACAACATTTAGGCGTTTAAAGCAAAATTTAGTGCAAAAAGTAAACGTAATTTTACAATTAAGTCAGATTAACATGTCAAAAACAAAATAGCAACTTTAAAATTTAGGTAAAAAGGAATGACAAAAAAAGGAATTAAAAGATTGTTTAAATTAAGAAAAAATGTAGGAGAAGGTGCAGAAAGTATATTTATAAAGGCAAATTAATGGTCGAAAAGCTCAAAATTAAAATTTAGGTCAAATTAAAAGGAAGTGTTAAAAGGTCAACATTTAGGTTAAAGCAAAATTTAGGTTAAGGAGTAAACGTAATTTTACAATTAGGTCATATTAACAGGTCAAAAACAAAATAGTAACATCAAAATTTAGGTCAAAATGAATGATTAAAAAAGGAATTAAAAGGTTGAAATTTAGATTAAGACAAAATTTAGGATAAGGTGATTAAAAATTAGGTCAAAATAAATTATTAAAAGAAAAGAATTAAAAGTTGAAATTAAAGTTAAATAAGCAATATGTAGTTTATGGTGCAGAATTAATTGTTTTTCAATTAATGTCAAATAATTCGCAGGTCAAAAAGAAAATAACAACATTAAAATTTCGGTCAAAATGCCAAATTAAACTCACTAAATCTGAATCAGTGAAATTCCACTGAAAATCAGTGAAATTTGACTGAGAATCAGTGAATCAGTGGAATTTCACTGAAAATCAGTTAAAAATAACTGAAATTTCAGTCATTTTCCACTAAATCGCCAATTAAAAAACTACTGAAAATTTCAGTTATTTTTTAATTGGCCAATCAGTAAAAAATGACTAAAATTTCAATTATTTTTAACTGATCTTCAGTGAAATTTCACTGATTCAAATCGCGAGAATAGAGTCACTGATTCTCAGTAAAATTTCACTGATTCAGTTTTAGAGAGAAAGAAAGTGACTAAAAAATGTTAATAATTTATGTTAAAGCACCGTGAATAGAACAGTGAAATTTCCAAATCCAGGTAAAAATTAGGTCAAGTATTGTGTTTCGTTTAATATTAAGTTTCATATATAATAAAAGCACTTGATAGTGCCAATGGCAATAAAGTGATAAACTCACCAGATCGTGATCATAAATTTCTGGAATCGCATCGCCAATAAAATTGACCGGTGTATTTTGTGGTGCATTCTCATTAATTTCGGCGATATATCTTGAACTTCGAAATGTTGGTGTTTCGTCATTAATGTCAGTGAGAATAACAGTGACTTCAGTTGATACTGATGGTGGTGGTATTACTACACTTGATATTTCTTTGACGGTAATTTTCAAGATAAAAGTACCATCACTATTATCAACAGCCTCTCGATTCAATTGCGCTATAGTGAACACTAAACCCGAAGTGGGTTCAATATCGAACAAGTGTTTTGGACCCTCAGTGATGCTGTACGTTATCTTGTTATTTATACCCTTGTCGCCATCAATTGCACGAACTGTTCATTTTTTTAAAAAATATTTTATTTTATTTTATTATATTTGTAATAATAAAAACTACATAAATAAAAAAATCATATAATTATAAATATTATAAATTTAGTTAAATAATTATAATTTTAATTAAACAATTATAAATTTAATTAAATAATTATTAATGAAGTCAATTGTTCTTAAAATTATCCAATTGTAATAATAATAATTTAAATTTATTATATAATTATGATTCAATAATAGTATTCGAAAATTGAAAAAATACCTTGTAAAACATGTGTTCCAATTCTGACATTTTCACTGATTCTGGCAACAGGGGTCATTGCAACAAATTCCGGAGGTTGGTCCTCCACATCCTGAACTTTTACTAAAATTGCGGTTGTTCCTGTATTTACCTACAAGATTCGAGTTTTATTAACAACGAAACTAGTAAATAATTAAATTAATTAATTAAACTGCAAATTGAATTCGGAATAACAACACTGGATTTATAGAAAATATCTGATTCAAACTGGAATTCCATTAGAATTTTGATTCCAATCGGAATGACATTGAATTTTTGATAAACTTCTGGTGTAATTTCGCAAGGATTTTTAGCAGATATTCAACAGAATTCCGATTTTAACTGTAATTCCAGCATAAATTGAAAATTTCAACGAAATTCCGCCTAAAATTTATCTGAAATTCGACGTCATTCAGATTGAAATGAGAATTGTAGTAGAATTCCAGTTAGAATCGAATATTCACTATAGAATTCCATTATCTCGATTCCGAATTCCACACTCGATTTTTTAATTTCATTTGCAATTTAAATTTCGATATGAATTCCGATGAGAAAAAATTCCATGCAAAGTGCTCTAACAAATTTCTTTTGGAATTTCGATTGGAATTTTAATAAAGTTCTGATTGAAATGGAATTCAGGCAGGAATTCCAAATAAAAATACATTCTAATCGTAATTATATCAGAATTCCAATCGGAATTCCTACAAGCATTTTAAAACGAATCTTTTCACGTGGCTTGGATTTAAATGAAATTTTCTCATCGGAAATACAATAAAATTCCTGTGAAATTATCAAATTACTGATTTTGATCGGATTTCAAAAATTGTATAGGAATTCCGATACCAATTTAAATCCAATTTTCACAGAAGTTTTATATTAATTTCGATGCAACTTTAGCAGAATTCTGACAGCAATTGGCAGACAATCGAAATTCCGTTTAAAACAATTTTTTAGAATTACGTTGAAATTCCGAATTTAACAAATATTCATGGAATTTGGAGAAAATATTTATAAAGAACTTTGCGAAAAACTTTTCTATTTTTAGATTAAATTTATTTATAGGAAAAATAAAAATATTTTTTAAAGGCTCAAGTGAAAAGTTTCCTGGAAAAGTACTACTAGAAACACTTTCTGGGGACTGGGAAATCTTTTCCCTTTGGTTTAAATTCCATTCAAAATCCAATAAAATTCAAGTGAAATTACTGATTGTTATCGGAATTTGGAAATAGTTATTGCAATTCCGATAATAATATCCATTGAAGTTTTACAGAATGTTTATCGCATTATCAATGAAACTCTGGCAGAATTCCATCCGTAATTGAGAAGGGAATCGAAATATTGTTTGAGAAATCTTTCAGAGTTCAGATGGAATTCCGACGTAATTTCCATGGAATTCTATAGGAACTCTGAAAGATTTCTCAAACATTATTTCGATTCCCTTCTCAATAATTATGCCAGCATAATTCCAACTATAGCGGAATTTCTTATTTCTCTTAACTTATAGCGGAATTCCCATGAAATTCTGATATGTTTCCGATTAGAGTGGAATGTCATCGAAATTCCTTTGGAAATGTTATATAATTCTGATATATTTCGGATTGGAGTAGAATTTTAGCAAAATTCCTTAGGGATTTTAATATAATTTCGATTAAAGTGGAATATTTAGTGTGAATTCTTATGAAATTCTGATATATTTTCTATTAGAGAGGAATATCATCGAAATTCCATTGGAATTCTATCGAATATCAGGCGAAACTTAGATTTCATTGGAATTTTTATGGAATTCTGACATATTTCCGATTTGAGTGGAATTTTTATGGAATTCTGATATATTTCCGATTAGAGTGGAATTTCAATTAAAATTCAATTGGAATTTTGTGGGAGGCGAAAAAAAATTATTTCTGAAAATTAGAATACCTTCTCGTTGATTGCCCGATCCACGGCAAGAATTCTCAATTGATAAAGATATTTTTTTTCGTAATCCAATGAGCCAATGAGTCGAACAACACCTTTTCCATTGACAGTGGTAATGGTAAATATGTCATTATCGCCATCCAATTCTTGAATGTAATAAACAACCTGACCGTGAGCACCTTCATCGGCATCGTTTGCTTCGACAGTTGTCAAAACACCGGGCGATGAATTTTCCTTTATTGTTATTGTCGTCGGATGGGGACGAAAAATTGGTATATTATCATTGATGTCCTCCACCAATATGAGAAGACTCTGTGTTATATAATTTCCTTCACCTAATTTCCGATCGGTTAGTGTCAAAATCAGTGCATACTCGTGTTGTAACTGAAATTTTTTTCAAAATTTATTAGGTTATTTTTTTAAATAATTTTGTCTTTTTTTTAATCATAATTAAAGAATTTTTCTTTTTAAAGGAAAAGTTGTCTCCGTATAAAATGCTTAGAACCCTAAAAAGCATTTTTATAATTAATGACAATTGAGGCTTGGATTGAAAAACTCGACGGGATCGTACCAGACAGGTAGAAATGAGCGACTCTGGGCCCCATACACGGAAAAAATAAATTCTGTCTAGTATATAAGAGACTTCCCAGGTCCCTACAACCAGCGTGCGATTCAATGCGTCGTGTATTTGCGTTTATTTGTGTATAAATTATGTGTGCGTTAGAATATATGTAGGTAGCTATAAGTGTTTTATGTATGTATGTATGTGTGTGTATCCTCCTCAACCAATCACAGTTCGCCTTGCTTGACGAATGTCGATCAAGTATATACGCGTATACACAACTTCTTTTTTTTATTTTCTTTGCTACGGAATTGTTCCGGAACTATTCTGTAGCCCTTAGAAGAGCTTCTTCATATATGAAGCGACCCCCTGAATTTTTCCCGAACTCATCGGAAGTTCTACCGTCCAGACTATCTGAAATACTCAGCCGCTACATTTCGTAAAAACTATCACATAAATACCGAGTTCTTACCATATAATTCCTAAATATCTATTTTGAAAGTTCGACATTTCTTCCAAATAACAGCTCTATAATAATTACCGACTTTTGCTCATATCCTCAATTTCGGAACGAATTCAGAAACTATTTCCGAATTATTTTTTTCCGTGTACTGCTACCTGACTGGTATTATCCCTTGCAACCGCGCGGCGGTCGAGTTCTTCGATCCGAGGATACTGATTTTTGCATATTTTGCATGAAAAATATGCCCAAGAAAGAAAATCGCCGAAACACAGCCCATTGTATCGCTTGTGATCGAGGTGTTCACTTGAGTTGTGCCGGAGCAAACCCGAACACTTTTACGTACCTTAACTGCGAATCTCAATAATTTTCATCTTTTTCTTCACTTTATTTCATTCATTAAAACATATTCTTTAATTTTCATCAACGAATAAACGTTTTCCAGCAGTAATATTAATTTTTTATCGATTTACAATACTGTCCAATAATACCCCGAGATTTTTTAAAATCTCAAAAACCAGTTTTTTGCGCCAACTGATACAGAATGTACAATTTTAAACAATTAGGTCAAATTTCTGGTACCAAAAGAAAGGTTATTTATCGTACTATAAAATCAAGCTTCGAAATTTTGAGAAAAATAATTTTTTTATAGAGTTTCTGGACAAAATAAAAGTGTGTCCAATAATACCCCGACCTCCCCTACAATTAAAGTGAATAACATTATTAAATTAAATTCAACTGAATGGAATTAAATTGAATCAATTGAGTTGCATTAAATTTAATAATATAATTCAATCCGTGTCCGGTTGGAACTTTTGTTCTACCTGGGGCGCATTACAACTTGTTCTTTTGCACGGGGTTGCTGGTCCTCTATCGGACGCGTGCCAGGTGGCGGATAGGTTAGCTTCCTAGAAATAGGTGGTATCGAGGAAATCAAATACTCGATGCTGACCAAAACCAGCAAACAAGAAAACATCCATCATTAGCGATTGTAAAGACGAGGAAGAGTACCTGCAAGGTAATGCTACGGCTAAATCCCTCACTGGTTCCGAACGTCAAGCGCCTAGCGTGAGGACGGTGGCCAGTGGCCCAAGGATGCAGGAGGGCAACAATGCGTTGGGAGTGCCACAGATCATCGTGGACAGGGTGGAGAGACGAGGGAGTACGAGCAGCGTGACGAGTCAAGCCAGCTGCATTTCTGTATTCAGTAATGCTTCTGTGATTGACATTGCTAGCTGCAATAAAGATCGAGAGGAATGCATTAAGCTGCGGGAGGAAGAGGCAGCGAGCATTCTAAAAATGGAGGATGAAGTCAGCAAGATGCTAAAATCCTGTGAGGTCCAGAGAAATGCCAATATGACAATCAAGGATGGACTGAGAAGCATAACACCGCTCATACGGGATGTGAAGGAGAAGCACGCAGCAGCGGCCAGAAAAGATGAGAAGTTCTACCAGGGATTAACCTGGTCAGAAGAAGCAGTAACGGCGAACTACGTTGGAAATCCGCGATATGGATGCCCTTACAAAAAAAGAAGACGTACTGGGTGCCCTGGAAAAAATTTCTACGGTACCAGCAGGAAGTAGGAAGGTGACGGTTCTCGGACCAAACAAGCGAGGAGCAAAGCTCGCTGTCGTGGTCACCAGTCAGGAAGACGCTGATAAGCTGGAGAAAATCGGGCACATAAAGATTCGGTTCGTCTTCTGCAAGATAAGAAGGAGAACTATGGTCATAAGGTGTCAAAGGTGCCTTAACTATGGCCACATATGTAGAGATTGCCAAGCAGTAGATAGGTCGGCTGCGTGCTTCAAGTGCGGAGAAGCCGGCCATAAGGCAGCAGATTGTAAGAAGAGCCCATGATGCTTCTTATACCAGGCAAAGTTCGGCGAGAAGGAGAATATCCAGCATGTCGCCGGATCAGGAAGTTGCAAAGTCTTCCTCGAGGAAGCAAAGAAGACTTTGTCAAGGACAAGGAGGAAATAAGGCCAGAACAAGAGCGGCACGGTAGAGTCGCGCCAGCGACTACATGGGACCATTCATCTACAAAGTCTGAAGCCACTAGGTAGTTCCGTAGGTGGATAAAAGGTTCGAAACCCAGGGGATCAAGAAGCTTTTTTAGTCGGTATTCGTGACTGCCTTAAGCAGGTATTCAAGGTTTATTTTTTATCCTTGCATTTTGTGAGTTTTTTAATTAAGTGAATTAAATGATATTGAATTAGATGGAATTAAATTGAATAATATAATTGCATAAATTGAATTGCATTGAATTTAATAATAGAATTGAATTTAATTAAAGAATTTAATTGAATTATTTACATTGGATTAAAATAAAGCAAATTTAATTGAATTAATTAAAAAATTTGAATTAAATTGAATTGAATGGAATATTGAATTAATTATTTTATTAAAATAAAATCTATTTAATATAAAAATGAGAAGATAATTATAATATTAAAATTTGAATTAGTAAACATTTTAATTAATTTGAAACAGTGACTGACTTTTTGTTTTCAAAACAGTTAAAATAAATTTCTAAATTTATTAATAAGATTTAATTTAATTAGTAATTAGTTTGTCAAATTTGATGTATTCTGTAATTTTTTAGTAAAATTTAATTCATGTAGTAATTAATTAGTAAAATGCAATATATTTAGTTATTAATTAATAGTTACTAATTTTAATAATTTATTAAATGAGTAAGATCTGTTTTACTTAGTAATTTATTTAAATTTGTTAGTAAAATTTGATGTATTTTATTGGTAAAATTAAATTTAACTATAGGGGAATAGAGGAAGCCAGTCTTTAATTTAAATTAATAAAAATATTTACTATACTTGAGTCTAATGAGTAAGAAAAAACTTTTTTACTCTTATATAAATATCAAAAAAAGTTAACTTTACGTTCTTTTTTTCTCATTCACCTAACTAATAAATAATATATTAGCTATTTTACGATAATTCTTCTATGAAATCAGTGTTTAATTTACCTTGAAAATATTCTAGTAAAATATTAGCGTGTTAAATATTGTGAATTACAAGTTTTGAGGTCATGGTGCATTCAACCATTGAGTTAATTTACTATTACTTTGAGGAACGCAAGATCATCAATTTCTTCTTCTTCTTTTTCTCTTCTTTTCTACTTTGAAAATTTTTAAATTATATACCTTTTAAGAACCAATAAAATTTAATTTTTTTTCTTTATCTTGTTAAAAACTTTATAACTAAATACAAAATTACAATCAATTATTACTTTACGATCGATAAAAAAATTTTTACTTAAAAAGTTTAAAATAAATTTTTCTCCTACAAATTGTTTCATTTTTCTTCTTTTTTATATAAAATGGAAATACAACTTGCCTTTCAAAGACAAGTTTTTATATAGTTACTTAAGAATATAATTTTATGCAAAAAATTTTGATTATGATTATGGGAATGAAAACTTTCACGAAATATTATTTTAAGGGGCCGTTCAAAAAATACGTAACGCTGTTTTTTGGAAATTTGGGCCCCCTCCCCCCAAGTAACGCAATGTTGTATATATTAGCGCCATTTTTTCTGCTGACCGTAACAAATAGCTTGACCCAAAAAGCGTTACGTATTTTTTTAACGGCCCCTACAGAAAAAAAAGTTAAAAATAGGTAATTTTTAGTCTTTATAAATCTGTAGTTTTAAAAATTTCCAGATCAAGAGATTATTGATCTATAGATCTGAAGATTATTATTAGTCTATAGATTATTGATTATCTCTTGATCTCAAAATATAAAAATTTATAAATTAGAAAATTATTCATCTATATAGATTTAAAGATCATTTGTCTATTTTATAATTAATTAATAAATATAATAGTTAGATAGGCTATTAGATTTATTAATTAATTAAACATAGATCTAAACATCATTGATCTATATTGTTTAATAAATTTGTACTTAGATTATTTATTTACAACTCTTTCGATCCTTAGATAATAGATCTATATAGATTAATAACATCTATTGATTACTGATTCTTGGATCCATTGATTATGAATCTATAAATCAATAAATTATTCATCTATTTACTCTTAGGTCAATACTTTAAAAATAATGTTCTGTGGATTTAATATAAAATAGATCTACAGATCTATTTTATAGATCTATAAATTATTAATTTATAGTTAATTTGTATAAATTTTTTATCTATAGATCATATATTTAAAAATTATTGAATTAATCCATAGATTATAGATTTACAGATAACTGATTTATAGATTATTAATTTGTTGAATATTGATTTATAGATTACTGATTTACAGATTATTTATTTATATATTATTTATTGATTTATAGATCATTAATTCATAGATCTTTAGTTTGTTGACTTATAGAGAATTAAATTATTGATCTATTAATCTATAGATTATTGATGTATTGATCCATAAATCATTGATTTATAGAATATTGATTAATAGATTTATGGATAATTGATTCATAGATCTTCAGTTTATTGACATACACTGTAAAAAAGGGAGTTAAATTTTAACTCCCCAGGGGGTTCTATAAAAATCGCATCCATTGGGGAGTTAATACCAGAGGAGTTAAATAAAGAGAGTTAAAACTTCACACCCAAATGCTAACTCCCCAAGGAAAAAATAACTCGCGCGGGTGTTGAATAAAGGGAGTTAGAAATTAACTCTCTTTTGGAGTTGATTTTTAATTCGAAAAATTTCACTCCCAACTCCTGAGTCCGTTAACTTCCTAAATTTTTTACAGTATATAGAGAATTAAATTATGGATCTATTAATCTATAGACTATTGATCTACTGATAAATAGATAATATTTCGATTTTTAAATTGACATTCTAATTATATTTCTTATTTACACCTTTTTATTTTTATACATAAATTATTGATTTATCGATTACTAATTTATAGAATATATATATATATATATATATATATATATATTGATTTATAAAGTATTACTTTATAGATAATAATCTATATATAATATATCTATATATATCTATATATCTATATATCTACATCTATATATAATTGATTCATAGATCTTCATTTTATTGACTTATAGAGAATTAAATCATCATTCTAATTATTTTTTATTTATAGCTGTTTAATTATAACTATAATTAAAGCAGATTTGTATAAATTATTGATCCATAGATCATTGATTCATAGATTATTGATCTTATAGATTTTATTGATTTATAGATTATTGATTTTTAGAATATTGTTTTATAGATTATATTTACGTACTCATATATGTAATATTTCATCTCTATGTCATAGATCCATAAATTACTGATCTATATAACTTTTTTCACCTCTCGAAAGAAGTTTTTTTGACAGATGATTGCTTATCTGGATTTGATATTCTTAGATCATTAGGTGTCTTAGCATGAAACCAATTGTCCGGTATTGATTGCCAGTGAGTGTAATGATTGACTTGAGCGTAAAGTTTGTGATGCGTAAACGAAGCCGATCGGACGCGGTGCCTTTTACGCTAGAATAATTTCTTGATGGTAGTGTCTTTTTTATTTAGAAAAAAATTTCATCGGTACTTGAACTTCATAGAAAAATGAAACATTTTCTTTTTCTCTTCTTGTTTCTTTTTTATTACGCTTGCGCAATTCGGAAATATATATAAACGACCAACAAATACACAATATTACAGTCATGGTAATTATTTGACAAGTTTCGATGTTACTTGTTTTTTTTACTATTTTTTGCTTTCAACCAAAAGGGATTCACACTTATTTCTTTAATAGAATATCGTCTTCAAGTATTTTGTTGAATTTTTCTCTCTTTTTCTTTTTCTCTAGATTTTTTAAGTGTTTATGAAAAAAGGTATTTTGGAAATAACTGTTTTTGTATTTGTTTATGAAAATTTATTTTTATTTTACTTTAATTAAAAATGAAAATTTAAGTCTCATTTTGTTTAATTAAAATAATATAAAGAATTTTTTTAATGAATAATATTGTTTTGTCTTGGATGACATTTTTTTAAACTCATTTTTGCTTAATTAAGTTTTTACGTCATATGATTGAATTGATGTTGAACAAGTATATCACTTTCGGTATCTAAAAATAATATACAGTAGAATTCGCTTATAATGACATTGAAGGGGCAGAGTAATTTCGTCATACTAAGCGGTCGTCATCAAAAACGTATAATATAAAATTTTAAAGTAAAACAATCACGTAAGCAGAGCTGGGTAAAATGGTTCTTCATATCTATTAAAAATACAAAATGCCAAATAGGTTCATAAAACCTATTTAAAATGGAAAATGATTTTCTGTTTCTTATTTAAAATGAAAAATGCAAAATGTGTATTTGAAATATGTTAGGGGAGACTGGAGCGAAAGGTTAAATTTTGCATAAATGATTTCTTTTAAACAATATAATACGCTTAGATGCAAATATTTATATATCAATATTGTAGGGCAGCTTGTCCTTTACAACTTTCAATAAAAAAGTTTCTGATATTTTCGCGTAAAATACATGTTTTGTCCTTTTTTTAAAATTTTGTTTTTTTTAACATTTCGCCCCATGCTGGGGCTAAATGTTAAATTCTATTTCTGGACTACTAAAACTACTTTCTGATAGGTGTTAAGTAGTAAATAAGTTAAAGTATACGCAAACAAGTAATTTAGTTAATAAAAGATCTGTGTTTATTTAACAAAAGCTTTAGAACAGTTATAAAGTTAATAAATTAAAATTTTTTTTTAAATTCTTTTTTGGTTTATTTCACGTGAACGGTCTTGTTTTTTTGACAGAGTACTTGCCCAATGTCAAATAAATAATTTTTAAACAAATAAACCCGAAAAAAACGAAAAATGTAAAAATATTTTTAACAACAGGTAAAAATACATTTAACATTTAGCCCCAGGGTGCATTTTTGGCTTTAACAACAAATATACAAAATCTGACTACAAATATTTAGCAAAAACCTTTACGTACATTTTCAGGGGACCCAAATAAGGACCTAACAAATTGCGATAAGAATAAATTCAAAAAATATACATAAAAGTTGATATTTTCTTTCACGAAAAAATTTTTCAAAAGTAGGGTGAAAACAAACTTTAAATATGGACACTACAAAAATGAACAGAATGTCACATAACACCAGATATTCATTTAGAGTGATAACACCCTTCTATAATTAAAATTCCAAAGCTGTAACTATTTAACAGTTTCAAAATAAAATACCGTACCGGTCAAAATTGTAAGTCCATCTATTTATAAGAGAATAAATAAAAATTTTTAACATACAATTTATGAGAACTTAAATTTGTTTCGGTATATGGTTTGAAAGATGATAAAATTTTGAAAATAATAAGATATTAAGCTAATTTTGAAGGTCATTTTTTACAGAATGAGGATTACTTATAGGCATTACATAATCCTCAATTCTGTAAAAAATGACTTTCAAAATAAGCTTAATATTATTAAAAAACGTTCATTACTTTAGAAGTTATTCAAATTTTTGTAAAACTTTAAAAATAGGCAATTTTTGTAAAACATTGAAAATAACAATTTTTGTAAAACATTGGAAATGACAATTTTTGTAAAACATTGAAAATAACAATTTTTGTAAAACATTGGAAATGACAATTTTTAAAAAATATCTAAATAAAATACTGGCCAAATTACTTCTTTAAGGTCTTATTTTTTAAAAATTTTATCATCTTTCAAAACATATACCGAAACAACAAATACACTTTATTTTGAGTTAGTTACATTATAGACCCAATAACCGGGTTATAATGTTACTATTTCCGTGCAAAAGTAGAATATAATATAACTAGATGCTGTCACACGCATACTCGCCAGGGACTGTTATAAATAAAAAAAGAAACTGGGTGAGAAAACTTCTCACCATGCGACGGATGTAGGGTTAATAGAAAAACTGCTATTTTTTGGCTGGAGTTTAAGGGTCACGGTCGTATTTGGTTGTAAAAATGACATGGTGACTGTCCCGATTGATTGAAAATAATTTTAAATTTTTTTATTATGAGAGTTGAACTATCACATCCCTTGTAATCGGATTTAAAAGTTTGTAGCTTCGTCTCACACACTGCTGGATCTTTCCTAAAAATTATTTAAAGATTCACATGCAAACTTCGTAGTATTATTTATTTTCAAATTTTAAAGAAAATTGTGTAAAGGTTTATATGTCCCACTTTAATAAATGTTTAGCGTAAAACTTTTCTAAAAATTGAAGTTACTTTTTCATGTAAATCTATTATAGACGAAAATTCAGCAAACCATGTTTCTGCGAAGAAAGTTAGTAATTAAAAATAATTTTACACTTTTAATTAGCAGGACTAAAAATTTTCTTATAAGTCTACTTAATTTCAGAATCATCAGCAAACAAAAATATGTGATGAGAATGTTATCCTTAAAGTCGTAGTAACTTAAAAAAAAAGTTTTATAAAACATGTAATGGGAAAAAAGAACAAGAACGCAAGTAATGCACAATTTTTGCGGACGACTGTGTCCGACCGAAGGGCGGGCAGATTTTTTTGTTCAGTTTCGTGAGATAAATTAGAAAAATTATAAACAAAAACTATAATTTGTAAGAGGTCGCTCTACAATTACTAATTTGGGAATTTTTACTGATTTTATAGCAGAAAATATTAAATACGGCTCTCAAGTTGATGTGGTATATGCAGATATCTCTAAGGCATTCGACAGGGTGGATCATGGCATTTTGCTCAGAAAGTTGAAATTATTGGGTGTGTGATAACTTAATTGCTTTTTTTAAAAGTTATATCTCTGACAGGTGTCAAGTTATTAAGGTTAATAATGAGTACAGTGAACCATTTTTAGCAACATCTGGAGTTTCCCAGGGATCTGGTCTTGGCCCACTCATGTTTGTATTATATATAAATGATATAAAACCTATTTTTAAGCACTCTTTGTTTTTGTTATACGCAGACGACCTTAAATGTTATAAAATTATTAAAAAATCTACTTTTGAGAAGGACTGCAGGCGTTTACAAAGAGATTTGGTAAGATTGGCTACATGGTGTCAAAAAAATCACTTAACAGTAAATATTAATAAAAGTTATGTAGTTTCATACTCAAAAGGTAGTATTGATTTATTGAATTATATCATTGATGGCCAGGACTTAACAAGGGTAACAAGGGTACGTGATTTAGAAGTTTTATTTACAAGTAATTACTCATTTAATGATCACATCTCTGAGATTGTTACTAAAGCACTAAGAACATTGGGGTTTGTGATGAGGTGTGCATCTGTGTTTCGTAACCTGGGAACTCTTAGAACATTATATTTCACACTTGTTAGATCGATACTTGAGTATGCCTGCATTATTTGGTCACCTTTTTATGTTTTTAATATTTTGAGAATTGAGCGTGTACAAAATCGATTTTTGAGATTTGCGGCTAGAATTCTTAATATTTCTTTTGATAGGCATACCCATGATTACAATGAACTGCGTAGTGTTATGGGAGTCCCGTTGATTACCTCTAGGTATCTTTGTAATGACATATTTTTTCTTTATAAGTTGATGAATGGAGCGATTTATTGTCCGTCACTTTTGTCGATGATCAATCTTTCGGTTCCTAGACGAATCGTAAGGCACTATACATTATTCTTCGTTTCTTTTCACGAAGCAAATTATGTTAATAATACTATGTTTAACAGTATTACTAGAGAAGCAAATTTAATATCAAATGAATTAAACTTCTTTGACAATAACGCATTGAGATTTAACACAGCACTGCGTAGAATTGTGTTCAGTACTAGTCATACATAAGCTTGCCTAGCGTTTGGTAAATATTATTGAGTTTGTATATTTTTCTTAGATTGTAAGAGTACTTAATGTACAAAAGGGCTTGACCCGTTTATTCTGAATAAATAAATAAATAAATAAATAATTATTTAGTATGATTCATTAAAAGTTTTTATTTATTTCAACATTTATGAAAAGGAAAGAAATTAATAACAATTTTACCTCTCTATCCAATGGTTTATTAAGATAAATATTTGCTTCATTTGGATTGAAATTTTCCACTCTTATAATATCGCTACCGGGTTGATTTTTGATTCCGAAAATTAATTCGTCTCCATCTGGATCTATTCCTCTTAATCGATGTATTATGCTTCCTGAAAAGTCAAAAGAAACATAAATTTAATATTTTTATTTGTGGTAGAAAAAAGAAGAAAATAATAATAATAATAATAATAATAATAGTAATCCCTTCACGGAAAAGCTCGGTGCACTGGTGGTCTGATGCGCTGGCCTCCTTGCGGAAAGCGTGCTTCAAAGCTAGAAGGAATTATACCCGTTCTAAGGGAGATCCTTTGCTAAAGGAAGTATTTAAGGAGGCCAGGAAAAGCCTGAAAAAAGAGATTCGAGCGTCACAACGCCGTTGCTGGAAAGACCTAATTGATGATGTCGAGAAGGACCCATGGGGTCTGGCTTTTAAAATCGTTACTAAGAAATTAGGAACGAGGCAAAAGACCCCCGGCCTAGACAATCCCGATTGGGTCAGAAGGATTATAAGAGCTCTATTTCCTCCTGCAGAACAGTGGGTTAGGAAGGACTGGAGTACCTGCGAAGTCGGCGAGGAGGAACTCTTCACTCTTACAGAATTGAGAAATGCAGGTAGAAGATTGAAAACAGGCAAGGCGCCTGGAATCGATGGGATAAGTAACGAGATCCTAAAATTGGTTATCGACACTTCACCCCAGATTCTGCTCCGATGTTTCAATCTTTGCCTTGAGAAAGGAGAGTTCTTCCGCGACTGGAAGCGACAGAGGTTAGTCCTCCTGAGGAAAGGTGAAAAACCTCTAGATAAAGTCTCATCATACAGGCCTATATGCCTGCTAAATACGATAGGTAAACTTCTAGAGGATATGGTTCTGCAGAGAATGCAAAGCCACGTGACCGGAGAGAATAGTCTATCGGATCACCAATTTGGTTTCCGTAAAGGCAAGTCCACAGTTGATGCCATCCAGGCAGTTGTGGACATAGCCAAAGCAGGAAAAAACAAGTTGGGACCCGAAAAAAAGAAGAGCTTCTGCGCGTTGGTAGCAATTGACATACGCAACGCGTTTAATTCCGCAAAATGGAAAGATCTTATCGAAAAAAGAAAGAAAAAAGAAAAGAAAATGGAAAAGAAAAACATGCCGCCCTACTTGTTGCGGATAATGGATAATTATCTTAGCGACAGGTGGGATATATATGAGGGAGACACTTGCACTCTCAAGAAAGAGATGCAGCGTAGGGCTCCTCAAGGCTCGAGGGTGGGTCTATTTGTATGGAATGTATCTTACGATGATTTTCTGCGAATGGATCTACCCGAAGGTGCGGTGATCATCGGCTTTGCGGACGACGCGTTGTTCGTGTGCACTGCCGAAAGTGAGGAGGCTCTTGGGACATTGGTGAACGAATGTCTGCGACTAGCAAAAAGCTGGCTGGATACCAGAGGTCTTGAAATGGCCCTGGAAAAGACCGAGGCACTGCTGGTCACAGACAGACGTGGTTATGAGCTCCCACGAATCGTGATAGACGGATTCGAGGTCTAGTGGAGTAAACAAATTAAATACCTTGGTGTGGAGTTGGATGGAAGGTTAAACTTCCACCACCACATGGCTACGGCGTCAAATAAGGCGATCGGGTGTACGGCTAATCTTTAACGGTTAATGCCAAATGTTGGCGGACCCCGTGAACAAAAAAGAAGACTGGTGGCGAGTGTCGCTCATGCTAAAATGCTCTATGCAGCACCAGCGTGGGCCCCATCCTTGAGGAGTAAAAGATGTGTGACCATCTGTGAAAAGATACTGTCGGCGCAGAGATCGATAACAACGCGTATCATCTCTGCATATAAGACGGTATCTACGAGTGCTGTGCAGGTCCTTGCAAGTGTCCCGCCAGCAGATCTTTTGGCGAGGGAAAGGGAAGAAATGTTTCTCTTTTCTAAAGAAAGCAGTTCCTTGAATGAGGAATTAAGACTAAGCAAGGGCCTGATCCGCAAAGAAGCGAGGCACAGGCTCATAGAAAGATGGCAAGAAAGATGGGATGGTGAGGAAAAAGGTCAATGGACTTATCGCCTTATCCCGGCACTCGCCACCTGGATAAATAGGAAACACGGTCAGGTTTCCTATTATTTGACTCAGTCGCTCACAGGTCACGGGTGTTTTAACTTGTACCTGTGTGGCTTTAAATTACGCGAGGACGAGGTGTGTGCATATTGCCAGTTCCCTGAGGACAGCGCGAAGCACACCCTCTTCTCATGCAAGAAGTGGGACTTGGAGAGGCAGGCTATGTTCGAAGGTGTAAACAGTCAAGTTACACCGGAGAATATGGTATCGCTGATGACCCAGTCAGAAGAAAATTGGCGGCAAGTCGAGAACTTCATAATCTCGGTTATGTCGAGGAAGGATCTCGACGGCCGCCAAAAAGCGTGATTTAAACAGCTTTTAATTTGTTCGTTTGTTTTTTATTAATTTATTTTGTGATTTAATTGTCCTTATACATTTTTAAATTTGTTTTGTGTTTTTTTTTATTTGTTTTGTCTTTTGAACGTTATCTACGTGTTTACTTTTTTTATCTTTTCTTTTTTATATCCATTCACAATTTTATCTTTGACTTTTTACACTTCTTTAAAAATTTGTTTTTTATTATTGTTGTGCTGTGAATTCTGCTTGGACTTTGTAATAGTTTTAATTATTTTTTTTAACTACGGACGCAGGAGGACCGCAGAGAAAGGGAGAAGGTCGCATTAGCGACAGAGTTGGAGCGCCACCCTCGAAGGCTAAAGTCTTACGACAGTTCCGAGGGAGGGTAAAGGGCTCCAAAAGAAGGGTTACGGGTTTTAGTGGGTCGGGTTGGTAGTAGGTCGCCAGTTTATTAAATTTATTATAACATTTATTTATTTATCTTTTTTTTAATATTTCCTTTTGTTTTATCATACCAACCCCACATAATCTTGGAGTGCGGAATCCAAGGTATCTGTAGGCAGATTTCCCAAGGGTCCCTAAGCAAAGAAATAATAATAATAATAATAATAATAATAATAATAATAATAATAAGTAGTAAATATAATATAAATAACAAATCAAGAACGTTGATTACGAAAACGAAATTCCGCAGCGAAGATTTTTTTTTGTGTTTGCCTCATTCAATTTTGTCCTTATGTTCAAAAGTTATTCAATTATTATTTAATAACTTTTTTGTTTATAAAATTTTTGTGTAAGCATAATATAATAGTATATTAAGCAACAAGGGTATAAAGGCAGCCATTTGTTTACGGTGATTTTTGTGACACGAGTGGAGATCGAGGGCGCCCCGAGACCGGAACGAGTGTCACAAAAATCATCGTAAACAAATTGGCTGCCTTTAATCCCGTGTTACTTACGATATTTTTAATTCCTAATGCACAAAAGTGGCGATTTCAGATAGCAGACGACAGGGAGTAAAAGTCATTCACTTGTTCGACTTATATGAAAATGGCGGCCGTTTTCTCCCTTGGGCAAAAACAACGCATGGGATCAGCGGTTATGTTTGCACATGGGAGAAAATGGACGCCATTTTCATATGGTCGAACAAATGAGTGACTTTACTCCCTGTCGTCAGCTATCTAAAAGCGCTATTTTTGTGCATGTGGGATAAAAAAAATTTTTTTGTTTTTTTATGCTGGATTTTTTCCAAAAAGAATTAAGTGATTTGGTTAAGATGGAAACAAGATATAACGATTTCAAAATTTTTCCAAAATTTTGACATCTTAAAAATTACTGAATATTTTTACGTAATATTTGGTGGAAATATTTCTTTTTATGTGTAGATTAGAATTCCTAATAAGTTTCATTGCAATTGGTTTACTTACTCCGAAAAAACTAAAATCTCCCAAGGAATCGCACATAAATATTTCAAAAATTTTAATAATTCGAATTCTTCTTAAATTATCTACCTCCGTGTTTCGGAAAAAGCTCTTCTTTAATAAAACAGCTCCAATTTGATGAAAAAAGGACTAAATTTGATAATCGACTACAAAACTTGTTAAAAAAATTGTCAAGACCAGCGTCATTTTTCAAGATACAAATTTTTACTGAATCGGAAACAAATTCTAAAAAAGATCTGTGTTTCGAAAAAGCTCTTTGTTCATTAAAAAAGCTCCAATTTCATGAAAAAAGACTAAATTTAATAACCGACACCTAAAAATTGTTTTAAAAAATTGTAAAGACGTGGGCGTAAAGACGTGCGTATTATTTTAGCTAGTGACAAAAATAAAAATAATAATGGAATATTATTACAAAATAAGAAAGAAAGAAAAATATATATATATAAGCATAAGAGCAGTAATTTTCTCACCAACTGGTGTTTTTGGCCCTTCCTTGAGCCTGAGGATGATTTCCGTTTGGCCATCGGTGAGGAACCGAGGTGGATTGTTTCTCGCAGTTGAGGGCGGCAAAAAACTCACCAACAGAAAAAGAACAAAGCATCTTGTTTGAAAAGAGCTACAAAGCGAAGGAGTTGTTGCTTTGAGTACTGTTGTCAGGGTCATATTAGGTGAAACACCCGTTCAGTCGTTGACATAATTTCCTTTATTTACACCACCCAATGATGACAGTATTTGCCTTTCATCTCTCATGTAGATTCAATTTATTGTCAAAAATTTTATTATTTATCAATTTTTATTTTTGTGATGAAAAAATTCTCTTAACACTTTATGAAAACAATCATTTTTATTTTTCTTCATTCGTTTTCATTTCTAATATATTACAACTTTCCTTAATACTTTCGTCATCAATAATCCCTTCCATTATACATCAATGAGGATTTTTTTTCTTTTCTTATTCCTTAATTAGAAATAACTCTTAATAACAAGGTAGTAGATCTTGATTTCTCAGGATTTCCAACTTGATGTGATAAGTGTTTAAAATTTCCTGTAACAAACAAGACAAATTAGCTCGTGGTGAAAACATATCACTGTTGATGAGATTCTAATTTTTCTCCTACATTTAGCGATTTTTTTAGGAGAGGGGGCAAAATCGACTTTAAGAAGCAAAAAAAGTCGAAAAAATTGTTTAGTTAATTCATATGCAATAATGTCACAAGAATTTTATTTTGCATTCTTCTGATTTTTCCTTTCACTGATTTCTAAATTCAATTATTAAAAACTTGAATAATTTTGTTAAATAAATATTTAAATAATTATTATTTGTTTTTCCATGGGAAATAAAATTAGAAAAATTTCAAATTAAAATATTCTGAAATTTAATAGTTTATTAAAATTACAATTGAGCCGTTCGCTAGAAAAACGACTTAAGTCGACTTAAGCGGTTTTTAAAAATTTTGTTATCAGTGTATTCTACAAGACATATAGATTACATATATCAAGTTTCTAAAGTTGTGGGTCACTATTTATGAATTAATTGAGGTGTTTAAACTTCCTGGGTCCCGAAATTGAAGCACTTACGCAACCGCGCGTTCACGTCCTCAGCTACCGCGCACAGTGGGAAGAAATGCAGTGTTTTGGACAAAATTTTGCCGACAATACAAATCTCCACCGATTTCAATTTTTTTTTTAAATACTAAAGAAAGTTTTTCCTACAAGCCTTCACTGCTATAAATTTGAAATTTTCAAAATTTTTGGATTATTACAAAAGCGAGTAATTTTTTCATTTTGTTAACTAAACTTGTGCATTATAATGTTGAAATTTAATTGAATATTACTATAAAATATATCGTAAGACTTTTTAGAATAATAAATATGTTTTAATACATTAAAATAAAAGTGTTCTTTTATAAAATACTTAATTTTGTTTCATTTTTAGTGGTTCGCCGGAAAAACCACTTAAGTCATTTGTTATAAAATAATGTTATTAAAGTAGCAAAACATTGTTTACTCGACCTTCTTTTCTTTTAAAGTATTCTTTGATAATACCTTTGTATTGAGAAAAATGAGCGATATAATTAATACGTAAATTATATTAGTAATTCGTTTCTGAATCTTTAATTTAATTTTTTTGTCAAAAACTTAAGTCGACTTAGGTCGTTTTTCTAGCGAACGGCTCAATTATAATCCTTCCAAAATTAAACTATTTTCTTCAATTTTTAACTAAACTTCATTTCCAAATCAATTATTTTTAATTTTTCTTCCAATTATTTAAATACAAAAATTCAATTTTTCATAATAATTGTAACTGTGACTATTTATATTTCTTTTTTATAAAAGTTATTAAGATGAATTAGGGTAGGGTGGGGCATTACTACTCGCGAGGCGAAACTATTCTTTAGTCCTGGAGAGAAAACTATTCATCCGATTGAAGTCCCTCTTACACTGTATACTTGTCATGTGAAATGAACATTGTACGCCACATTTGAGCTTTTGGCGCCATCTATCATAGGAGTTAGGTACCCAAATGTGATTTTGATATACTCGCTTACTTGTTTTCACTCATTTAGTCTGACATTGTAAATAGTGATAAACGGTCGAAAAAATTATTTCTAAAGTAAAATTTAGTGCTGAACACGAATATCATAATGGATTTTTTATATTCTATTGTTCAAAAATTTTACAATTGTGTTTTTTCAAAAAATGTGCAGATGGGGCGAAACTATTCGCAAACTGATAACAGCGAAAAATACGAAACAGTGAATTTTTTGTGTGCTTGTCTTTAGGTTAGAATGGTGAGAAATTGGAAGAGAAAAACCAGAAAAATCCTCCAATTAACAAATTAATTTTTATATTATTTTTAGTATTATATCATTAATAGCTGCAAGAATAGTAACGCCCTTCGTTTTTTTCGACATAAAAAAAGGGTTTCGTAAAATCGCTGTAGTTCAGAACAGAATCGAGTTACAGAAAAATAATACATGGCAAAATTGTAGCTAAGAAGTCAAGTTTTCAAACGGTTCTACTCATTTTTTTATTTTTTTTAAATACATTTTTTAGACTCAAAAATCCAAACAAGAATAGTAATGACCCACCCTACCCTACTGCAAATATTTAACCAAAAATGTTGAAAATAACTGATTTTTAAAAAATTATAATAAAGGAATTCTTAAAATTATTTTTTAAAATATATTTTTATGTAATTTTTGAAAGTTAATAGGTTTTAAATTATACAGTTAAAAAATTTCCAAATAATTGAAATTTGGTAAAATGTTTTAAGAATTATTGATGTTTTGAAAAATATAAAAAGAAATAATCAAATTTTTATGACGAATTTTAATTTTAAAAATGAATATGAAGCCGCGCTTCGAAAAGAGATCTAACTCATTTTTTTATCAAATTTTAACTGTATAGAAAAATAGACTATATTACACGTATCCTTTTTCAAATTTCGCAATAAAAATTGTATACTTTTAATATTATAATACCCAACATTATAATTTAAATTCTTCTATCGCGGAAGAAGAATCTATATCTCTTTTCGACTTTTAACTTTTTAAGATAGGTTATATAAATAATCGATTTGGCGAAATTACATAAAATGTCTTGAAAAAGAAAGAGAAAACCTTATGAGTGGAAAAATAATGAAAAGAAAAAATTTTTAAATTCTATAAAATCATTAGAATCTTGAAGCGAAAAGTCATGTATTCCATTCTAAAATTTTGAAGTTTCAACAAAATCGAAGAACTAGGGGACAACTTTGATTTTTTAGGCATGGACCTACCCAGCTTCATATTGGCCGCCATTTTGCATTTTTTTAAAAATGAAATATATGTTTTAAAAGTTCAAGGATGTATCTTCCCAGTTAACACAAGAATCGCAGTACGTTTTAAGAACGTTTTTCGAACGTTTCATGTCCCTTACCAGACATGAAACGTTTAAAAACGTTTTAGGAACGTTCTTAAAACGAACTGCGATTCTTGTGTCCACTGGGTTTATTTAGAAAAAAACTACATCTCTAAGTTATAACCGTTTCCCGCAAAAAATTGTCAAAGTTTGTGTTGATTTTGGCCTCCGCAATGAGAACCTCCCCTTAATGATAAATCGTCCAAACGCCCGTCCTGCCGGAAGGACGTTGGACGATCTATCATTAAGGATACAATCTTATATTATGCTTTTTTCTTGAAATAACAAGTAGCTACTTGTTTTTAACCACATTATCGATTAAAGGAGTTTTTCAAGATTAAAAACCATATAAATTTGTTAAAAATACTCAAGTATTTAATAAAATACAAGCATTTTAATGAAAAATAACGAAAGCTTTAATAGTCGGACACTTTTTTCCCTTCTTTCTATAGTCGGACATCTGTCAGATATTTTGGATTTATAAAGTAAAAAAGATAATTTTTTAATTGCTTCCTGATAGAAAATTGAATTAAAGCTTATTAGAAGTTAATAATATAATACTTAAATCCTATAAGTTTTAATATTTATTTTTAATTATCAACAAAACTTTGTAATTATCACAAAATGCATTATTATTTATTTGACAAAAGACACGAAAGTGTCCGTCTACTAGTACTGTCCGACTATACCCGCACTTACCCTATTTTCTTCAAAAATATTTTAATATAATTTTTAGAAGCTAATTTTCATTAATTTTCATATTTATAAATTTACACTTGAAGATTTTTGATTGAAATTTTTAAGAATTCAATTATTTTCAAAATTTGCAATCAAAACTTCTCAAAAGTTGATTTTTAAAAATTGTAATAAAATACACTTGAAAAAATCAATTATTTTCAGTTAAATTTTACAAAATTTCAATTATTAAAAAATTGTTTAATTGGATATTTCAAATATTTAATTAGAAAAATCATTCGAACATAATTTTTTAAAGATTTGTCTATAATTATACTTTTTACACTATAACAATCGAAATATATTGTATTTTATACCAAAAATGTGGTTTTTGTAGCAAAACTTGGAAGGAAAGTCGAAAGAGTCAATTTTTCAAAATAAGTCGAAAAAAGTTGAAAAAGTCATTATATCCGAGGCCTGAGGGGGGATAAATATTCTTTAAAAAATGCCACTTGACATAAATTTTATTTGACATATTATCACCTGATTAAGTCCGATTTCTCTGTAAATTTTAGTTTTTTTACATTTATTTCTACTTTCATTTTCATTTTCACATTCTATTAAAGTGAAAGTGAAAATAAAAATTTATGGAGCCGAAAGTGTAAATAAAAGCAAACAATTTGTGGGTAAAAGAATTTTAATCTCAAACAAATTTTTGATTTCACTTTAAGGGCATTCGGTATAAAATAAACTTAGTATAATACAACAATTTATTTCAAAAATGCTTGTTTTTAATTTTTCTTTATTAATTTCTCTTTACCAGTTTTTTTTTGAATGACAAAGAAAAAAGTTTCTTAAAAATAGAAGAAAGTGGAAAGTACGAAGAATTTCAGAGAAGGTTATTTAAATTTATCTTTCTCTATATACACTTTTGATTGGGATTGGAAGAAATTGCGACAAATGAGAGAAACTGAATAAAAACATATTTGCCATCATTAGCTTGATATAACACAGAAAAATAGAGGAGAAACTTGAAGTTAAAATGCTTGTTTCAAGATCAATATGGTATAGCAAGTTTTTTTTCTTCCTTTTTTCTTGAACGATTAGAAAAGAGTTGGAAAGTAGATCAGAATAAAGAGCACATGAAGATGGTACGCGATAATCAACTTAGTTTACTATAACACAAATTTTATCACGACCAAAAGAAAATATTCTCAAGAATTTAGAATTTATTTTCTTTTTCCTATAAAAAATTAGAATCAAATTTTTAAATTCTTATCAAGAATTATTATTTTTTCCCTTTTTCGATTCTTTTTAAAATAAGTTAAAATTTTTTTTAATATTCTCAAGAAATTTCATTTTTTTAATTTTCAAAATTATTTTTTTACTTTCGTGATTTTATTTTATGCTTTTCTATAAAAAAGGGATTATTTTATAATAAAAAAAAATTTTTATGTAAAAGGAATTAAATAATTTTTAACGAAAATAAAATGAATTTTCTTTTTTTTCAAAGGGAGAAAAAGTGTAAAAAAAGTTACGCAATTTTATTTTTTTTCGTAAACACAGTATTTAAAATTAATGTGCATTCATTTGAATATAAATGAGTATATACCATGTGATATATTTATTATAAAAAAGGATCTTCCGATTCGCTTTCACTCAATTCCTTAATATAATTATTTTCGTGGTCAGTGAACGATTGACATTGCACGACATGTTATTTCCTTAAGAGAAAGCTTTTATATGTATAATAATGCCAAAGAACTCGCACTTAAAACGAAATTTTGCAAATTATGTCTATAATCTGGCACATCACACACGGTTAATAAATTTTAAAATTATCATTTCCAAATTTACCTTCTTACTGGAAAAATTATTAATTAAATTCTATATTTAATTTAATGAATAAATAATTTATTTATGATGTAAAAAAGAAAGCTTAACAAAAAGTCACTTTAATTTTTTAAACTAAATTTTTTTACATTAAAGTAAACTCTTTCTACAAAATATTGAAAGTAACTTTTAGTTTCAATAAGTAAAATTTTCTAATAAAAAAATTTTGATTCAAAAAGAACTTTTTTTTTTATTAAATTTAATAAATGAAATTTAATTCTTATTCATAAAGTAATATATCAATAACATTCTAATTACCCGTGTGGAAAAAGCCACGTTCGAGCCCCACAGCTCCGGGGCCCCCGTCGGGGGCCCTCGTGGAAGATCCATGAGGAGAAATCCACGAGGGCACCAGCAGGGGCCCCGTTCTTTGCCCTTACGGTTGCCCTGCTCAAAAATTTATCTAAGTTTTAAAAAAAAAAATTTTTTGTTGAAAAACTTTAGTTCAGAATGCATTAAATTACGTTTCAAAGCACCTGAAATAAACATTAAGTGACATTTTTTCAGAAATCCTATCACAAAGTTATGGAAATTTACGAGGGCACCAGCAGGGCCCCTGCTCTTAGCCATTATGAATGCCCTGCTCAACAATTTTTCTAAGTCCAAACGAAAAATTTTTTTTACAACAAAAAATTATTGTTTACTATCATTTTAAACAATGAAAAACACGTTTTTAACAAATATTTAATGTTACTTTTTTTGAAAATATTGAACTTACCTAAGGGCAAATCCATGAGGGCCCACGCGAGGGCCCTCATGGATTGCCCACATCATTAACTAGACAAAATTTCTAAGTCCAAAAAAAAATTGTTTTTTCATCAACAAATTAATGTTTATAATGATTTTAAACAATGAAAAACACGTTTTTAACAAATATTTAATGTTACTTTTTTTGAAAATATTGAACTTACCTAAGGGCAAATCCATGAGGGCCCACGCGAGGGCCCTCATGGATTGCCCACATCATTAACTAGACAAAATTTCTAAGTCCAAAAAAAAAATTGTTTTTTCATCAACAAATTAATGTTTATAATGATTTTAAACAATAAAAAACACGTTTTTAACAAATATTTAATGTTACTTTTTTTGAAAATATTGAACTTACCTAAGGGCAAATCCATGAGGGCCCACGCGAGGGCCCTCATGGATTGCCCACATCATTAACTAGAAAAAATTTCTAAGTCCAAAAAAAAAATTTTTTTTTACATAAAAAAATTAATGTTTATAATGATTTTAAACTATGAAAAACGCGTTTTTAACACAAATGTTTTGACATTTTTTTTTTTTGAAATTATAAAAATATTAATTTATGAATATTAATGGTCAATTATTATATTATTAATATTGTTATTATTATCATTAAACTATTTAATTATTTGTCATGGTGTATTAGTGTTAATAAATAATTTATTGAATCATCAAAAGTAAGTCAGCAAGTCACCTACATTAAAGCAAAAATTTTCAAGTAGGTCCCGTAGCATAGTGGAAAGAGTGTTGTCTGGTAGTCAGTAGGTCGTAGGCTCAATTCCCACGTGCGTCAGATTTTTTTTTTTTTTTTTTTGGTCACGATTTAATTAAAAAAAGTAAAAATTGTTAAATAAGAATGTTATTTATCAATAATTGGACTAATTTGTTATTAATAAATAATTTATTTATTAATTTAATTGAAAATAAAGTTGAGGGCATTTTATGAAATCCACGAGGGCACCGCGTGGAAAATCCATATGGAATCCATGAGGATTTTCCTCGAGGGCACCCATGAGGGAAAGCATGTCACGCCTTCGAGGGCTCCGCGTGGATTGCCCCTGCGGGTTCCACATGGCAAGAGGGCAATCCACGAGGGCCCCGCCGGGGGCCCTCACCATTTTTCTGCACGGGTATTTTTATATTTTTATAATTATATTGGATAAATTGTTACGTTTATTTTACAGTTATAATTAATTTTATTTTTACTATTAATTTCATTATTGTAATGACTAATTTATTATCTAAATTAAAATTATCTAATTAATGTATTCAGTAATAATTAATAATATTCTATTAACTACCAATAGTTAAAAAAATAAATAATAATTAATAAATTAATATATTATTATAATAATAATTAATAAATTATATTAATAAATTATTATTTATTAATATAATTATTATATATTATTATTCAGATAATAAATAATGAAAAAATTTTTTAATAATATAATAAAAAAAATTATAACTCTACATATTATGAAATAAAAATTTACTTAAGAGCTCGCGAAATAATTTAAATTCGACCCGAAAAACTGAATTAATACTTAATTGACAATATTTAGGTACTTATAATCGCTAAATTTTTACCCAAAAATGTTATTTAATAATTATTACGTAATAAAATAATTTTGAGCTAGATTTTACGATCAGCGAATAGAAAACACGTTTTTTTTAATAAATGAATTCTGAACTCATTAAAAATTAAAGATGATATTTCCGAAGAAAAAACACAGTAAAGGAGCTTGAATAAAATAAAGTAAAACAAAAAAATACGTTTATGGATGTCAGAGGTTCAGTTGAACGATTTCCTTTAATTGAAAATTAGCATGACATAATAAGCGTTTTAATTACGTTTATAATATTTTATTAACATAGTAGGGTAATCGTCACGCCAACTGAACCTAGATTATTATAGCAGAACAAAACAAAATCAACTGTATACTCTGGAGTATCTATAATTATTTAAAAATTAATAACATATAAATGTTCAGGCAAATAATACCCTATGAAAATTCTTTCATTTTTTTCACAAATAGAGGCACCAAATTACCATTTCAATTATAATTGATGAAGAAAAAAATTCACTTTTTTTCCATTGACATTGACATATTTTCATAATAAGATGTTATTGTTATTATAAATTCGTTTTGTCTGGATAAACGAAAAAAAATAATTTTTTTTTGTTTTCACAAACGAAAGCAGAATGAAAGCTGAATAAAACAAATAATAAATAATTGAAAGGAAATTAAAATTAAAATTTGAATTAAAAATAAAAATTAAAATTAAAAAATAAATAAATAACAAAATAATAATAAATAAAAAATTAAAAAAATATTTTTATGCGAAAAGAATACAGTTTTCTTGAAAGTAGCAAATTGATACTAAAGTGGATCAAATTGATCGAAAAAATTTGGATTAATTTTTATAAACAATTTATGATTTGAAAGACACAAATACTGTTGAAAAACATTTTTTTCATATCGCTCTTATTTTTATTGTTGCAATGAATGTTGAGGATAAAAATTGTTTAAACTTATTATTTAACAATCTTATAAACAAATTAAGAATTGACAACAATTGAAACTGAAGATAATAGTGCCTTCTTCAGACAACTTTTGTACTGTTTTCTTAATGATTTTTTCAGATAAAAAATTAATTACCTTTATTTAACAACTTAATAAACAATTTCTTTAATCAAATTCTGAATTAACAACAAGTGAAAATAGAAAAATTAAGTTTTTTCTTCCTCTATTTTTTTCTTTAGGATTAATGAATCTTAAAATTTATACCTAATTCGGAAATTTGTTTACATATTGAAATTGTTTATAAAGTTAATAAATAATTGTAATTAATAATTTCTATCTCAAAGATTCATTAAGAAAACAGTACAAAAGTTGTCTGAAGAAGGAACTATTATCTTCAGTTTCAATTGTTGTCAATACTGAATTTGTATATAAAATTGTTTATAAACAATTGTTATAAACAAATACCAAATTAGCATCAAGTAAAAGTGTAAAGATTTCGTTTTTTCTTTTCCAATTTTTTTTATTGGATTAATGAATCTTAAAACTTAAATTTACCTATTAATTTTTTCCAATAAAGTTATTAACAATTGTTGTAAACAAAGTAGGGGAGAGTAGGCTACATTGAACCAGCGTCAACAGTGAACCACATCAATTTTCTGAGAAATGACTGAGTGAAATTTTTCTTATTCAATATATAAGTTAGTTTTATCGAAGCAGACAATGTCTAAAAATTTCCGGCACGTAGGTTTATTATTAACAAAGAAAAACTAAAAAAAACTGTTTTTCACGTACAAAACAAAAAATTTTGTGGAATTATAATGACGTTTTTTTATTGAAATAGGAAGTTTTAAAAATTAATAAACTTGTGATTTATTTCGCTTAAGGTGTCAACTTCAATATTCCGATGTAATAAAGAATTTAAAATCTTAAATAAATTAATTATAACCCACACAGCACATGATATTTCCTAAATATTTCCTGAATATTTCACTGAAAGATTGAAATATTTCAGTGCAAAGTTCTAGAAATATTTCTGCAAACAGGAAAATGTCCGCTTATGTGGGAATATTGACGCGAAAGTTGAGAAAATATTTCATTGAAATATTCCTGCAATATTACACATAAAGATTCTGCAATATTGTGAAAATATTTCACAAAATGGAAAAATTTGTTAAACACCTCAAACCAATAGGAATTTTCTGAAATATTTTAAAACCCATAGGATATAGTAAGCCAAAAACTACTGCGCAGCTCTACAGGCCATAGAAACTGAGTTCGACCAGTGCGCATCATTTCAGTTGAATATTTCCAAAATATTTCAATGAAATATTTTCTCAACTTTCGCGTCAATATTCCCACAAAAGCGGACATTTTCCTGTTTGCAGAAATATTTCTAGAACTTTGCACTGAAATATTTCAATCTTTCAGTGAAATATTCAGGAAATATTTAGGAAATATCATGTGCTGTGTGGGAAACAATTTTTGTTGTGAATGTCATGTGTATACAGTGAGTGCGGCATCATTGAACCACCCGAAAAAGCAAAGAATTTTTAATTTTAAGAGTTGTAAAGTTGTCTGCTCTACTAATTAGTAAAAAAAATACTGGAAGACATGCTTTCATCACAATTGTGAACGAGATAAATTTAAACTGTCACTTTTGCTACCTAACCTGACATCGAAATATATTAATCTCCTATATTAACAAATAATAACTATTTAACAACAATTCTATATTTTTTTGAGTGGAAAATAAGATCTTTTACAATGTGTAAGTGGAAATATTATTTTCAAAGTAAATTGTAGTGTTTTATTAGAGGTGGTTCAATGTAGACACAAGTAGGTAAGCAGGGAGGGTTCTAGACCAAGATCCCTGCACCGACATGTTACCGACACTTTTAGCCCAGACTCAAACCATTTTGGAGGTGCGATTCAGAATATGATGCTGAGCCGGATATGACGTCATACTTCCTATAATTATTCGGGGGGGGATATTGAGATCATGATGCAAATATGATTCTTGGAATTTATCTAATTTCTTGGAATTATAAAACAATCCTAGAATTTTCCATAGGGGTTGATGACTCAGAATTTTGGAATTTCCCGTTTTTGTTTTTTTACAGGGTGCATTCTTTAACGATGACTCATAATCATTGGTATTTCCTATTTTTTGGGTGCATTCTTTAACGATGACGCATAATTTCTTTGTTTTTCGCAAAATGGGGTTGATGACTCATTATCATTGGAATTTCCTGTTTTTGTTTTTTACATGGTGCATTCTTTAACGATGACGCATAATTTCTTTGTTTTTCGCAAAATGGGGTTGATGACTCATTATCATTGTAATTTCCTGTTTTTTGGGTGCATTCTTTAACGATGACGCACAATTTCTTTGTTTTTCCCAAAATAGGGTTGATGACTCATTATCATTGGAATTTCCTGTTTTTGTTTTTTACATGGTGCATTCTTTAACGATGACGCATAATTTCTTTGTTTTTCGCAAAATAGGGTTGATGACTCAGAGTTTTGGAATTTTTTATGAATGACTCATTATCATTGGTATTTCCTGTTTTTGTTTTTACTTATTTTATTCTTGGAATTATTATTTTCGTCTAAATATTGCAAATCACTGTTTATTAGATTTTTATCTAAGGAATTTTTACAAACATTTTCAGTACTTTTTATAAGAATGCTTTTGATCTTACCGAAATTCCAAGAAATCTATAATTAACTTGAAGGTCAAATAGGTCATATCTCATGTATATAAAGAGGGCAATTTTTATAAACGAAATCATTCCTGCAGTTTAAGTTGGTTAATGAACATATTAGCAGAACAACGTCGTGAAATTCAAGTGCGCTTGAACAAATTAATTCAAGAAATACATAAAGTTAAAAGTTTAATTAAAGCAAGGTCACAGTTAAATATTTTAATAAAAAAATTTGAAAATTTAAATTTAAGTGATAAAAATGAATTTCGATAAGTTAAACAAAGCAAGCAAAGTCTTTGTCACGAAAACAACAAAGGAGTTAACCATCGATGCATTCTATAAAGTAACGGACATTCGAAAAATTGATACGAAATTTGGTCCGAAAATTGTTGCTGAAATAAATAATGAATTTAACATTTTCCTACCACCAAGAATGCTAAAAATATTTGAAGAGGATGCAAATCTTTTCAACAGTCTAAAAGCTGAAGCTGTCAGAGGTGGTGTATATTTAAGAAATCGTGGAGGTCCTTACAATCAAATAGAGTTTGTTCCTGAGGGAGTTGACCAGTAGTTGACAAAAAAATGTCGTATTTACCATGCAGAGAAATGTTATTATCAAAAATTTACAACTTGAATCCATCATTTACAAAACAAGTTGTCGTTGGAGCACAACTAGACATAAATGGAAACATAATACCAAAAATTCAACTAAGAAGCAGCCATCCACGAGTATCATTGTCTTTGGAGCTTCAAGAATGGCGCCTTTTGTGTGATGCAGTAAAATATATTATACGATTTTTCAATAAAGATTGTGATGCAACAGTGCTGGATTGTAAAACGTTTACAATACGTTTTAGTGTTACATATCGTTTAATATCAATTGAGCGTTTAGATCAATCGTTTGCATTTAGTGAAACGTCATTTGCAATATTTAATGAACTTATTCCTTGTGTTGAACAAAAATATGTAGAACTATCAAAATTTAATTTGCAGTATAGTAAAGATATAATTGTAAAGTCTATTGCAGAATTAATCTTTAAAAATAATGTAAAGTGTACAAAACATGCCACGGATTTTTTTAAAAAACATTACAGTAGAATACTTCAAAAAGTGATAAGAAGAACTAATGTTTTAAATTTAGAGACGTTATTGCTGGAACTTGTCACATTTCACTGTAAACAAATATCAAATGAAGCTATTCATCAAATGTCAAATATTCAATGTATAAATGGTCGTTTATTGTAAAAGAGAGGATAAATTAATACAAGAATGCATACAATTCAATTTATTTTTATTTTAAACCTTTCTCAAATACATTATAATTCAGATTCGTTTATCCAACTGTTATGAGAATGATCAAAACCTAACCATTTTACAAATACATTAAATCCTCTTTTTTAAATACTTTTTCAACTAAATATACATCTGGATACTTAACTTTAGAAAGTTCTTGCTCGTAAAAACATCCATTTATTGGATTTTCCTGATAATCCTTCAAGATATATGTTATTGGATTAGTATTTTTTACATCGCTTATAGTAAATATTTCTGTAGTCCAATTTGGCGTATAACCTTTTTCAAAAACATGTTTAACTTTACTTATACGTACTCTATCTCCAACTTTAAATTTCTTATTATATTTCCTGTTAACTAAAACTTTTTTAAATACATTAAACAATAAATTATTTTCATTTTGAGCATTTACATCTATTGGTTTCATTTTTATTGTTCGATGTTTACTATTATTATACGCATTTACTAAATCACTTAATATATCTATCCATTTGTAATTACCGCGTAAACTGAATTGCATCCACATTTTATTCTTTAAAGTACGATTGAATCGCTCACAAATTGACACTTTCAAATTACTATGAGTAGAATACAAGTTAATGTTATAATTTTTAATGAGATTTTAAAAATGTGAATTATAAAACTCTTTTCCTTTATCTACTTGCAAATTTTTTGGTACACGTTTTTTAATTAAAATAGATTTCATTGCCGCAGTTACATCTTCACCTTTTTTCGACTTTAGCGGAACAGCCCAAGCAAACTTTGAAAATGTATCAATGACGGTTAACAGGTACTTGTAACCTTTATTTTCTCTCGCATATGTTTGCATTTCAACAAGATCAGCTTGCCAAGTCTCGTCAATACCACGAATGTCAACATTTCTTGGCTTATAATTTTTTCACGCTGGTTTATGTAACTCTTTCACCAACTGTAGTTTTTGATCCTCCATTGTTAATTACCTTCAAGTGTGCGCAGTCTACTGTCTAAATGTAAAATAATCTCTTTGTTGGTAGACATCATCTCTATATTTCTTTCAATACTGATTCTTAGATTTTCAAAATATTTTTTTATCAAATCTTCTATCTCTGAAATCTTTACAACATTGTCATTTATATCATTTCTCACAGAACCGATTACATCATAGATGGCGTTCGCTTTAGATTCAATAACTTTGTTTACAGTATTCAAGTTTACTGCATCATCGTTGCTCTCAGCATTAGCTACGTTGCAAAGTTTCTTATTTTCAATATTAAACTCTCCTTCAGCAGTCAACTTAAAACCAAGTCTTGGTGGACCTCGATTTGAAGTTTCTGTGCTTTTAAACTGACGTCCGAATATGTCGATACTCATCATGAAAATGATAAAAATTTCTACAACTGTTAATTAATAAACAATTTCAGCTTCTCTCAACTCTTCAATAATTGATATAATCTCATTATTATGACTGGGATTTTCAGCTGCTTGAGATGCCAAGAGCAATCTTAAACGATCAACCAATTCATTAGGATCATCCCAATAAACATAATCAATTTTTGTATCTTCTTGTTGAGTAATATATTCTGGAATTAAACCTTCACCAGAATGTACTGCTATATAGTTTAGATATTTTAAACTCTTTTTATCTCTAACAGCGCCATCTGCTTTGTAATATTTTTTATGAGCATTAGTTGATATTACAATATTTTTATAATTTTCCCGATCAACTACACTTAAAACAGCTTCTTCTGGAACTTTTTTGAATAAAAGCTCAAGTAAACCTTTCGTTGCAGGATATGTTTTATTACCTACACTAATATTATTTTGTTCAAAATTTATTCCTGAATTACCAATCATTAATTGCCCTTTAGATAATTTACGAACTCCATATGAAGGATCTAAATCTTTTCCCTTTTCATCCAACATTTGAAGATATAAAATAGCACCATCTTTCTCTGATTTATCTCCATCTCCATTATCATCTCCATCATCATCATCATAATCATCATTGTTATCGTCATCATCAGCAGCTGTTGCAAATGATAAGTCATCTCTTAAAAATGAATCATTCTCTCTCTTAACTTCTTGATCTTTTTCAAACTCTAAAGGAAGATCTCCCTCTCTTTCAATTTTTACTGGTCGAATTTGTTTAACAATTTCAATGTCATCAACTAATTTCTGAATTGGTGTCACTATAGGTTTAAAGGTATTATTTAAAGTCTGTTCAATTTCTTCCTTGCCCAATTTCATCAGTCTATGCTTTCGTCGAATAGCATCACTGGCTTTTGCAATTTGACCAAGAATATCTTTTTGTTTTCGCAAATGTTTCAAGTGTGTAGAAGACATGTTGCATGACCAATGTCTTGAATAAAACTGTTTATAAAGAATATCATTTCTCTAATTTTATAAAGCAATCAAAACACTTTCTATATCTGCCTTCATTGATATCACGATCTTTATCAATCACTATAAAATCATGCTTATTTGTCCAACAAGAGTTGCAAAGTTTTTTAAATTCCATAAATGTCATATCAGAATTTACATGATCATCATAAATATGTCTAAGATTCATTTCATCTTGTTTGAATAAAACTAGTAAATTAACATTGTCACGTATTAAATGTTTTGGAATGCGCGCATATGTTTGACATAAATAAAAGCAATCGACAGCTTTGTGTCTTCCCATAGCAAAAAAAGCTTTAATATTATCTTGTTTTTCACATGCTACGTCATTAAATATAAATATTGAGTTTGGTAACGCATTGTTTGGTTCTACAACATCCGCATGTTCATTAAATGGAAAGTAGCCAACACCCTCTACTGGTTGCAAAATGTTTTCTAAAAATTTGTATTTTGGTTGATATAACGATTTTGAGTACACATAAACATTTTCAAATCGTAATCCATTGGGATGTATTAAAAGAGCAAGTAATGCATTTGTCTTTCCACAATTTGACGGTCCACAAAATATTGCTCGCACACTATTTGGCAATAAATTTCCATGACGATTTTCTGTTTTTTTATCACAATCTTGAACAAGAGTGTCAAAATTGTAGACTGGCAATTTAATCGATTGTGCTTCAAACTCCATTCTTACGATAACTGAGGTTAAAACTATAAATACAAGGTTTTTAATAGTTTCAATGTCAGTTCACTGTAGACGCTTGTAACGTTTGCATGCAAGTCCAATAATAAGGTCCATGCTACTTTACAGCATCTGATTGCTAGGTCTAGTTTTTTAGGAGAGGTTTGCGATTTGGTGTCGATCGTCAACTCTTTCATGCTTTGGGCAAGGTCCACGTTTCCTACTGTCGGAGGCAATTGGGATAATTGACTATTGCTGTCATAATTTTTTTGTTAGATCATTTAAGGTCGACTGCTTGCAGTCAAATGACAAAAAACTATAAATACATTGGTTATATAGATTTCCACTTTAGTCTTGAAAAAGTTTTCCTACCGAAAAGAATATAAATATGGGTGTAAATAAAAATCAAATTAGTTTAAAGAAAACTTCGAAAAGAGTAAGACGAGGTAGAGGTGTCTTGAATAAAATTATCAATAAATTACCTTTTGAACTTCATATACCTGGCTATCAATACTGTGGTCCAGGAACAAAATTAGCAAAGAGATTAGCACGAGGTGATCCAGGAGTCAACCCTCTTGACGCTGCTTGTAAAGAGCACGATATTTCTTATTCAAAAAATAGGGAAAGTGTAGAAGCTAGAAACGCAGCTGATAGAGTACTTGCTGACAAAGCTTGGCATCGTGTGTTTGCTCCTGACGCAAGTTATAGTGAAAGAGCTGCAGCTTACGCAATAACAAATGCAATGAAGGTCAAATCAAAATTGGGCATGGGAATCAAGTCAAAAGAAAATATGAAGAAAAAGAGGGAAAATAAAAAATCAACGTTGAGGAAAATTGTAACCGCAGCTAAAAAATCTATGAAATTAGATACAAATGCACAGTCTACTATTAAATCAGCACTTGAAGGTGCACGTTTGGCAGTTAAAATTGCTGGTGGCAGGCGAAAAATTAATAAACCTCGAGTTTTACCGATACCTTCTAAAGTGGGAGGAATTTTACCTTTTCTTATTCCTTTGTTTGCGGGTTTAAGTGCAACAGGGGCTCTAGCAGGGGGAGCAGCTGGCATAGCAAAAGCTGTAAATGATGCAAATTCTGCAAAACGTCAACTAGAGGAAAGCAAGCGACATAATCATACAATGGAATCTATTGCCTTAGGAAAAGGTCTCTTTCTAAAACCATATAAAGCAGGACCAGGCCTTCATCTAAAACCCTACAAATTAGGACAAGGTTGCAAGTCAAAAAACTTGAAGTAAAGCTACCTCACCGTGCGCTAACAGATTTAGATTTACTAAAATTTGCAAAAAGTTTAAAAATTCCATATTTTCGAGGAGTTTTTATGCGAAATGAACTACCTATATTCAATTGCGAATTGTAGACCAAGACGGAAATTTAGTTAATTTTCGAGGGGAAACTTTAACAATAAGGCACTGGAAAACTTGTGAAACCTGATGGAACAGCTCTAGAACGTACAAATTTAATTTCTAATGGCATATGTCATTTATTTAAAGAAGCAAAGTATGAACTTAATGGTGTAGAAATTGATAAAAATAAAAATGTAGGTCTTACAAGTTTAATGAAAAATTATATTTCTCTCGATTCTAGTCAAAATAAATTTCTTGAAAATGTTGGCTGGTTAGAATTTACCAATGGACCAACCTTAACAAATGCGCAAGGTTATTTTGATGTATGTATTCCTCTGAGTATGATTTTTGGTTTTGCTGAAGATTACCAAAAAGTTATTATTAACGCAAAACATGAGCTTATTTTAATCAGATCAAGAACTGATGCTAACGCAGTGTCGCAAGTAGCACCTTTAGAAGAGTTTAAAATTGTCATTGAAAAAAATTGAATGGTTATTACCGTACATAAAATTATCAGATGCTCGAAAATTTAAATTATTAAAATATATTGAAAAAGATCCATCTATTCCAATAAGTTTTAGAACTTGGGAATTGTATGAATATCCTTTATTACCAATTACTCCTAAGCACATTTAGAGTGTGAAAACTTCAAGTCAATTAGAGAAACCTAGATTTATTGTATTAGGGTTTCAGAGAAACAGAAAAAATAATACAGTTCAAAACTCTAGTTTTTTTTGATCATTGTGATTTATCTGATGTCAAATTATTTTTAAATTCACAATGTTATCCTTATGGCAACATGAATCTGAATATTGGTAGAAATCAGTACTCTACTTTATATGAAATGTTTACAAATTTTCAAGCATCTTATTATAGTAAAGAGTCTCAACCAATTTTATCAAAAAAAGAATTTTTACAATATGCTCCTTTAGTTGTAGTAGATTGTTCAAAACAAAATGAGTCTTTAAAAAGTGGACCAGTTGATATCCGCTTAGAATTTGAATCAAAAGAAAATTTTCCCGCCAATACTTCAGCTTATTGCTTAGTTTTGCATGACCGCATCGTTGAATATAAACCAATCAGTGGAATTGTCAAAAAAATTGTTTAACTTTAAGCTTATATATATTTAACTCTTTACGCGTAATGAGATTAGTTGATTTAAAAATGCAGTACTTGATAGATGTGCAAGGATTCAAATTGCCAATTAATAAATTTGTTTTAAAAGAATTAGCTATAGTTTCTGTAAATAATGATTCAATACCAATAAATATGGTTTTCCAACCTCCTTGTCCATGGAATTGCGTCACAAACAAATATAAATGTATCAATCGTTGGTTAGAAAATAATTTCCATGGTATTCGTTGGAATGCTGGTGATGTACCGTACGTTTATTTAAAAGAAATTTTAGAAAATGTGTTTAAAGAAGCAAAGACAATTTATGTTAAAGGTTTAGAGAAGAAAAAATGGTTAAAAAGCTTAATCGATGAAAAATATTGTATAGAAATTATCGATATGAATGATTTAAATTGTCCTTCATTAAAAAAATTAAACATTGAAACATGTATTGGAACTTGTTCAAAACATTTAATCAACAAGAAAACTTTTACTTGTGCTCTTCAGAATGTTATAAACTTAAAAATATGGTTCTGCAAAAACTGTAATATTTAAGTATTTTAGTTGAAAATGTATTCTATTTTTTTCCTCAATAAAATTATAAAATATCAATTGCACTGTAATTATTATTTCTAACCTAACCTTATTGTTTTCAGGAATAAGAAACGACATTAATTTTAAATACATTTATTTATTATAATAAATTACAATATTTTTTAAGTATAATTTATTATAAAAATTGTATAAAGCGAATAATAGAAAACTAATACAAACTACATTTTATACATCAATTTCATCTATTTCCATTGGATCATGCTGTTGGTAACCCCAAGAAAAGGTGTCAGTTTTCCCTCGTATCAAAATTCTTTTATCATCCTGTCAACTTAGAGCAATTTTATTTTGTTTGACAGTGAATACTTCATGTTTTTTGCTGCGTATAAAGTGCTGAGATCCGATAAGGTTTTCATTTTCATTGAGAGTATGCTTAAAATCATCGAAACCTATTTTTTTTAAAGTTGAATATTTTACCCCTTTTGCTTTCTTTTTAGCTTCCTCATCACCCCATAACTTGAATGCATATAGTTTTGATCTTAAACCTATAAATTCGTCTACAATTTTACCGTTATTTTCGTCTTTCATAAAACCCAGGATTTTTTTGTTTGCAAGTGGTATATTATAAATGTTGTTTTCAGGATAATCGGATGTATCGAATTTATGTAAATCTCTTTTAATATAATCATAAAAATTTGGAACTGTAATATGATAAACTAGACTGTCAGTATCTGTGTAGAGTAATTTTGCAGAATCACTGAAAGTCTCTTTAATGTGATTGTAATGAAAGTCATATGTTATTATTTTTGATATGTCTAAAATAGTGAATCCTATGTAAATGGGTTTGTTAAAGTATACCTTTGTTTTATTCATCTCAATAATGACCATATCTTTATCGAATATGGTGCAACTATGAAAGTTTGGTTGAGCAATCAAATTTTTCGCGCAATACCTTCCCTCCCATTTTGTTATTAATCTAACATCTTTGTGTTTTCTAACATTTTCCATTGTCTTGCCAAATACAGAATTGTTCATTAGCTTGTAAAAATTCTTCTCAAATTCATTACTCGATTTTTTTCTAAGCTCGGTATTTAAATCAATGTAGGGTTTTAACCACTGCTTTTGCTTAAATTTTAAAACTCTATGTATTTTAGTTAATTTCATTCCCAAAGATAAATATAGCTTTAAATTTCTATAGTGAATTGTATAGTTCTTCTTTGGTAATAAATTTAGAATCAATTTAGGAATTGTACATTTTGGGAGAGGAGGTATGAAATGTTCAGGGCATAAGGGCAAGTCTTTATGTGAATCATGAAGTTGAGTTGGATAATCTAAATCTACTTCAAGAATATATCCTTCTGGAGAATCATCTGGAATATTTAGGAAAAAGTCATTACTATAATTTTCTAACCATTCAAAATCTGTATAAGGCAAGCTTTCGCTCATAGAAGCACCATACTGATTATTTATATCGAAATACATAATGTAAGATTCTGGTATTAGGGGATTAAAATCTTTTTCCATAAATCTATTATTAGTTTTCGCGTATCTGTTTGAGCATTGTGAAACTCCACCTCTTATTCCCTTTTTAATAAAAAGCAACATTTCTACATCTGTCAACAAATCAAGTTTTATGTCTGTGTACTTGAGCATAGCGTCAAATGCCAGTCCTGGGGCAGTATAGTAATGTAACGCGTCCAAGTTATAAGTTGTAAAGCATGTTTTTCTAAAATTTTCAAAAATGTCGGCAAGTAGTAGAACGTCAGTCTGTAAGTACAAGTCAGAGTATTCTCCTATTGTTTTTAAATTAAACGTTTTCCATACATTACAAGCATTTTCATAGTCTTCGTCTGAAATATGTGAGTCATTCAATTTAGAGTAGAAAGAGTCTTTTACTGGTAATTGACTTTCTTCTAATTTTTCCTAGCTACTAACATATTCGTAAGGAAATATTCCTTTTCTTGTCAATAAATTAAACTCGTCCATATTTTTACAATACTTTTTAGTAATTTTTTTCTCATCATTTTCAAGATAGGAGGATAATTTGTCTAAACTGCTGGGCATAAACCTAAATGAATCGAGAAATCTTAATACTACTTTGGTACCCTTCACATATTTTGAAAATGAAATGTACTTTTCCTTATTTATTGGTAACAGTTTCATTTCACCCTCAAAAGACGTTGCTAAAGCTTTAATAATGAAATGTGCATCATATCCTGACAAGTTGTGAAAAATTATGGAAACAACATGCGAATCTTTATAATTTACATTGCAACTCTGATGTGCCGGACCACGATATTTTCCCGTGAAATGACAATGATCGCGGTGTTTAATGTCATCATTTTCAAAAGGTTTTTCACAAATATGACAAACTGTTGCTGTGTCAAATTGAATTTGTTGTAAAATAGTTAAATTTTCCATTGGAATAATATTTGTAAAATAAGAATTTGCTTTTTCAGCTAATTGTTTTAATTCTGTCATGAACCAATCAACACAATCTGGACCCCGATATGATTTAAATTCTGAAAGAGATTCATTAAAATTGCAATGTACATAGAAAGCAAAACTTGTCGGGATATGTTTTTGGTATGTTTATGTGTTTGTGTGTGTACTTGCTATTGGTTCTAAGAGACTTTCAGTGTCAGCATACACGACAAAGGGAACATTTTCTTTATTTCTATGATTTTTAAAATTTTATTCTCTTCATTAGGTAAAATCACTCGACACATGT
Organism: Leptopilina syphax; assembly: GCA_032872505.1. Classification (NCBI taxonomy): domain Eukaryota; kingdom Metazoa; phylum Arthropoda; class Insecta; order Hymenoptera; family Figitidae; genus Leptopilina; species Leptopilina syphax. The sequence continues at coordinate 22,158,113 of CM065471.1, forward strand.
TTATTTTATCACAATCAATTTTATGATTATTAAATGATTTTTCATATTTAAAATGGCATAAACATCTATCACAAAGTATGGTTCGATTTCGATCTTTTATTATTTGAGATTTTACTAATCGAGATAAATTATTAATTAATGCAAAATGATAAACTTTGTTATTTTGAAAATTATTATCATCATCATCATCGTCTAAATCAAGTTCTGTATTTTCAATCATTAATAAGTGATAAGTAGGTTCATCTGATTTGTTTTTACTTAAATAAAGTGGAACAATTTCATTCTTTTTATTACTGCTTTTATCAATTCCGTAAACATTAATACTTAAATTGTTTAATTTTTCAAATTTTGGAATATCGCTGAGAGTAATGGGGAATTCAAAATCATCAAACTTTAAATCAGTATCTTTAAAGTGGGGATATGAACTTGTACGATCAACGTGACTATTAGCTGGATAACGTTGTGCAATTATTGACCATGAAAAACAGTATTCATCAAAATTTTTAACATTAATCACAGCTCTTTTATCAATTATAAACTTTGGCATTCTTATAAAAGTTGAGTATCCAGCCGCAAGAGGGACATATTTATTTATATCAACACTTAAATTTATAATTTTATTTAAAGACCAACCTGACTTTTTTTGTTGAAAATCATCAATCTTAACAAAAAGCTTTTCACGAATTTTATGATCAAACCATTCATCAAAGTTTGTTGATTCTAAAATTTTTGAATTTCTAGTATTGAAATATTTAATATCTTCAATTTCCTCACCTTCTTCTAAAACAGTATAATTTGCCGCAAGAACAACATTAACTTTCATGTTTCCCACCTTTTAAAATGCATTTTTTAATCGAGAAATAATCATTTTCTTTGCATCACTGAGAAAACTGTCCATATTTTTATGTTTTAAATTAATAACAACACCTGTTCTAATTCTATTCTCGAAAGCATTCTCTAATTCTTCCCACCTGATCCATCTCTCATCCTTTTTAAATAAACCAGTTCCTGTTCTTCTTAGTTTCTTAAACTTTCTGCTATTTGCTTTCAATAGTCCAATAGTTGACAAAATCTTTTTTTTCTCTCCACATGACACAGATCCATTTCTTAACAAGTTATTCAGTAATCTAATGTTTTTTACACTATTATTTATCCAAAAGTTTAATTCCTCTGTTGTAGTTTTTTTACTTAATGTTTTAAAAGCATTGTTCATAATTTTCACAAAATCTTTCCAATAGTTAGAGCTTTTATCAGTTTCCATAACTTTAATTGCTGCATTTAATTTATCCAAATTCATTTTTATCAATTGTATTAAATGTCAATTTTTTTCACTACAATGGTTAACTCTGATCAGACTAAAATTAAACTTTTAACTATAGCGATTTTTTTTAAAACGAGACTTTTTAAGCGCACTTGAATTTCACGATGTTTTTCTGATATGTTGATTGAACAACTTAAACTGCAGGAATGATTTTGATAAGAAAAGTTGCCTTCTTTATATACACAAATTATGACTAATTTGATTTCAAGTTAATTATGGTTTTCTTAGAATTGTGGTAAAAAACAAAAACAGGAAATACCAATGATAATAAGTCATCAATAAAAAATTCCAAAACTCTGAGTCATCAACCCTATTTTGCGAAAAACAAAGAAATTATGTGTCATCGTTAAAGAATGCACCATGTAAAAAACAAAAACAGGAAATTCCAATGATAATGAGTCATCAACCCTATTTTGGGAAAAACAAAGAAATTGTGCGTCATCGTTAAAGAATGCACCCAAAAAACAGGAAATTACAATGATAATGAGTCATCAACCCCATTTTGCGAAAAACAAAGAAATTATGCGTCATCGTTAAAGAATGCACCATGTAAAAAACAAAAACAGGAAATTCCAATGATAATGAGTCATCAACCCCATTTTGCGAAAAACAAAGAAATTATGCGTCATCGTTAAAGAGTGCACCCAAAAAATAGGAAATACCAATGATTATGAGTCATCGTTAAAGAATGCACCCTGTAAAAAAAACAAAAACGGGAAATTCCAAAATTCTGAGTCATCAACCCCTATGGAAAATTCTAGGATTGTTTTATAATTCCAAGAAATTAGATAAATTCCAAGAATCATATTTGCATCATGATCTCAATATCCCCCCCCCCCGAATAATTATAGGAAGTATGACGTCATATCCGGCTCAGCATCATATTCTGAATCGCACCTCCAAAATGGTTTGAGTCTGGGCTAAGTGGTTTGAGTCTGGGCTAAAAGTGTCGGTAACATGTCGGTGCAGGGATCTTGGTCTAGAACCCTCCCTGCTTACCTACTGACACACATCCTTCAAAATAAGAAAAGTGTAGCTGGTTAGAAAAAAATTAAATTTCATTATTTAATCACAGTAATTTGTGTTTGTAACGTGTGTATTAACTAAAGGAGTACTTCAGTTTTATTTTCATACAAAAACCTGATCAAAATTTGTAAATTTTAATTAGTTCTTGGACTTTATAAAAAACCTGGTTCAATGTAGCCTACTCTCCCCTACATATTAACAATATTTAAATATAAATAAAATCATTTTTTTCCAATATCCTTTTTTATAGGGTCAATATTCCTTGAAACTTAAATTTAACTCTTAATATTTTTCAATAAAGTTGCAAACAATTCTTGAAAACAAATTATTTATTTACAATAACTGAAGGTGAAAAAATATCTTTTTTTAATAGTTAGTAACAAACATGATAGTCTTCAACAAAAATAATTTGTTTAAAATTGTTATTAAAATTGTTTATAAAATTGTTTATAATATTGTTAAATAATAACACTAAACAATTTTGATCCTCAACATTCATTGCAACTATAAAAATAAGAGCAATATTTAAAAAAAATTTTTTTTTTAAATTTGTGTCTTTTAGAAAACAATTTGTTTATAAAAAGTGTTTAAAATATTTTTAAATATTAGTCAGTTGTAAAATTTTATTCACTGTTAGTTTTACATTGAGTTGAGTTTTACATTGAGTTTTACATTGAGTCTTAATAGATGAGAAAATGTGTCTATAATTTTTTTTTCAGACTATTCAAAATTTTAGATATTTTGTCCGCCATTTCTGAGCCGCCATTTTAAATATCGAAAAAATAAAATTTTCTAATAATGCCTAAATAAAAGTTCATTTATTTTAGACGCAATATTTTGTCATTATAAATTTTCCCTAAAGCGATTTCCAATCGAAAATATAGTTTCTCGTTATTTTTCGTGGTCGCTGATTACGAATCTGATGTCAGATTTTCAAAATTCAAAATGGCGGATCCAATATGGCGGATAATTTCAAGATTAATGCGATTTGATCGTAATTTATTTCTCGAGGCTTTTTTGGGTTGCTGTATTCGAATTCGATGTCCGTTTTTAAAGATTCAAAATGGCGGATCCAATATGGCGACCAAATTTTTTTAATGTTGTCGGATTTGTCTAAAGTATTTACTCGGGGGTTGTTGGGGTCACTAAATCCAAATTTGATGTTAAAATTAAAAAATTAAAAATTGATGTCAATAAGACGAACAAAATTTTAAAAATGTATTAAAATCTGATGTTAAACTTCAAAAATGCAAAATGGTTTGTAAAAAATATAGAACTAATAAGAAGTGTAGAGTACAGTTAAGTAATTGAAAAAAACAAAAAAATCCTATTTTACAATTTACAATTTCACATTAAATTTGAATTTCACAAAGACTTTAAAAATATATAGTTTATATATTTTTATATACTATATTTAATAGTAAATATTTTGAGACAAATCCGTTAACTTTTAAAAAATATGGTCGCCATATTGGGTCCGCCATTTTTAATTTTTAAAATCTGAAATCAGATTAGTAATCAGCGACCCCAAAAACCTTATATATGATGAAATCACATTTTTGTGGAAACTGCGAAGGGGTTAATATATATTTGGGGGATTTCACGGGAACTGATCCGGCCTCATGCGTTTACACGTCATACTTTGATGACTTGTAGTTTGCTTTAAAAAAAAGATGTAAATTAGATAAAATATGTTTTGGAAAGGGGTTTTCGTGTACTTTTAAATAAAGATGTTAGTTTTTTTTAAAAAAATTTTTTGACCTTGAAAATTAAAAATTAAAATTTAATTTTTTCGTACAATCGGGATATTTTTTATTAAATTTTTTTTTATTTAGAATGAAAGCTGAGCTTTTTTCCTATCAAAAACATATCTGCCCAAAATGGGACTAGAATTATGAATTCTAGTTAATTAATTTTACAAAAAAATGAAAATTAAATTTTAATTTTTAATTTTCAAGGTCAAAAAAAATTTTTTTTTAAACTAAAATCTTTATTTAAAAGTACACGAAAATCCCTTTCCAAAACATATTTTATCTAATTTACATCTTTTTTTAAGCAAACTACAAGTTATCAAAGTATGACGTGTAAACGCATGAGGCTTGTATCACATGTTGCACAGGACTCATGCGTTTACACGTTATACTTTGATAACTTGTAGTTTGCTTAAAAAAAAGATGTAAATTAGATAAAATATGTTTTGGAAAGGGGGTTTCGTGTTCTTTTAAATAAAGATTTTAGTTTAAAAAAAAAATTGTTTGACCTTGAAAATTAAAAATTAAAATTTAATTTTCATTTTTTTGTAAAATTAATTAACTAGAATTCATAATTCTAGTCCTATTTTGGGCAGATATGTTTTTGATAGGAAAAGAGCTCAGCTTTCATTCTAAATAAAAAAAAATTTTTAAAAAATACTGATTGTACAAAAAAATTAAAATTAAATTTTAATTTTTAATTTTCAAGGTCAAAAAATTTTTTTTAAAAAAAACTAACATCTTTATTAAAAAGTACACGAAAACCCCTTTCCAAAACATATTTTATCTAATTTACATCTTTTTTTTAAAGCAAACTACAAGTCATCAAAGTATTACGTGTAAACGTATGAGGCCGGATCAGTTCCCGTGAAATCCCCCATTTACTTAATGCAATACCTATACAGAAATTATTGCTTCAAAAAAAGTGAATTCAATGACATTGGTGCACCGAAAAAAATCTCGATGGTATTATTAACTATGACTCTATAGTTAATCTTAATCTAGTAAAAGTAATAAGGATTCCTAATCATTATGGTTAGGATCGCTAGGTTGATTCAACAAATTCCAGCCTGGCAAAAACAACCCTGCAAATCCTAGTCAAATTGACTAGGATTTTAGTAATTTTGCCTATATCCATAATGCGCACGCGTCTGCTTCTGTTCTGACAGTGTTTACCTCTATATCTTTCGCGTCATTTATCGTGATTTCGTAAAACGATTTTTTATCATTACTCGCGTCTATTTTTTGTACATAAAATGGAGTTCTTACATACATCAAAATTGCTGGTTTCTCGGAACCTCTGGAAATATAGATAGTCCACGTTTTAGAAAGTAAACTATTTAATTATATTAGTCAATTCTTTCAGACTTTTTTGGTTAGGTTTCAATATAAATCGTTGAAATTTTTACGCACGTGGTGACAACATTTTTACTATTTTAATCGTGCAGTGTGTTTGAAAATTTACCTTTGCAATAATTTGTGTATGTTTAAATTTATTTTCATTTGAATGGCATAAATAATTAAAAATAAATAGTTTTTGACAAGTGTATAAAATTGTGTACTTGAAATGTATAAAACATCATCCGATTAAGTATTGTATTTTGACTCGAAAATCTAGTGTCTATTAAAAAATTAAAATACCAAGTCGTCTTTAGTGTAGTGGTTATCGTTCCGGGTTTCAAAATATTCGTTAGGTTCAGGTGTTCGCGTCCCCCCTGCGTCAAATATTTATTTCATAAGTTTAAATTAATTCTAAGGTATATAAATACAAAGTCAAATATAAAAATATGTTCAAATACAATATTTAATTTTTTTCTTTTAATTAGTTTTTCTCTTTTATTTGATAATAAGAATTTGATTAGCAATTTCAAATAATTATGATACACAGTGTAAATCTAATATTATTCTCCTAATCAATTTGACTATTTTTTCCTGATTACATCGACTAATTTTCCTGGTCACTTTAACTATGCTTGAATCTTATTACTTTGACCAGGATTCTATAGTTGGCTCCTCTCGTAACTAGGAAACCTAGTCAATTCCTGGTATACGGGTCCTAGGCATTTTTTTCAGAATGCTATTGAGCCAATAGATATTTTTCTCAGTATACTGTTGGGGGTATCATTAAATTTATGACATTTTCCATTGTTTTCATTAAAAAAAAGACGTTGCTTTTGATTTTGGCAATAGAAATCCTTTGTAATGTTAGAAATAACAGTTTTTGCCCTTATGATAGAAGAAGAGGCTTTGCGTGCGGGTATATTACAAGTGCGCGGTTCGTCGAACTACTTGGTCGATGCTCATTAAACTTTAGTCGCTCTTTCGCGGTTATAATGGTTATGATGTTGGTGGTGGTTTTCTTCGGCGATGCTTACGTTATATATATATAATAAAAGAGAGTCGAGGCATATCCGCTCTCAACGGCCGTGGTCAGTGGTTGAAGGCCGACGCCCGGAAACCAGATAACCGTGTGAGATTGCAAAATACATTCGAGAAATTTTTTTTTGTTGCTGTAAATTTCACAAAAAAAGATACCGTCCATATTCGGATACAAAATATTCTTCTTTCTCTTTCTCTCTTCACACTTTTAATGCATGAGAAAATACAAAATTATTGTACATGTGTAGAAAGTATTTCTTGAATTGTTTGTTCTTAATTAGCCACTACTAAAGAAATATACACGTGTTTTGCACCTTTTTCTCAATATATAAAGTAAACTAGAAACACAAAAAAACAATATTCTTATTATCTTTAACTTTTTTAAGCGTTGCACTAAATTAATGAGTCTTGTTAATAATTTTTAAGCCGAAAACATAAATTTTAACGCGGGAGAAGTATATATTTTATTTATAATAATAATATTTCACCGAGTTTCCATTAAGCCTATTATTTAGCTACATTTTTATCAAGTGCAATATTAAGCCGAATATTTGGCTAAAGTATGCAGCAACAATATTTAGTCGAAAACTTAGCTAAATTTTTAGCCAAATATTTGGTTGAATTTGTATACAACACAATATTTAGCCAAATATTTGGCTGTATTTTTATGCAGCACGATATTTAGCCAAATATTTGGCTGAATTTTTATGCAGCACAATATTTAGCCAAATATTTGTCAAAAATTTTTGCAGCACAATATTTACCCGAGTAATTACCTATTTTTAACACGCACAATATTTAGCTGAATATTTAACTAAATTTTTGTCAAGTATAATATTTAGCCAAATATTTGGCTAAATTTGTATGCAGCATGTTTATTTAAACATTTATTAAGTTGAGCATTTAGCAAAAAAATTTATCAAGCAGATTATTTAGCTAAATATTTTATTAAGTATAGAATATGTATTTAACAATATAAGATGAAACGACTTCTTGAAATATATTTAATGGTTTCAAATGTTATATAATTGGGAAAATTACAGTAATAGTTTACTTCCGCGTAAAATAAAAATTTGATTTCTAAATTGACCGTCAATGAATAATATTGTAATTGAATACCTAAAAGAATGACTGACTTAAAATGTAGTTCATATTTGAGTGATTCCTTTTATATAACGAACTGTAAAGATTTCAAATGCTTTGACACTTATCTTGAAATAAATTTATAAAATCAGACAAAACTAGCACTTGTAGAAGAATCGCTCTCCTTAACAAGAACCGTGTCGGCCACGCTTCTAACTCGTACACCTCATTTTTAAAATTCAATCTGATTTTGATTATCCTTTTTTAATACGTATTAAACATATTTCTTTAGTTTAAATTTAAAAAATTATAATTTAACCCAATATATAAACAGCACAATTATGGTAATTTATCTTTTTTTACAAATTTTTCCGTCTCACAACTTTACTTAATTTTTTTTCCTTTCATATTATGTTATTTAGAATGAAATGTAATGTGATGCGAATTTAAAAGAATCGATTTCAATGTCTATTTAAAAAGGTTTGCGTGCATTTCGTTGATAGCTGAACTTCTCTAGAACATTAATAGTGTGATGTCCGAATTTTCCGAAATGTGTTAGAATCGGAAGTTCAATTCTCTTTGAACTCATTTTAACTCGTTATGTAAAAAAGGAAAAGAAATCAATGCGTAAAAAAAATTTTTAAAAAGAAATTCATTAAGTTGTCATTTCAACTTGACTTATTCATAGCATATTCTTCTTTTTTAAAAGGAAGAAACAAAAGAAACAATTTTCGAATTTTTTTCTCTTTGACGCATTTTAACGCTTTTTTGGCGTAACGATCTAAAACGGAACTAGGTTTCCAGTTCGAGGTGATTCTCGATTTTCTTTTCAAAAACTTCTTAACATTCGTAGAAATAGAAAATTTTATTTACATATTACTGTGATTATTAATTGATTTTTAATTATATTAAATTGATAATAATATTTATTTCAATTAAAATTAAATTAAAATGAAACTTAAATTTAGAAACAATTTCTCAATAATGAGGTAATAAGGAAACAATAATTAACAATATTTAACTAGGTATATATTTAAAAGACTAGCAAAAATTCGCGCGGCTAATTTTTTTACTTCGTTTTTAAAATAAAATTAGCAAATTTAAAAATAATCTAGAACTTACAAAATTGTAATTCAAATTTTTGTTGAAAACACTAAAAAAATCCAATTTTGGAGAAATTATAAATATAATTGCAGAAAATCAATTATTTTTTAAAGTAATAAAATTCAATTAGGTTCAAAATTAAAAAAAATTCTCGCCAAAATCCCAATTATCTTTGTAAATAACAAAATTTTTCCCCAAAATTCAATTATTTTCTAAAATGAAAATAAAATTCTTGTCCTAATTTCAATTATTTTCAATATCTACTATTGTAATAAAATTTTCTGAAAAGAATTCAATTATACCTAAAAAACATTTAATAAAATTGTACACAAACATTTTAATTATTTTCAATAAAAATTCTACAGGAATTCAATTATTTACAATTTTTTTAAATTTCTTCGCAATAATTCAATTATTTTTATAAATTTTTAATTATTATAAAATTTATATTATTATTAATCATAAAGATATGGATCACTCTGAGTTTTCGACTCGGAGCAATCGATATCTTCAAGTTGTTTAATTTCAAAAAGGATTGAATTTGAAATTTTTGTAAATCTTAATTCCTATGAAAAAATAATATTTAAATATTTATTTAAAAAATAAGTTATTGATGTTTTTGAATAATTTTGTAATTAAAGAAATTCGTAAATAAATGTAACAGAACATTTTTTTGAGTAAAATTTTTCCCTTTATTTTTAAAAAACTTTGAATTTTATTAAAACAATAATTAAGAAATAGAAATTATGTAGATACCTAAATTATTTTCTTATGAAAATTGAAAATTTTCTACAAAAATATTAAGGAACGGGAATATGTAATGTTTTTTCCCCAAAATAAAATAATAAGTTTGTGAACAATATTGTTATTGAGAAATAAAAATTATGCATAAAATGGGTATTTATTTCCTCTCTCTTAAACAATAATTTTTTAATATTTAATAATAATATTTAATATTTTTTCTCTTAAACCTTAATTTTGACCCCTTTAAAATAAAATTATTAAACGAGGTAATATTTATTTTCTTGCATCATTTTTAACCTGAAATCATATAAGATGGTCAAAAATATTTAATTTTAATTTTTGAAGAGTTTAAAATTTTTTTCTTTTGACCTATTGCATATTATTGCAAATCCATGCGAGAAGTTGTTTAGAATGGTGAAATATGCATGGAAAAAAATTTTCGTTAAAAAATATTAAAAACTGTAAGAGAAGATCGATTTTTAATATTCAAATCTTTAAATTTTGCTGAAATTTCAGAAGTCCTGAACTTTTTTTTCCAATTTGATGCTCTGAGTCGAAAAAACATAGTTAAAATTGACGATTAGCTCATTTTCATGGTAAAAACTATATAAATCATGGCTTTTTGCATTTATTTCGATATATATAAAGTATAACATAAAAGCTTTGAACTATGATTTTTATGGTTTTTACCACGAAAATGAGCTAAATGTCAATTTTAACAATGTTTTTTGAATAATAGCATAAAATTACGTAAGTATACACAATTTGGAAAAAATTAAAGATTTAAGGCTTTCGAAATTTCGGCAAAATTTAAAGATTTGAATATTAAAAACTGATCTTCTCTTGCAATAATATGCAATAGGTCAAAAGAAAAAAATTCTAACCTCTTCAAAAATTAAAATTAAATATTTTTGACTATCTTATATGTTTTCAGGTTGAAAATGATGCAAGAAAATAAATATTACCTCGTTTAATAATTTTATTTTAAAGGGGTCAAAATTAAGGTGGGGTCTCCCTTAACAATTTTCTATTTTTTATAAATAAAAATGAGAAAAATTTGCATAATTTAGATCAGTCAAATGAAATTTGTATAGAAAAAAGCTTATAATACACAAAATAGATCTATTTTTTCATTTGTTTATCATCATTTTTTAAAATTTTCTAATTTCTAATATTATTTTATTATGAATCATAAAAAAATACCTGCATATTTTCAATTTGTCAAACAATATTTTTTAAAGGAAAAAAAACAAAAGCATACACAAAAACTAACTTCAAAGTGTGGACAGACAGAATGAAAGAATGAAATACGTAGATTATTTAAAACATTTTTTAATTTTCGGTAATATTTATCGAAATTGTTCCAAAATTTCAAAAATTTGTTATTATTTATTTTAATTATTCTATTTTTAGGACCTTAATTTTTATATATAAACTTTATAAGATTTTGTGGCCTTTGGTCCGTAAAAGTAAGGTATTGGTTTCAAGAAATAATTTAATTGAAAATAATTTTATTTCTATCTAATGCATTTTCGCTGTCAACACAGCTCATCAGGAACTACAATAAAAAATATACATGTCAGTTTAAGTGTACACATGTAGTTCAAAGTATAATATAGAGAAAAAATATATCTTACCGCATTTGGAAATTAATTAAAAACAATTAAAATTTGAAATATTAATATAATAAGAAAACATAACCTCAGTCGATAAAAACAATTAAAAAATAATAAATATGTAAGAAATCTTTGTTTCATAAGGCAGAGGTTCCATAATATTTTGCACAGATGACATATTTTTCATTTTTTGAATTTTTGTATTCTTGTAAAAAACAATTAATTCAAAATAAAAAGACTAGATACATCAGTCATTTTTAGGTTGACCTTTATATCATATGTCAGCCTTACCTTTTAGATTGTGTGTCTCGTTTTGTGAGAACACATGTTTGTTTTTTTCCAACCTAAAAATGAGTGATGTATCTAGTCTTTTTATTTTGAATTAATTGTTTTTTACAAGAATACAAAAATTCAAAAAATGAAAAATATGTCATCTGTGCAAAATATTATGGAACCTCTGCCTTATGAAAAAATGATTTCTTACATATTTATTATTTTTTAATTGTTTTTTATTAATTTCCAAATGCGATAAGATATATTTTTTCTCTATATTATACTTTGAACTACATGTGTACACTTAAACTGACATGTATATTTTTTATTGTAGTTCCTGATGAGCTGTGTTGACAGTGAAAATGCATTAGATAGAAATAAAATTATTTTCAATTAAATTATTTCTTGAAACCAATATCTTACTTTTACGGACCAAAGGCTACAAAATCTTATAAAGTTTTTTTATTTATTTTATTTATTTATCATAATGTCCCTTTAAATCTTTATAGAGGAAAAAGTGTAATACTTTATGTCTATAAAATGGAAATAATATGGAAATATTTTTGTCAATTTAGGGTATATATTATGGTAAAAACATATCCATAGGTATTATATTAAGTCAATAGTAATGCGAAACTTTAGAAAAATTGTTACAATTATACGGCAAAACTATACTATATTGAGGCTATATGGCAACATTGTAATTATAATTTGGCAGAACTGCAGCAATATTGTGTAAATACTGCATGAAAATTGTAACCGTTTAATGCAATATTGAAAGAAAAATTCTGGCAATATGGCAAAATTCTCGGTACTATTATTACTCTTTCGTGGTAGCATACCCAGGTGCGAATTTAGGTTGGCCGCCAGAGTTTGAAGGTTGGCCCAAGGTTGGCCTAACTTCGGCAAGCGAAGTTTTGGTTGCCAGAGTTTGACCAAATTTGGCAAGTACTAGTGCCCACAGTTGGCCCGACTTTGCAAGCCAACTATTAAATGCAGAGTTTAACCAACCGTCGGGCCAACTTTGGCGACAAAGGTTAACACAACTTATCCAAACGTAGTTTAAAAGACTTTCAGTTTCAGTTGGCCCGACGGTTGGCAAAACTCAAGAAAAGCAGTATAATTGACTTATAGTTTTTTGGTCGGCCGAACTCTGGGCTACGGTTGGCCCAACGGTTGGCAAAACTTTGTAAAACGCAGTTTAAATGACTTAAACTATCTTGGTTGGCCGAACTCTGGGCCACGGTTGGCCCAACTGTTGTCAGAACTCTGTGAATTGCAGTTTACTTGACTTAAACTTTCTTAGTCGGCCGAACTCTGGGACACGGTTGGCCCGACTGTTGTCAGAAGTCTGTGAATTGCAGTTTAATTGACTTACATTATTTTGGACGGCCGGACTCTTTGCCACTGTTGGCAAAACTTTGTCAAATGAAGTTTAATTGACTTATACTTTCTGGACGTTAGATATTTTCGAAAATGTATGTATGAGATTGTGTTCAATAATAATAGGTAAAGGTTATATCTGATGTTCCTGATAATAATAACGTGTTAATTGTTGAAATAATTTAGTTTTTTAATAATTTTTTATCTTTGGCTGTTGAATAGGGTGTCCCAAAAAAATAAAAAAATTTTTTTTATTGGGTCTCATCCCCTAAAATTCTTTCAAATTGTATAAAAATAAGAACACAATATTTGGAAATAAAAAATTTTAATATTAACCCGTGGTTCAGAGCCTTTGAACCATAAAAACGCTAAAAATGTAGTGTTTTTTTTCATTTTTAACATAAATATAAATGTCAAAATATAATGAATAGGGTGTCATTGTAAAGATAATTAAATTACCTTTCGATCCATATGTCATAGTTTAAGATTCAATGAAAATTAAGAGTGTTACAGTCGATTAAAGATCAAATTTCATGAAAATTTTGATGATTTTAATTTTTTAGACACTTAAGTAACTTGTACTTTTTTTCACATTAAACAGTAAAAAATATTTAGGTTTTAATTTTTTTATTGAGAGTCTAACATTACGAAAATCGAATTCGTCTCAAAATCGGGTAACGGATTTTGAGACGAATTTAATCGACGATTAAATTACGGATTTTTGTAATGTTAGACTCTCAATTAAAAAATTAAAATCTAAATATTTTTTACTGTTCAATGTGAAAAAGTACTAGTTACTTAAGTGTCTAAAAATCATCAAATTAAATTTCCATGAAATTTGACCTTTAATCGACTGTAACACTCTTAATTTTCATTGAATCTTATACTATGACATATGGATCGAAAGGTAATTTAATTATCTTTACAATGACATTCTAATCATTATATTTTGACATTTATATTTATGTTAAAAATGAAAAAACACTAAATTTTTAGCGTTTTTATGGTTCAAAGGCTCTGAACTACGGGTTAATATTAAAAATTTTTATTTACAAATATTGTGTTCTTATTTTTACACAAATTAAAAGATTTTTAGGGGATGAGACCCAATAAAAAAAAATTTTTTATTTTTTTGGGACACCCTACTGTTGAAGTTGGCCAAACTTTGAAAATTGTGGTTGGCCCAACTCACGCATCTAAAGTTGTGCCAACTTTGGCGTCAGTCTTTGGACCAACCATTGAAATGTATAGTTGGCACAACATATGCATTGTAACTTGGCCCAACTTCCTTATGAGTTGTTGGGCCAACCATCGTCCCCATTAGACGGCGAACCGTTATCATCTGTATGGTTGGCCCAACCTCTGGCACGAGAAGTTGGACCGACTTTGTAAAAGTTGGCCCAACTATGGGCCAACCAAAAAATCGCACCTGGGTGTCCCAAATTGACCTTTTCTGTCGCAAAGAAACTCTCATTATGCTTGGAATTTACAAAAAAGTGAAATTCTTTTCTTCTAAAAAAAACAATTCTCCCTCCTAAAGTAATTAATTCAAAATCTATGAGAGAAATTTAATAATAGACGAGGAACAAAGTTTAAAATAAATTTTTATTATTATGGAAGTTTTATATCCTTATAAATGTCCCAGTGTAAGGAAAATTGTGTAGGAAATAAATGATTTCCGCCAAAGACTTGAAATTGTGAATATTTCGTGAAGGGGTCGAGGTGCATGACGTCATTTCCCACACCTGCCATGCGTGTATCCGAATGATAGCGAGAAGGCATACTTGTATGCGGGACTATATACTGACATGGACTTGCCAAGCCGGCTGTCACCCCGCGAGAAGGAAACGTTGCGTGACGACCTCCCTTTGCCGCTGATGCATTCAATTCAAAAAGCAAATGTAAATATTAACATACATGTATCCACAACACTCGTTGGTGGGCACTGTGCACGCATGTGTGACGTTCCTTTTTCATAAACTTATATATATATATATATATATCCACCGGCATAACACACGCACGCGCTGATTGTAGGGGTGCCATGCCATGCACTTCCCGTTAATGTAAATATCGCCAAATGTTTCGTGAATGCCCTGAATATCTAGAAAAATTTCAAACAAAGATCACTTTCCATTTTCATGTATCTCCCGAAAAGACACATTTAATAAAACGGTTAGATTCAAATTTTACTAACGGAAAATTTAGCTAAATATTAATTTAGATCAGGAAAAGTTTATTAATTTAAAAAAAACTTTCCAAATAAAGTTTTCTAAAGAATAATGCGGCAAAATAAAAATTTAAGGTTATGTTATTCAGTGGTTACGTGACTCATAGTATAACACGTGACCACTGAATAACCTGACCTCAAATGGAACTTTTACTAAAAGGAAATTTGGCTAATTGAAAATCTAATATAAAAAGTCATCTTTAAAAAAAAGAAAAAAATCACTTTCAAGTTGTATGATTTTTTTTATAATTTGTGGGTTTTAAAATACCAATAATTTTGAAATGTATTATCGAATTAGGTTCAAAAGTAGGTCAATCGAAGCGTTTTTTAATGCTCTACAAGTTGGTAACGATAATTTTAAAATTACTTCTACATTTTTCAACAAAATTTTCAAGTCTTATTTTCCAAAATTTTTTATTTTTAAAAATTTAATATCTCCGGTTAATATAAACAAAAAATGTTCAATAAGCGCTCAGAAGATGCGTCTAAAAAAACTCTACAAAATTAGAGAAAAACATTTAATAGGTGTCCTAACATTTTTTTAAGTTATTGGCAAAAAACGACTTTTTGAAAAATTAAAAATCCAAAGAAAACTATGGTTAAACTTTATGATTCGGGCTGAAAATACTCTTATATTATGTTTGCACGTGAGACCTAGGTACAATTAAAAAAAAACATTTTTTAAAAATGTAATTTTTGAACTCCTGAGGTTAAATAATATAAAGATATGTCAAAAAATCGAACTCGAAAAATTTTGGTATTACAAGACTTACTCTATTAATTTAGATTAGGAAAAATTTATTAATTTCAAAAACTTCCTAAATAAAGTTTTCTGAAAAAAATGCGGCAAAATAAAAATTTGTTTAAATGGAACTTTAACTAAAGGGAAATTTGGCTAAATAAAAATCTAATATAAAAAGTTTTAAAAAAAGAAAAAAAACGGTTGAATTTAAATTTTACTAACGACAAATTTTGCTAAATTATTTACTTAAATAAAAATTTTTTTTAATAAAAATTATACTAAATAAATATGTGGTTCGATTAAATAACAATTTTTTTGCATTTAAAATTGTGCTAGAAAAATATTCGCCTAAATAAAAATTTGACTAACTGAAAATTTGGTTAAAATTTTCATTTACAAAAGAAATTGTTCAATCAAGATTTGACTAAAGAGAAATTTTACTAAATTAAAATTCAACTTAAAAAGTCGGCTTAAGAAAGCTTCCCGTGTAGAAAAATTTAGGGGCAGTCTGGAGTCCAGTGATTGCCCCAACTAGACTCATCTGGACGGTCTAACTGTATGCTATATGGGATTTTTCTGGACGGTCTAATTTAGACTTTCTAACTGTATGCTATATAGGATTTTTCTGGACGGTCTAATTTAGACTGTCTAACTGTATGCTATATGGAACTTCATTGGCATCACTAGAATTCAAAATTTTTTAAGTAATACAATCAAGACTTTAGTGCCCGATTTGTCGGTCTTCATTGAATTTATACATGGATTGTCACTTCAAAATTCAATGGAATAATTCAGTCAATCTAAAGAATCGTTCAAAAATAAATATTGTAGGTTTATATGAATTATTATAAATAAAATTTTCAATGAATTTAATTAAAAATTCTAAAGAACTTAGATTTTTGAAAAATGCCTAATAATTAAAATTCTCCTGAAATTAGATAAATTTCTTAACATATTGTATTTGATTAATTATTAAAAATAATTTATCTGTAGAAGAATTTTAGTTAAAAACACTATACACAATTGAGTGTTGGAGAAGTTACAGATTATTGTAGAAATTTAATTATTTTCAAAAGTAACAAAATTCTGCACAGAAATTCAATTATGTTGAAAAATTTTTTTAAATTCTCATCAAAATTTCAATTATATTTATAAATAATAAAATCGTTCTCTGAAATTCAATTATTTTCCAAATTTTTAACAAGATTCTTGGCAAAATAAAATGTAAGCAAAAATTTAATTACTTTCATAAATAAAAAGCCTTTCACAAAAATTCAATAAGTATTTACAAATTTTTTATAAGTTTCTTCTCAATAATTCAATTATTTTTATAAATAATAAAATTCTCGGAATTTTTTTATTATTAAAAATTTCTTAGTTAATCTCAGAATTTCTTAATTATTTTTAATACAATTTTAATCGAATTCTTCGAAAAGTATATAATTATACTTAAGAATTCTATTAAAATTCGTCATAAGAATTCAATTATTTAAAAAATTTTTGATAAAACTAAAAGTAATACTTTACAAAATTGTTTAATGATTATAATTGTAGTAAGAATTATTTATTTAAATATTCATATATAATAATTAAAATAATTCGGGATTATTATGTGTAATAATTTTAGTCATAGTTTTCACTTCGTCCTTATAAGCAACAGAATATATGACACTGGCATTGATATAGTAAATTAGGAGAGTTCACACCCAGACTTCAGTGGCCGTGCGGTTTAAATGCTTCGAGTCGGGTCGTCAAGGGTGGGGGCGTGAGTTCGATCCCACATGCGAGCGGATATTTTTCATTGTAAGTGTTATATAAAATAATAAAATTACTATATTTAATCTGTATAAGTGTTCTAAATTAAAATTGTAAACATGTTTGTAAATAATTTTAAAGACCTGTTAAAGAATGAATTTAAAAAATGTACCAATTAACGCAAATTGTTTTTTTATTAAAATTATTTTTCAATATTACTATTTTAAATGATATTTACTGCTAGTGCAGTATATTATTTATTTGTAAATAATATAATTATTATAATAATAAGTTATTGTCATTAAATACATATACACACATATATATGAATAACAATAATATTTATTATTATTAATAATTCATATTTTCACATTACATTGAATAAACGTGAGAACTGAGTAAATTTGGGTAAATTATTTAAAATTAAAAAACTGAAATATTGAAATCGAACCTGAAATTTTAAATATTAGCAATGCTCATTAGCCCTGATTAGCACGTCCAGTCTGGACCAACGCGTGGTTCGATCGTCACTGGTCTGATTAGCCCTTTAACGCCCAAATAGACAAAACTTTGGCATGAAATTTGAGGACTTATTTCGGTACTTAAAAATAAATAGAAAAATACACGAATCATCATTTTTTATGTTTTCATATGCGCTCTATCGAATGGCCTTAAAAAGAAAGTCAAAAATTTATAAACAAAAAAGTGATTAAGGTTTTTTATAAAAAAAGTCCGATTTTTTTCCAATTTTTGTTTAATTTTCAATTTTTTCTACTATGAAATAGCAGAAAAATAATTCCAAATGTTACAAATAACGTGACATAGATATATAACCTAGAAGATAGGACTATAGAAAAAATTAAAAATTAGAATGGCGGCTCAAAAATGGAGTTTGAAGTTCAATTTTTTTTCAAAATTTGATTCGAAAGTACGAAATTGTTAAAAGTGTTTAGATCAGCTTAAAATTTGTTACTCAGGGGTTTTAGGGGTCGCTGATCACGAATCTGAAGTCTAATTTTAAAAATTCAAAATGGCGGATCCAATATGGCGGACAATTTTTTTAAAAACTTATTAAATTTGCTTGAAACTTGTTACATTTTCAAAATTTAAAATAGCGGATCCAATATGGCCGCCAAATTTTCAACAACTGATTAGATTAACTTGAAATTTGTTACTCGGGGGTTTTAGGGGTCGCTGATTACAAATCTGGAGTCCAATTTTCAAAATTTAAAATGGTGGATCCAACATGGCAGACAATTTTTCTAAAAAATCATAAGATCCGCTAGAAACTTGTTACTCGAGGGTTTTTGGTTTTGCTAAATACGAATGTAATGTCCAATTTTTAAAATTGAACATGGCCGCTCCCATATGACAGACGAATATTTTTAATATTTTTAATGTTTTCCAACTTTTACCACGTGGAGGTAAACGTGAACTGGAAAGTCTTTTTTTTATTTTTAAAATTTTATATTTTTTTACTTTTTATGTTTTTTTTTTCTTTTTTTGTTTTTTATGTAATTTTTTTCTTTTTATTTGTTATTAATTTTTTAAATTTAAAGGTCAAAAAATGGAAATGTATATGTTTTATATTAATCATTACTAATTTTAAGGTCAAATTGAAAAAAACAATTTTTTTATCTCCAGCTTGCAGCTCTTGTAAAACCTTTCAAAAATCATTATTCACAGTTTTAATTCGATTAGTTTTACTTATCAATATATTAAATCGAAAAAAATATATTTAAAAAAAAGACATAATTTATTTTAAAAATAAAAAAAGACTTTTAAGTTCACGTTTACCTCCACGTGGTAAAAGTTGGAAAACATTAAAAATATTTTAACTATTTTAATGCCTGAAGAACGTGATTATCGAATTTCAACTAAAAATTTGTCCGTCATATTGCAGCGACCATGATTAATTTTAAAAATTTGACATTATAATTGTAATCATCGACCCCAAAAAACCTCGAGTAATAAGTTTCAAGCAAATCTAATGATTTTTTAGAAAAATTGTCCGCCATATTGGATCCGCCATATTGAATTTTGAAAATTGGACTCCAGATTCGTAATCAGCAACCCCTAAAACCCCCGAGTAACAAATTTCAAGTTAATCTAATCAGTTGTTGAAAATTTGGCGGCCATATTGGATCCGCCATTTTGAATTTTTAAAATTAGACTTCAGATTCGTGATCAGCGACCCCTAAAACCCCCGAGTAACAAATTTGAAGCTGATCTAAACACTTTTAACAATTTTGTACTTTCAAATCAAATTTTGAAAAAAAATTGAACTTCAAACTCCATTTTTGAGCCGCCATTTTAATTTTTAATTTTCTCTATAGTCCTATCTTCTAGGTTATATATGATGATTTGTGAATTTTTCTATTTATTTTTAAGTACTGAAGTAAGTCCTCAAACTTCAAGCCAAAATTTTGTCCATTTGGGCGTTAAAGGGTTAGCCCATGGTCAGACAGTCTTTTCAGCGCCCAGTTAGAGAATAGACTGTCTTTCTGGCACCACACTAGAACCCAACAATTTTTCTACACGGGTTTAAATGGAATTTATGAAAATTATAAAAAATATCCTATCACTCAGTAGTACAATTTCTGTTTGATTAAATGTTTTTTTGATCCGAAATGTCGACTTAATAAAAATAAAGTTCGGCTAAATAAAAAAAGATTTTTGTTCTGAAAAGCTTTGAACTGAAAGTTCGACCAAATAAAATATTTGATTAAATACAAATTTTCCATAATAAAAATTATGCTAAGTAAGTAATCGGTTAAATGGAAAATGGATTAAATAAAATTTTTCTTCTGTAAAAATTGTGCTAGATAAATATTAATATGGTTAAATAAACATTTGACAAAAGAATTTGATTAAAAGGAAATTTCATTAAAAGGTGCGATTTTTTGGTCGGCCCATAGTTGGGCCAACTTTAACAAAGTCGGTCCAACTTCTCGTGCCAGAGGTTGGACCAACCATACAGATGATAACGGTTCGCCGTCTAATGGTGACGATGGTTGGCCCGACAACTCATAAGGAAGTTGGGCCAACTTACAATGCATATGTTGTGCCAACTATACATTTCAATGGTTTGTCCAAAGACTGACGCCAAAGTTGGCATAACTTTAGATGCGTAAGTTGGGCCAACCACAATTTTCAAAGTTTGGCCAACTTAAACAGCCAAAGGTAAAAAATTATTAAAAAATTAAATTATTTAAACAATTAACACGTTATTATTGGCGGGAACATCAGATATAACCTTTACCTATTATTATTAAACACAATCTCATACATACATTTTCGAAAATATCTAACGCTCGCTGGGATCGAACCCCTAACCTAACGCACCTGAGACTTATACACTGACCACTACGCTACGCTCACATGGGAGTGCATAACTCCCAAAATGTATATTAAAGCTGCAACAGTCGGGCCAACCGTGGCCCAGAGTTCGGCCGACCAAAATAATGTAAGTCAATTAAACTGCGTTTCACAAAGTTTTGCCAACCGTGGCCCAGAGTTCGGCTGACCAAAAAACTATAAGTCAATTATACTGCTTTTCTTGAGTTTTGCCAACCGTCGGGCCAATCGTGGCCCAGAGTTTGGCCAACCGAAACTGAAAGTCTTTTAAACTACGTTTGGATGAGTTGTGTTAATCTTTGTCGCCAAAGTTGGCCCGACGGTTGGTTAAACTCTGCATTTAATGGTTGGCTTGTAAAGTCGGGCCAACTGTGGGCACTAGTACTTGCCAAAGTTGGGCAAACTTTGGCAACCAAAACTTCGCTTGCCAAAGTTAGGCCAACCTTGGGCCAAGCTTCAAACTCTGGCGGCCAACCTAAATTCGCACCTGGGAGACAAATTTGTCTAATTAGAAATCCAACTGAAAAGTCAGCTTAATAAAACTTTGATTACACATCATATAAATAGAAATAAAGTTCTGGTGAATAGAAATTTTCCTAAATAAAAATCGATTTAAAAAAATTGTCCTAAATTGAAAATTTTGCTAAATTAATATTTGGTTAAATAAATATTTTTCTGAATAAAAATTATATTAGATAAATAATGCATTAACAAAAATTTGACTAATAAAAATTTGACTAAACGAAAATTAAGTTAAATAAAATTTTGAAAATAAATTGAAAATTTCGTAAAATAAAAATCTCTGTATATAAAAATTTGAATAATGAAAAATTTGCTTGTATAAAAATTGTAAAAAAAACCTGTTTAATAAATCACTAATTATAGAAATTTCGATTAAATATAAAATTGGCTAAATGGAATGTTGATAAATTCAAAATCTGTTTCTAGAAAGAAAATGATTATTAATTGAAAATTCTGCTTATTTAATTTTTCGATAAAATAATTTTGATAAATAAATAATATAAATAAACTAAATTAAATTCCTGGTAAATAAGAATGAGATTAAAATAATTTTTTCATCAAATAAAAATTTGGTTTAGTAAGCATTGAAATATTCGGCTTAATGAAACTTTGATTACAAAACTTGAGTAAAGAGAACGAGTTCTGCTAAATTAAAGAAAATGAAATAAAAATCTATCTAATGAAAAATTTGCCTTATTTGGCTAAAGAAGAATTCCGCTAAAAAAAAAACTTATTAATTATTTGAAGCAATACTCGGTTTCATTGAGGCTAGAAATGTAAAGTCGATAAATAGGTAAATTTTATTTAAATTCTGCTTTAAATCGGAAATTTAAGGTAGTACGCTCGTGATCGCACTTTTCTATAGAATTTCATGAAATTTGAAATCAGAATAGTTAATAACAAGATCTATGTATTTGCAAAATAATAAAAAAATTGACCGTTTCTAAAACAAGATATTTAAGTTTAAAGTTTGTTATTTAACATGGATAACCTATGAAAAGTGCATGTAAACGGCACATTTCTTCTAATAACTTCTAAAATTTTCTATAGATTGTTTTAAAAAACTAATATATTATAAATGAATGTTTGAAAAATTTATAACAAAAAGATTGAACAATATTAACCGTTTTAGTTAAAAGATGTAATATAATATAATATTCTAATCTGACTAGTATACTTGTGTGTGAGTGTGTCTGTACATAGGGCTGACTATGTATTCAGTACAGTCCAAGCAAAAATATGCTACAGTAACTGCACCATACTATAGCATTTTATTAAAATTTACTTTTGAGAGTGACTTTCGCGAGCGTACTACCTTAATTTGAATATAATTTAATTAAAAATAATTCTAACTGATAAACTTCCAGGTCGTTAAATTAAAAAATAAATGTTCCGAGTGGTTTGAGTTTATTATTAGACGATTACTGTAAAATCTTATTTGTATTAATATTAATTGATACAGCTAATTATTAACAAGGAATGCGTATTCTTATAACTTAACGCATGAAATAATTTTTCACTGCAGAAAAATTATATTATTATACTATTAAGTTCTATCATTTAATTGAACAATAATAATAATAATAATAATAATAATAATAATAATAATAATAATAATAATCTCCGCCGCTGGTTGTCCACTGCCGAACATCATCGATGTCTTCGATGTGCTGGGAGAAGTGGATGTATATCCACTGCCAGACATGATTGACATCATGGACATGTTCGGTAGACCTTGTCGTGGTGGCGGGGCTTTCAACTAAAGGACAACCAAACAGCAAGAAAAAATGAATTCAAAAAATTCTGAGAAGGTACCCCATGTGAGCAGGCCGGAAACGGGAAATCTCACCATCGGTCCCAGGACCGATGCTCAAGTGCGCGCGGATTGTGGGGGCGCTCAATTTCTTGCAGTGCCACGAGTGATCGTGGAAAGGGTAGATCCACAGAACATCGTGGAAAATAAAAAAACGAGGAAAGGAAGCACGTCGAGCCTTCTGAGTGTGTCAAGCTGCAGTAGCGGAAAAACCGTTCATAGCGCTATCCACTCAGAAGTAGACGACGAGGCGATAGAAGAGACTCGCGAGATATGCTTGCGGCTCAGAAAGGAGGAGGCGACTTGTCTCGAAAAAATGGAGTTGGAGGTCGCAAAGATGATAAAATCTTGCGACATTCAGAAGACCGTCAATAGGACGGTAAAGGATGGACTCAAGGTCATCGACGTCCTGCTAAAGGAGGCAAGGGCAAAGCATGCCGCGGCCGATGAGTCGGACTTCGATTTGGCATGCGTTCTGAGCGGTGCGGAATGCAACTGCAAGGACCGTAAGAAAGAGAGAGAGCGTTTCTATAGGCGTAATCTCAAAAGCGTCTTAAGAGATGCTCAGAAACGGAAGAGAGAGGGTGACAGTCCAGAAGAGACTCGAACCAAAACCGATAAGAGGAAGAAGGAGGAAGCTCCTCCAATGGAAACGGAAGTACCAGATCCAAAGATTCCTCAATTGGAAAGAATTGGGTCAAAAAGATCCACAGTTCTAATCCGAGTCGGTGAAGGATTGACGTATGCTGACGTTCTGGGTAAGCTTCGCAAAGAGGTCAACCCAGAGGACAGCCATACGAGAATAGTAGCAGCAAAAGCTACAAACAAGGGGGACCTTCTGATTAAGTTCAGAGGAGACTCCGATAAGGACGCTTTCACCGCTGAGGTCACCAAGGCGGTTGGAAGCATGGGTAAGGTGCAGTCATTGGATCGAAGAGTTACACTCGAGATCCGTGATTTGGATTGCCTTACCCAAGAAGCTGAGGTGCAACAAGTGTTGTCTGAAGCAATGGGTAAGCCAGTAAACAGGAGAGTGACGGTCTTAGGACCCAACCGCCGAGGGATGAAGCTCGCGGTTGTAGTCACCAACCTGGAAGAGGCGAACAGGCTGGAGAAATTGGGACACGTAAAAATTGGTTTTATGTGTTGCCCAATCAAAAGAAGAGTAATGGTCGTCCGGTGTCATCGATGCCTGGGATACGGCCATATTGGAGCCAAATGCCAGAAGGAGGACAGATCGGCAGCGTGCTTTAAGTGCGGTGAGGCCGGTCACAGGTTCTCCAACTGTAAAAACAACTCAAGTTGCTTTTTGTGCAAGGAAAAGATTGGCAATAAGATGTCAACCACCCATATTGCAGGCAGCGGAGGATGCGGAGTCTTCAGGACGGCCCTTGAGGAGGCGAAGAAGACTCTCGCAAGAACTAAAAGCAAATAAGAAGTATTAAAAGGAGCCAAAAAGCGTGATTTAAACAGCTTTTAATTTGTTTGTTTGTTTTTTATTAATTTATTTTGTGATTTATTTGTCCTTATACATTTTTTTGTTTAATTTGTTTTGTGTTTTTTATTCGTCTTTAAACAGTTTTATCTTTTCAACATTATATACGTGTTTACTTTTTTTTCTTTTCTTTTTTATATCCGTTTACAATTTTATCTTTTGACTTTTTACACTTCTTAAAATATTTGTTTTTTTTTTATTTTTTTTGTGCTGTGAATTCCGCTTGGACTTTGTAATAGTTTTAATCATTTTTTTAACTACGGACGCAGGAGGACCGCAGAGAAAGGGAGAAGGTCGCATTAGCGACAGAGTTGGAGCGCCACCCTCGAAGGCTAAAGTCTTACGACAGTTCCGAGGGAGGGTAAAGGGCTCCAGAAGAAGGGTTACGGGTTTTAGTGGGTCGGGCTGGTAGTAGGTCGCCAGTTTATTAAATTTATTATAACATTTATGTATTTATCTTTTTTTTAAATATTTCCTTTTGTTTCATTGTACCAACCCCACATAACCTTGGAGTGCGGAATCCAAGGTATCTGTAGGCAGATTTCTCAAAAGTCCCTAAGCAAAAAAAAAAAAAAAAAAAAAATAATAATAATAATAATAATAATAATAATAATAATAATAATTAATTATTATTATTATTATTATTATTATTATTATTATTATTATTATTATTATTATTATTATTATTATTATTAAATATAAATAAATAAATAATATATAAATATTTAAATTTTGTATTATTTTTATTATTATTATTGGATATATTATAGAAATTTCTGCATAAATTACCAGTAATTTATTATGTGCAAATTTTTTTAATTAATGATATGAAAAGTCGTATTTATTACATAAGTAGTAAAACTAATACTTCTTATAACATTATATATTACAATTATTAATTTACTATAAATTACCAAATTATAAATTTATTTTCCTTTTCATTTTTTATATAAAAAAAACATTTCATATAAAACTAAATATTAAAATGTTGCTAATGACAATTGTTGTTTACAGTCTCTTAAACTTATTGCAATTCTCGTCGCAATAATATAATAACAATAATATATATATATATATATATATATATATATATACTAGGGGGGCTCCGCCCCCCTGCGCGCTTCGCGCGCCAACCCCCTTGTTTTTTCTTCTTCTTTCTTTAATAATTTACGTCAATAGTATTTTATAATATTTAAAAATTATAATTATTGGTTTAAAAAAAAAAAATTAAAAACATAAAATTCATAAATAAATAACATAAAATTCTATGTTGAAATTATGAATTTTATTATTATTGTTAATTATAATTTATAATAATTATAATTTATTAATAATTAATATAAAAGTAAAAAAGGTTGTTTTAAATATACTATAGCTTTCACTTGCAAGAGGCCTTTGAGGTTATACTTGCCCTGTGACCTGTCCTTGGGGATAAAGAGGGAGGGGCAATTTTGAGGTTATATTTGACGTGTGACATGTGAGTGAGAATAGATGAGAGGGGAGATTTTGAGGTTATGATTGTCCTGTGACCTGTGAGTGGGAAGACGGGGTGTAATGTAATAATATAAATGAGGGTTTAAGGTAATGTTTTGAGGGGGTTTCGAGGTTACATTTGTCATGTTACCTATGAGTGGGGAGGGGGGTTGTGGTCATATTTGCGATGTGACCTATGAGTAGGGAGGGAGTTTTGAGGTTATGTTTGACCTGTGAGTGGGACGGGGGTTTTGAGGTTATGTTTGACCTGTGAGTGGGAAGGGGGTTTTGAGGTTATGTTTGACCTGTGAGTGGGAACGGGGTTTTGAGGTTATGTTTGCCTTTTGACCTTGAGTGGGAAGGGGGTTTTGAGGTTATGTTTGACCTGTGAGTGGGAACGGGGTTTTGAGGTTATGTTTGCCCTTTGACCTTGAGTGGGAAGGGGGTTTTGAGGTTATGTTTGCCCTTTGACCTTGAGTGGGAACGGGGGTTTTGAGGTTATGTTTGCCCTTTGACCTATGAGTGGGAACGGGGTTTTGAGGTTATGTTTGCCCTTTGACCTTGAGTGGGAAGGGGGTTTTGAGGTTATGTTTGCCCTTTGACCTTTGAGGAGGGGGGATGGAATCTTGAAACAGCGGCGACAGCGATATATTTTTGTAATATAGGGATATATATATATATATATATATATATATATATATATATATATATATATATATATATATATATATTATAACGAGAGAGTTTACAAGTGTCTTGCATAAGATAACAGTTATTATTTCGTTTTACTTACAAACTCTATTGCAATTTGATGTCTAAGTTAAACAAAAGATTAGTTGACGATTTCCGGTGAAAACAAAAAAAGTTATATACTATATCTTTTAAAGTCCTTCGACCGAAAATTGTGCTTCTTGAACTGTTTTATTTTTCATTCATCTTTGCATAAGAAAAAAAAGTTACACTTTTAACTTTTTTTAAAGTGTCATGTGCAAAATTTCGAAAGTATTTGAATCATTTTTTTATTCTTTTTAAGTTCCTTAAATATATAGATATAAATTTTTCTTTTGTAAAAAAGTTTAATAATTGGACTCTGTTTTAATGTATCACAAATAACGATAACAGAAATTTGTAATAATAATAATAGTAATAATAATATAGTAATAATAATAACAATAATTATATTAATAAATAACAACAATATTATATCATATTAATTATTTATAATTATTTTTTATTTAATTACTGTATTTATTATAAAATATTATTATCAAAGAATACACTTTGTAATTTATAATTAAGAAATGATTTGTTAAAATGAAGTTCAATCTAACTGATGTGATTTAATATATAAGAATTAATACTATAGTCCAGGATCTTCCTTTCTTGATAAGTACAATGTACACGGAGAGACCCACATTTGTAAAAATTACTAAAAACGGTTGCAATGACCGGAAATAAGGGGACTTTTAGCATAATGTACTACAGAATTAGATAAATTTACAAAAGAAATAGATAAATTTGCTACATTGAAATAGCAAGTTTTAATACTTTGTGTAAGAGATGTAAATGTAGCGAAAATTGATTATAGTTTTCTCTAATTTCATTAGACAAAATCTGACAAATGAAAACATTTTCCAATAAAACCTACGATCCACTGTAGTAATTTTTGGTGAGCAAGTGTGGCTAGCGAGTGCAGTCATATGGCGCCTGCATTTCTATTGGTTGCTAACTTCGTCAATCTCCGTAAATGAGCCGATGCCATCCGATCATATTGACAGTGACTATGTTTCGCGTATGTAAAATAAATTTGGATATTATCTACAATAAGTAAATATAAAGTGAAACGTAGGTCGTTCGTTATCTCAGAAATTGACCATTATAAATTAATAAATTTTGCATTTATTCCTGTCCCAAGAACTATGTCTTATTATAAGTTGTTAAAAGTAAACTGCTTTCTCGTAAGTGCTGTAAATTTCTATCATTCAATATATAAGGAAACAAAGATGTATACTTTCAGTGAAATTCTTTGTCGTGCGTGCAGTTGTGTATTAGTGTATTAATTAACCGCGTCTATACATATAAGTGAAATAAACATGTGTGTGTCTTCAAATATTTATCCAACAAATATATACGTGTGTGTGTGTGTCTGTGTATGTAAAAATCCTTCCAGTTTATCTCCATTAGTCAAGAATTGACGGGAAACCGACGATAAAAATCCGTATTTTTTCTTTCACTCTTTCTTTCTGCATTTACAAACGACTATAGTAATTTTACGTACACAATATTTCTGAGTTTACTACAGTTGTTTGGAACTATTGGACGAAATAGTAAGAAACTTTACTAATTTGGTCAACATTTGTCGGATTAATGACTTAGTGTAGAAAATAGTAAAAAATACAAAAAGTCCCCTTATTTCCAGTGGTTGCAATGTGAAAATAGTAAATTCTAGTGTGATTTTATACAAAAATTACAAATCTCGGTCTCTCCGTGTACCGTAGGACCGACATAACCTACCACGTAATTTGTAGGACAATGTGACTTTTAAATTATATAAATATTAAGAAATGAACATTTAAAAAATCAGCTGGTTAGTAATCATTTTTAATGATAGATTTAATAAAAAAACTGACAGTTAGTAATAAATTTTTGAGACTCATCGAATCGACATATTTTATCCCTCCTACCCTGTTAGTTACCACAATGGAGATTTTTTTTGTAAGGAAAAATGTTCGGCTTCTCATCAAAATGAAGCTACTCACAAAAAATTAGCTTGTTAGTAATCAATGGGAAAAATGTACACTGGATCCTGGACTACTGCTATTTATAAGATATTTTAAATTTAAGTATATTGCGGGAAATTATTTTGTACAACTTCTGTAAAGTGTACAATGGACAAATAAATAAATATAAAATATTATTATAATTTTTATTATACTATTACTATTATCCCAGATATTATTATTATTATTATTATTATTATTAATATATTGTATACAAGATTTACATAGGTACTAAATAAATAAATATGAAGTAGGTAAAAATAATAATAATATTTTAATTAATTAATTAATTTTAATAAATTAAAACTATGAAAAAATGAAATAATGGGATAAAATTATATTTATAATTAAAAATTTGGTTAATTCAATAGACTATGGAACTGAAATAAAATATAATTTTTTGCATTGACTTTAAGAAGTTCACTTTTTCCTATGGAAAAAACTATTAAAAATAAAACAGATCGCGACCACAACTCTTTGAAAAGACATGGACCAATGAATAATGAGACCGGAAAATTGTTTGTTAATTTTTCTTAGTAGATTTTATCATGTAATTATGTACTCAAAAGAAGAAAATGAAGAAAAAGAAAGAGGAAGTAGAAAATATCTTTTTTCAATATGAACACTGGGCAAACAGCATTCAAGTTTATAGTAAATATATGTAAATAATAAAATAATAATCATATATATATATATATATAAAAGAATATCCTTTTGTGTCGACATGCTCTGTCTGCTGATTAACAGCGTGGGAAAATATTGTCTAAAAGACAATCAACTTATTACGCTTGCATTTCTATTATTTCACTTGTGCAATTTACATCTAATTAAGGTTAATATTTTCTTCCATGTGGTTACAATGAAAAGTGCAAGTGCACGTTTTTGAATATACTATAATAATAATTTAATTTACATTATAATATAATAACTAATATTATATATTTAATATTAATTAATCTGAAAATTATGAGAAATTTAAAAAATGAAATAATCAATAAAATACATTAATTATTATAATTACTTTATATTATTCTTTTATTTATTTAGAGTTGTGAACGAACTACAAATCTTTATCTTCATTATATCTTTTTTATTATTTTAAAATTTAATTTAATTGAACTATTAATAATTTATATTCATAATAATTTTATAATATTAATTCATAAGTTAAATTAATATATATATATATATATATATATATATATATATATATATATATAGCTAAATGCCTAGGCAATTAGCTAAACGGCGCCGAATAGACAAATGAGCTTCATTATTACTGTTATTCGTCTATTCGCCTGGAAGGATTAGGCAATTAGCTAACTGGCTAGGCATTTAGCTATTCGACAAACGCAGTTTAGGCAAATAGAAGAAAATGATATATATTGAAAAAATATTTTCATTTATTGAAATATTTGTTATTTTATTTATTATTACAAGGTTGTCTCTGATGACAGCGCGAGTTGCATAGTGTTCCTGACTTGAAACACTCTAGAGAGTAAGAGAAGTATTATTATACTAAATAAAATTTCGTTCTTACATGTTCCTCTCTAACATTTAATAAAGCTATTAAATTTATTTTGTTTGAATAATTATTGTTTACAATTTATCACGATGTGTATTTTTGTACACGGAAAAAATAAATTTAGCAGATTTTACGAAACTGAGTTTTGTAAAATGTAAGGAATATTTCCGGATAAACTTCAAAAATATTCAGTATAAACTACGAAAGTTCTGTACTTTATCCTGAAACATTCCTTACATTTCATAAAACTCAGTTTCGTAAAAATCTGTATCCGCTACTCCGTAACAGTTTTGTAAAATCTGCTAAATTTATTTTTTCCGTGTAATATTTATTAGGATATTAAACTTATTTTCTTTCAATCTTCTGTTCACTATTTATAGCTCATATTTAACGGAAAATAATGCAAATAAGACGTTCCAATATTTCAATAAATGGAAATATTTTGTCAATATATCATTTTCTTCTATTTGCCTAAACTGCGTTTGTCGAATAGCTAAATGCCTAGCCAGTTAGCTAGTTGCCTAATCCTTCCAGGCGAATAGACGAATAACAGTAATACTGAAGCTCATTTGTCTATTCGGCGCCATTTAGCTAATTGCCTAGGCATTTAGCTAAATGACGAATTCTTCTATTTGCCTACGACATATATATATATGTCGTAGGCAACTAGAAGAATCCGGTATTAAGCTTAATTCCTAGGCAATAAGCTTACTGCCGGCAATTAGACGAATACACGACGAAATCGTTCAGATTTGTCTATTTGCCTAGGCAGTAAGCTTAATGCCCGGCAGTAAGCTTATTGCCCGATGAAGATTCGGCAATTAGACGAATCACATTAGAATCCATTTGCAGTGCACAAACGTCCTATAAAAAATTAATTAAAAACAATAATAATAATAATAAATCATTCTGGACAGAATTAAATATTTCTTGGGTAAAAAAAATATTTCTTGAGTCTAATAAACATTTCTTGGATCAATTAAATAATTCTGGACAGAATTAAATATTTCTTGAGTAAAAAAAATATCTCCTGAGTCAAATAAATAATTTTTTTACTTTTGCGTAAAGAAAAATATTTCTCGACTAAAATAAATTTTGTTTAAGTCTATCAAACATTTCTTGACTAAAATATTCCTTTAGTGAAATAAATATTTATTGAGTCAAATAGAGATTGTTTGATTTAAATAAATATTTCTTGACTCAAATAAATGCTTTTTGACTCTTATAAATATTTGTTATCATTGAGAAATATTTCTTGAGTCTAATAAATATTTTTTGACTCAAAAAGAAATAATTCTTAGATGAAAAAAAATATTTCTTACGAAAATATAAATTATTTATTTGACTCAGGAAATATTTTTTTTACTCAAAAAATATTTAATTCTGTCCAGAATTATTTAATTGATCCAAGAAATGTTTATTAGACTCAAGAAATATTTTTTTTACCCAAGAAATATTTAATTCTGTCCAGAATGATTTATTTCAGTTAAAAAATGTTTATTTGACTCAAGCAATATTTATTTTAGTCGAGAATTATTTATATGAGTCAAGGAATATTATTATTATTATTATTATTATTATTATTATTATTATTATTATTATCATTATTATTGTTTTTAATTAATTTTTTATAGGACGTTTGTGCACTGCAAATGGATTCTAATGTGATTCGTCTAATTGCCGAATCTTCATCGGGCAATAAGCTTACTGCCGGGCATTAAGCTTACTGCCTAGGCAAATAGACAAATCTGAACGATTTTGTCGTGTATTCGTCTAATTGCCGGCAGTAAGCTTATTGCCTAGGAATTAAGCTTAATGCCGGATTCTTCTAGTTGCCTACGACATATATATATATATATACTAGGGGGGCTTCGCCCCCCTGCGCGCTTCGCGCGCCAACCCCCCACCTCTATTTTTATATTTATTTTAATTTTTATAAATTTAAAGTAATTTTTTCTTAATATGAATGCATCTTAATAAATTGCATACAATACATATATGACAAAATACACATAGATTTCGACGCAATGTAACAATCGTTATGGACCTTTTTTTATCTATATGTCGAAAATTAGATTAAACTTTGACATATATTTTGACCCATTTTAACCTATAGGTTAAAAAGGCGTCAAATTTTACATAGATTTTGACGTATCATAGATACGTTTATTGTCCTTTATTGTCCCTTTTTAAGTTGTAGTTAAATAAAAGTCAAATTACACATAGATTATGACGTAACTAAATTAGAGAGTAAAAATAAAACGTCAAAATTAGGTCAAAATGATAGGTGTAAGAGCAAACACATTTTTAAAATTACCTTACATTGTTAGGTCAGATGTCAAACTTCACCTCATCATTAAGTCTGCGCGCGGAAATTGTTTGACAAATTTTGACGTCTAGGTCAAAACTGCCCTCAAAATTGACCTAAATTTTGAGGGTAGCGGGAATTCTTTGTCAAATTTTAATGCGTAGGTCACAACTGCCCTCAAAATTGACCTAAATTTTGAGGATAGCGGAAATTGTTTGTCAAATTTCGACGTCTAGGTCAAAACTGCCTTCAAAATTGACCTAAATTTTGAAGGTAGCGGGAATTCTTTGTCAAATTTTGATGCGTAGGTCACAACTGCCCTCAAAATTGACCTAAATTTTGGGGGTAGTGGAAATTGTTTGTCAAATTTTGACGTCTAGGTCAAAACTGTCCTCAAAATTGACCTAAATTTTGAGGGTAGCTGGAATTTTTTGTCAAATTTTGACGTCTAGGTCAAAACTGCCCTTAAACTTGACCTTAATTTTCAGGGTAGCGGGAATTCGTCGACAAATTTTGATGCGTAGGTCACAACTGCCCTCAAAATTGACCTAAATTTTGAAGGTAGCGGATATTTTTTGTCAAATTTTAACGTCTAGGTCAAAACTGCCCTCAAAATTGACCTAAATTTTGGCCTACCTTAACAGTAGGCCAACCTTGACTATGTTCCCTTTCTAAGGGGCCCTTAGAAATGACTGAATCAGCGGCGGCGGCGGCGAAATGATTTTATATTATAGGGATAGATATATATATATATATATATATATATATATATATATATATATATATATATATATATATATATATATATATATATATATATATATATATATATGTTTATGTATTTAAACTTTAATTAAACGCATAACATTTATTCATGTAAATTATTATTATTATTACCTTATATAAAAATAATTAATAATTTTATTAAAAATAATTGTAATACACAAATTTTAAAAAATAATATGAAATGTAAATAAGATATATAACAGACAATAATTATTATAATATTGGAAAAAATCGTAAATGTTATTAAATTCCTATTAAAAGAATAATTATTAATGTTAAGAGAAATATAATAAATTAAAGATATAATGAAAATATTTAATTAAAAAAAAGTGATTTATTTTAATTAAAACTTGTATAATTATATAATATAAACATAATTTTCATCTAAAATTTATATTAATAATTCAATAATAAGTAGATAATGATTATTTATTTTCGGTACATACCAAAAGTTTGTATAATTATCACAAATTTTTAGATGAACTAAATTGTATTGAGGTTAAAACTTTTTTTGACATTGAACTTGAATTTTTTTCATAGACACTTTAAGTGATTAGAAAAAAGTTCGTTGCACTTATCACTTAATAAAGAATAGTTTTAACAATATATGTATATATACATATACGAAATGAAGCGAACGTCAGAATATCAACTGTGAACACACCTGTTCGAGTAAAGAGCGCACAACAAACTGAATAAGCTATGAAAGTATCGAAGACTGTTTCCCTACCTATAGTAAATTTATACAGTCAGTTCACAACTTAAAACATGCTATAGAAATATTGAGAAAATTTATAGAATTTTACAATTTCTTTAGGTTAAAAAAATTTTTTTCTTACATTTGATCTTTAGTTTTTTTAAATTTTATATAACCAATTTTAAAATTTTTAGTTAAGAGGTTTAATAATAAGTTTAAAAATGACAAGTTTTGTTCATTAGTAATATAAATAGTGTAAACAAAAAAATTCTCAAACAAATAAAATGTACTCTGCACTACAAATTGAAATAAAAATTATGAAAATCCATAAATATATGTGGACGTCCGCATGAAAAGGGACCACTTTGGTACTATTGGACTTATCTATATGGTCAAATTCCTTGTTCAATTTGGGAAATTATGATACGTCTTAAGTCCAATTTGGTGCAAAAATCGCTGAGTTATAGTTTTTTAAAGTTCAGAATGTCAAAAACCTCATTTCCAGAAAATCGAAATCAAAGATTGTAATACGAATATCTTTGGTTCTTCTATTATGAAGTTATTCAGATAAGAAATGTTTTAATTCTAGTACACCTTTAAGATGAAAAATTAATAGGTTTCGAATTCCCTACCCCCATTCATTTTGAAACAATGAAAAAATAACGGGCACCCGACAAAGTGATCCTTTTCTAAAATTGCGTTTTTTTTTATTAATGAACCTAATTTTTGGCGAAGTTAATGGTGAATAATCTTAGAAAATATC
Organism: Leptopilina syphax; assembly: GCA_032872505.1. Lineage (NCBI taxonomy): Eukaryota > Metazoa > Arthropoda > Insecta > Hymenoptera > Figitidae > Leptopilina > Leptopilina syphax. The sequence continues at coordinate 22,193,039 of CM065471.1, forward strand.
GAAATTTTCATTTATAAAAAAACGAAATTAAAAATTGTAATGGGAATTCCTTTGGTTCTTCTGGGAAGTTATTCAGATGAGAGTTGTTTTAAGTTTAGTACACCCTTAAGATAAAAAATCAAAATGTTTTGAATTTTTCCGCCCCCTTCATTTTGAAACAGAAACAACTTTTGCAACGGACCGACAAAGTGGTCCCTTTTCATTTTTTTGTCTAACAACGAAGTAAAATACTTTAAGTATCAATAAATGAATGAAAAATGCATGATTCGACGTGTGAGACCCTATACACTGTAAAAAAGGGAGTTAAATTTTAACTCCTCAAGGGATTCTATAAAAGTCGCACCCATTGGGGAGTTAATGCCAGGGGAGTTAAATAAAGAAAGTTAAGGGGTTACACCACCCTGACAAAATTTTTTTTTAAAAATGTATAACTTTTTTTTAAAAAATCATATCAAAAAAATCCTACGTCACGTCATAGAGAATGTTATTGAGCAGTTGTGTACAAAATTTAAAGAGAATCGGTTGAGTAGTTTTTGAGAAATTATGTACACCGTTCCGAAAAATGTAGTTTCGAAAAAACGCCATATCTTCGCCATTTTTGAATATTTTTTCATTTTTCAAAATTTTTTTACAGTTAAATATATGTATTTTTATACTTTAATTAGTAACAAGTTGTATTTTTAGTAGTTATGTCAAAATTTATTTTTGAAATTTTCAGGCGTTTAGGGTGGTGTAACCCCTTAAAACTTCACAGCCAAATGCAAACTTCCCAAGGAAAAAATGACTCGCGCGGGTGTTAAATGAAGGGAGTTAGAAATTAACTCTCTTTTGGAGTTGATTTTTAACTCGAAAAATTTCACTCCCAACTCCCGAGTCCGTTAACTCCCTAAATTTTTTACAGTGTAGATTAAGAAAAAAGAATAAAAAAGATTCGATATTTTTTTCAAAATTAGTAAATTGCGATTATCTCGGAATCTAGAACCGACAACCCTAGTAGAAATTTGTCATGGAGCCACTCGATTATTCAAGTTACTGGTCAGTTTTTATCACGGTTGTTGATTCTAGGCGGACTGGTAAATAACTGTGAAGTTACTGACCGACGTTCTTCGTCAAAGATTCAAGTTGAATTTGATATTGGCTAGACATAACTTCTGTCTAGTTTTTTAAATATTACTTTAAAGGACCTAAAAATTATATTTCTAAGTTTGTCGTGTCGATGGCACTGCAATAATGTCTACACTGAGAAAACTGGAGTATTGGACTAAACATCTGGAGGGACAAATCGTTGATATTTGAGAGTTAGCTATTGGATAACAATCTAAATGTTCAAATACACCATTGACAGATATTCGTGCCATTTCTCTTGGAGGGAAAATGAGTTTATAACAGAGGGACAAATTAACCATCTTGAGAAATCCCTTCCTTATCCGGCGCGAAATGAATAAATATGGCAACCTAACCCCTAAATTAAATACATAAAATGTCAGAAAAATAATTTCGCGCGCATCAGATCGTACACACTTTCTGCGCAACTTTTAACCCTCAGATATAATGGGAGAGAATATACAAGTAGATTTCCATTATCAATTCAAAATTTATTTTAGAAGGACTATTTAACTCTCTTCATAAGCAAAGGAAACATACACTTTTTGAACCTCTGAATTTGACTCTCCAGTTTTCTCAGTATAATAACTGGACAGCTCGAGAAGTAATTTCCCGCAGTATTTGGTGCGCTGAATCCGAATCTGGCAACAAAGACCTCTCATCACGTCAGGATTTTGAGAAAAATAGGGGTAAATTTCCAAAAATCACTTTTTTAGCCGTTTTTGAAAATTTCTACCGGGTAAATCCGACGTGCTAAAGACTTGCCATAGAAGTCAAATTAAGGCACTTTTCCTATGTGGCGGCCGAAATTTTAGGCATTTTTCAGGAATTTTTTTTTCACAGAAAATAAAATATAATTCTATAACTTATTTTACATATTATAATTGGTGTCTAAAAATATACAAAAATTTTTTTTTAGTGATTTTTCAAATCATTTAATAATTATTTTTATGAGTCAAAGGTTTTTTCGTAAGACATAGCGATATTGCTAACAACAAGCTAAATTAACCGTCAAAAATGATTTTTTTAACAGTTGTCAAGCATAAAAATTGACTGACACTGTCCGTAAATAAAACTATTTTGAAAAATGATTGGATTCGCTTAAAATTTGTTTTTCAGGGGTTTCCGGGGTCGCTGATTACGAATATGTTGTCAAATTTTCAAAATTTCGGACTGTTTTTATATATTCAATATATCTTTATATCACAAATTAAAACATAAAATCGAAAACGTCACAAAAATTTACCTTGCCAACAGGTGAGGAAAGTACGATAGTAGTAATCGTAGCAATATTAAATGACTTCAGGTATAATCGGCCTTCTTCAACTTGACGTTATGCCGGCAGCACAGTCAAAATTTGTAAGCAGCACAGTCTATTTTATTAACCTGCGCATGACTATTTCATGGTACGGTTAATATATTTTGCTTTGGACCAAATTAGAAAGTCCTAGTTCAGCAATTTTTAAGATGCTTTCAAAGAAATATTCCGAGGCCATTTTGTAAATAAAACTGTTTTCCATATGAAATAAAATTGTGCGCAAGTCAATATTTCTATTCTTCCGATACAAATAGTTCAGTAAAAACATTTTCCACATACTTTCAGGTGACAAGCACAGTAATTTTTATTGGAAATTTCTCTCCGTGTAGTTACTTCAGAAATTGACTTGTCGATTTTTTCATAATCCTTCAAAGTTTTGAGAAAACACAAATCTTGATGTGGCGCTTTAATTGCCAAATTGCATTGAAACCAAGGCTTAACATAAACAGTTACAATAAAAATGCAAATATCTTGTAAACCTTGATTCTCTTTTTTGCCTAATTTGTGTTGAGAGCGCAATAAAAATATTTTTAAAGAATAAATCGCTCTTGCCATAAATCTTGCTTGATGCATCGCTCTAGGAGGCCTAATTTAAAATTTTTTTTCCACATCCCCATTTAAAAATATAATCTATAGTTCAAGCACTTTTCGATAATCGTCCCTTACAATGTTTTTTTAATTATTTAAAATAATAATTAATCAATCCTGCAATTTCCATGTCACTAAAATGCTTCTTTACAATGCCAATGGGAGTTTCAATATTACTGGAATCAATATTTTTCCAATTTTCTTTAAACTTTTTGAAAAGAGGTATATCAGGACTATTTGTTTCTTGTCGAATTTTCAATTCAAAGATACTATTTAATACTAACTCATAAATTAAAACAAGCAAAAAAGATAGGAGCATTGAAGCCCAAGTATAAGATAGGTTCTCTCAAATAGAAGGGTGTCTCTAATCGCGAGTTTAAACGTGGTATTCTATAAGTAATAAGGGATAATAAATCTGGATAATTAATTTGGTGGTCCACAATTTTAAAAAGAAACATCGACGCAGTTATTATTCTCCGTTTATCTAATATGATAAATTGAAACGTTGACATAGCGCTAGATAATCAGATCGACGAGGTGGGTATATTCCATCGACCTTTAGTGCCAGATATTTTAAGAAACGTTTTTGCAAGTATTCTAAATCTTTTGCGTATTTTTTATATAGAGGGTGCCAAATTAAATCGGCATACTCTATTTTCGACCTAACAAAAGAATTAAACAACAAAATTATGGTGTTATGGTTAGAGAAATTTTTCGAACACTTGATTATGTATCCCAAACCTCTAGAGGCTGCTGCAATGACTGTTGTGACATGATCTGCGAAAGTCAGGGATGAGTTAAAACTTAAAAGTGACACCGAGGTTTTATTCTTGCAGCTATTAATGATGTAATACTAAAAAAAATATAAAAATTAATTTGTTAATTAGAGGATTTTTTCTGGTTTTTCTCTTCCAATTTCTTACCATTGTAATCTAAAAACAAGCACACAAAAAAATACACTGTTTTGTAGTTTTCGCTGTTATCAGTGGGCGTATAGTTTCGCCAATCCGCACATTTTTTGAAAAAACACAATTGTAAAATTTTTGAACAATAGAATATCAAAAATCCATTATGATATTCGTGTTCAGCACTAAATTTGACATTAAAAAAAATTTTTTTGATAATTTTTCCGACCGTTTATCACTATTCACAGTTGTCTAGTAAAGTAACTAGACAATTTCAAGCGCGACTGGCCAATTCCTTTATAATAACTACCCGTGTAGAAATTGCCCTACTAGGCCATAGTAAGGAATGAAACGCCGCGCCCGATCAGGGCCAGATCGGGGCGACAAGGAAATGTGGATTTCCTGATCGGGGCCACATCGGGCGCGGCGTTTCATTCTCTAATAGGTCGGCCCTATCCGGCCCTGATCAGGGCCCCAGCGAAATTTCTACACGGGTAGGATAAATTTCTACTAGGGAAAGTGGTAACTTTTCATGCGGACGTCCATATAAACTCCGGTTTCGAATAAGAAAATAGTGAGAAAGTATTAAAAAAAATATTTTTATACAAATTTATCAATATAAATTGGAAAACAACAAAGAAACTTAGATTTCGAGATGAACTTTCGAATAGAATAAATAAATAAATTTCTGTGTGAAGAATAGAGAAAAATGCATTTTTCTGCCTTTTCCTATTAAATAATAGGGGAGAGTTGTCAGGGTTGGGCAGTTTTAAGGGTTGAGCCACCACGTTCATTTCGTTTTATTGCACTAGCGCCATCTATTTTTTACGTAAATTCTTGCTACTAATGTCAGCCATCTTTTCATATGAGTCGCAGTTAAGTATACGAACGTATACTTGAGTATTGTGCCACTTAGTGATATAGGCTCAGCAAAAACTTTTTTGTGGTGTCAAAAGGAGAGAACTAAGTGTAGAAGAAATATGCCAAAGACAAAATAAGTTTACAAAAATTGTTCATTAAGATGATAGAGTAGAATAGGGCGAGGCAGCCAAGACGGCACATTTTGGTTTGCGAGGCAGTTATTTTAATAGGTTTTTTCAATTTTAATATAGCTTTAGAAAGCTTGTCTTTTTGGCTAAAAAATCGCCATAGAACATTTTGACGTAGGTTGCAGTTGAAAATTTCTACAACTCTTTTCCCAGAGGACCACGCTTTTGGCACATTTGTAAAAACGTGTGGTTAGGCGGCCAACTATTGCCAAAAACTTGTCTAAAGTGCCGTTTTAGACGCACTAGTGCGAGAAAAGAGGGGAAGTAGAAGATTCTCGCATAGTTCACCCCACCTTCCATGCTACTAAAGCACTGTTACCAACCTAAAATAAATATTTGATAACTAGCAAATATAAAGAGATTCCACTGCGTATGCTTCTGTGTGTTGTTGACAGCAGACGATGCCTAACCTCAATTTCCCTCGGGATTACTAAAAACGTGAAACGAAAATTATGAAGAGTGATAAACGTCATAAAGTATTGAGATTTGAATAATATTGATTGTGAACGAGAAGCTTCGCCCCCCGAAGCGCTGTTCTGCTTGTAGACAACACTAAAGTTTTTTTCAGCATTACTACTAAGATAAATTGTTTACTTTTTGCATATTATAAAAAATAATTATTTTGAGTTGGTTTTTTTGTTGTTCTGGAAAGTTATGAAGTAAAGTCAAAACTATGCCCAACCCTAACAACTCTCCCCTAAGTTTTTTATAAAAGGGGAATTCTTTGTCAAATTTTACCCCTGTCTGTCCATTTTTAATTTCAACGAAAAAAATCAAAATAGGGCTTAAATTACAGCTTAGAACCTCTACTTTTATTTGCATGGTGGCCTTTTTTAAAAATTCAAGATGGTGGACTTGTACGTCACTTTAAAGCAGTCGTGGAGTATAAAAAAATTCTGCTTTTTGCTAAAAAATATTAATTTCATAGTAAAAATAGTTTATTTTTGGCACAAAACAAACCTCTTTATGCGTACTTTATTTGCCCTTATTGACATTTGTGAAATTTCAAAATGACGGATTCAATATGGTCAAAAAAATATAAATTTTTGTCAATCTTTGCAAAATTTACTATTAAGGGGTTATTTGGGTCGCTGATTACGAATCTGAAGTCAGTTTTGCAATATACAAAATGGCGGATCTAATATGTCTGATCCATTTTTTTAAAATCGAACTTTTTTGCTTGAAAGTTGTTACTCAAGGGTTTTTGAGGTCGCTGATTACGAATCTGAAGTCAATTTGGCAAAATTCAAAATGGCGGCTCTAATATGGCAGAATTATTTTTAAAAATCATACTATTTTGCTTAAAACTTTTTTTTTAAGTTATAATAAGAGAATCAAAATATTCAGTGCAATTAACAAAAACAGAGCGTAAATGGTTAAAGAATTTTAATTAAAAAGGCAAAGAAAAGTTCAAGAACAAATAACATTTCCCCTTCGTTATTTCTATGATTATAAATCTGTTTGAATAGTAAACAAAACCTATAATATTTTTTTTTTTTTTTAATGACTTCAGGCTTAGCCAACTGTCAGAACACACACTCTTATATACCAACTTGTTTTTGCGTTTCTACAGACTGACTTTGAGGTTAGGAGTACTCGCATTTGCCTGGACCACCCGTCAATGGGTTTTCTCGCTAGTGAAGAGGGAAACTGTAGAAAACCTCTCCGAGTACAACCGGTTTATCGACAGTCGAATTCTAATGGTGTGTACCGGACATTAATCGACGGTGCACATCATTATACTTCGACGTCAAACCTCCCGCTCAGATTATCTCACGTGCCGGAAAAATCCCAGGCTAATGGGCGCGAACCAAGTACCCTTGGTCCGCCCACCGAGCCAGGCATTTATCCGACCGAGCTAATCTGTCGGTCTATAATATTTCTTATCTTTCTTTGTGATTTTTAATGTTATTTTAAGAAAATCCATTCGTTTAACAAGTTACTGTTACGTTTGTGAAAAATAGTTCGATTTTTAAGTCTGTAATAATTATTTGTTTCAATAAATGTTTTATTTATGTTTTGTGAATTTTTTTGTTATTTAAAATAGTTTCTTTGTTCTTGAACCCCTGAGTAACAACTTTCAAGCAGAAAAGTACGATTTTCGAAAAATTTAATAAAATTCTACACAAACATTTAATTATTTTCATAAATAATAAAATTTTCACAGGAATTAAATTATTAATAGAGTTCTCTTCTTCTTCTTCTTGTTTTAATGGCCTCTTGTTTAACAAATAGCCAGTACAAAATAGAGTCCCGAGTATAGTTTTGAAAGAGTTGTGGATTTCCGTACAGTTTATTTAAATAGTTCTTAAATAGATTAAAGCAATTTAATCATTCTTCAATACACTTTCCCACAAACTTTATAATTAACTTAAAATGATAAATAACATCATTTCAAGTAATATACATTTAGTACTGGCTATTTCTTAATACAAGAGACCATAAAAACAGAAGAAGAAGAAGAAGAAGAAGAAGAAGAAGAAGAAGAAGAAGAAGAAGAAGAAGAAGAAGAAGAAGAAGAAGAAGAAGAAGAAGAAGAAGAAGAAGAAGAAGAAGAAGAAGAAGAAGAAGAAGAAGAAGAAGAAGAAGAAGAAGAAGAAGAAGAAGAAGAAGAAGAAGAAGAAGAAGAAGAAGAAGAAGAAGAAGAAGAAGAAGAAGAAGAAGAAGAAGAAGAAGAAGAAGAAGAAGAAGAAGAAGAAGAAGAAGAAGAAGAAGAAGAAGAAGAAGAAGAAGAAGAAGAAGAAGAAGAAGAAGAAGAAGAAGAAGAAGAAGAAGAAGAATTTCAAGTAATATGAGATGAAAAAGTAAAAATATCTAACAAAACATTATGAAAATATCTGACTTTATATACACTCTAAGAGAGGATAACTATAATAAATTATAATAATAAAATACTAATTAATAATTATAATAATAAAAAGAGCATAAATTCTTTTTATACAGAATTTGCACAAGAAGGGTTCATTGTAGAAAGGCCTAACGAGTCCGAAAAACGTAGGCTTAGCCGAATCGGATAATGACAAAAAAGTTATAGCATTTTAAAGATGGCTATACCTCAAGTGCACTTTTCAGACCAAAAATGGCAAAATCGTTGTACCCATTTCTGAGCATTTTCATTTTTAAGAACTCATTTCATTCTTCTAAACCCTCTTAAGAAAATTTTTCTAATCTATGTATAAAGAATTTATTAACAGCATGTGACTGTTAGAGCTCTAATCGTAATTTTTCAATCATTTTTCTCTTAATATATTGAATAAATTAAGCTAAAAAACACTTCTAATCTAACAACCGAGATCGAGCTGGATTTTCCTAAAGAGGGGAAAGTAAGCACCTAGATTAGAATTTCCATTGTACCAGACTCCAGCTCGCTCCTTTATAGCAAACCCTTTAAAGTCATGTTCTTCTCCAGAAGTCCAGTATCTCTTCTATCGATAGGTTGCTCACCTGCTTAGAGTCAGTAATTTCTTGACCCCAACTAGATAGCCTGATCCTAGCTAAAGCTGGGCATTCAGATAATATGTGAGTCGAAGTTTCGTTACTTTCCCCACACAGTCTGCACATAGATGAAACTTGTCTGCCTATTTTATGCTGATGGTAGTTCAATAGTCCATGACCCGTAAGTAGACGAACTATGGTTCTGACTCTGATCTTATCAAGTTTTAGGAGATCGCTCGCTCGCCTCTTGTTGAGTGCTAACCCCAACAGAGTTTTCGCCTGCCTTCCCACCCCAATGCCCGCTCACTACTTCTCATGTTCTTTTTGACCCCATCTTTCTATGGCTCCCTTAACCAATCACGGCATTATTGACACTGCTGGTTCAGGACCTATAAATGCCGTCTCGGAACCGATTTTCGCCAAGACGTCTACTCTTTCATTATCCTTGATTCCCGAGTGACGCAGTACCCAAATCAATGAAAGTTTATTTGCTGAACCCAACTCATCTAGTACGCTACAGCATTCCCAGACGAGTTTTTATTCTATTGTAGGATTTTTTAGAGCCCCTAAGGCCGCCTGACTACCCACACAAATAATAATTCTCTTGCCCTTTGTTTCGTTTTGAATGGACATTTGGGCGCAAGTTAAAATCGCACAGACCTCGGCCTGCCAGACCGTGGCATATTGTCCTAGTGACTCAGCCACTTAAATGCAGCCAGTTTTTCGATAGATTCCGAAGCCTGCACCGCAATCCATCTTAGAGCCGTCTGTATACCAGACTTCGTCCCCAAGTGGGAAACCTTTCTTCCAGTCCGTTCTGGAAGGTGTAATGATATTAAAGCGGGAATTAAATTTCACCCTCTTGATCATTCTATCTTGCACCATACTTAATTCTGGGATTAAAAGAATTGAGCTTGGAAGCTTGGTGTGTATAGAGCCAGTTGACCATATTAGGCCTTAGTCTCCACGATGACCCTGTCGCCCTTCTACACGCATAAAAAGGAGTACAGAACCTTTAATACTAATATTCGAAATGTTCCTTCCAAATCAGCTTTTTATCTAGGATTACTCCCAGGTACTTAGCCGATTCGGAAAAAAAATTTCTTTTCCATAAAATGTCTGTTACTTCAAACTAGGTACCTTATATTTTCTTGTGAAAACTACTATATTCGTTTTTTCTGGGTTTACAGAAAGTCCAGTTAGATTGCACCTTAACAATCTTAAGTGCACGTTCCGTAAGTTCTAAGAGGGTCTCAATTAAGTGCCCTCTTATAATTATATTTCATTTAACTTGTTCGAAGATATAATAACTTGTAGTACCGCAACTTGTTGTCGGATGACGCCACTGTTCAGAGATAGAAAGAGAAAAACTCACTCCCTCTCTTTCTCTTTGTCTATCTCCTTACTACCTACTCTCTACCTTTCATTCGTTTCTTGGCGTTGGTGACAGCCACATCACGTTTTCAACGAAATTAAAAGTGTGTGAAGAAGATGGAAAAACTGGAAGTGGAAGAGCAGAAGCGGAACGTTTATAGGATTTTAAAGAAAGTTCAACGAAATTAAAAGTGTGTGAAGAAGATGGAAAAACTGGAAGTGTGGAAGAGCAGAAGCGGAACGTTTATAGGATTTTAAAGAAAGTTCATGCTATACAGCATGAGGAGACAAGAAGGTACAATGAGAAAAATATAAATTTAATTATAAGAGAATTGCTATCAATCTCTCAGCAATTGTTACTGTTGTAAATAAATGGACAATATTTATTTACTTTAACAAATATAATGTTTATTTAACTTAAGAAAGGAGATAATAATTAATACATAATTATAATATAGAGAGCTGCTTAATATAGTGCCGTACAGTTTGGCTTCTTAGCAAGGACTGAGGGCATTACTCATATTTTGAAGATAAGGAACCTGTACACACTCACACTTACAGAAAATACAAATGTACACACGCTTTCAACACCCCTCTTTACATTTTTATTTTTGTTCTTAAATTCAAATTTCTATTTTATAGTTTACAAGTGTAGTGTGTGATTTTATTGTTTTTATCTTTTAGATTAATTTTAGATTTTTTCGACATTTCATAAATTTTTCTTTGTTCAAACTTTTTGTGAAGATATCGGCTATATTGTTTTCAGACTCAACTTTAATTATATCGATAATACCTTTTTCATAGTTCTCGTTAACGTAGTGAAACTGTACTTCAATGTGCTTAGAATTCTTGGTAAAGTTTCCGTATTTTGCGATAGTTAATGCGCCTGAATTATCTTCAAATATTTTTGTCGGTTTATCTACATCTACTTTGAACATTTCAATAAGCATATTTCTAACAAATTTAACTTCGGTTACTGCTTCAGATAAAGCTACATACTCGGCAAATGTTGAACTTTTTGTTACTGAACATTGTTTGTGTGTTTTCCAGTAAACTACATTACCAAAAATTCTAATCACGAAGCCGGTGGTAGATTTTCTGTCAATCGTATCACCTGCCCAATCCGAGTCTACATAACAATCAATGATTTCGCAATTTTTATTTTTATTAAAAGTTAATTTTAAGCTCTCGGTTGAATACAAATATTTCAAAATTCGTAGAGCGTACTTGTAGTGAGTGTTATCATAACAACTTTGGAATCGACTTAAATAGTTCACACTAAATGCAATATCGGGTCGAGTTCCGGTACTAATATATAAAAGTTCTCCAATTAAATTTCTGAATTGAATTGTCTCGTCAGTTTGAGTTGCTGGTTCTAATTTAAGATTAGTTTCCATTGGAGTATTATAAAGTTTCGCAAACTCAAGGTTGTACTTTTTTGCCAAAGAATCAATATACTTTTCCTGATGCAAGGTCATGATACCGTTTTCGGGATTATAATCAATCGTGATATCAATGTAATTTTTAACTTTTCCGATATCTTTCATATTAAATCGATTTGATAATACTTGTTTTACTTCTTTTATCTTTTTTATATTCTTACAACATATAAGCATGTCATCAACAAATAATAGTATATATATTGGTTCTTTGTCATCAAATTTTACGAACAAACAATAATCGTGATTACTTCTTCCAAATCCTATTTCATTCATGAATTTACTAAAGCATTCGTACCACGTTCTAGGGCTTTCGCGTAAACCGTACAATGATCTTAATAATCTGTATACCTTATTGTTGCCTTTTTTATAACCTTCAGGTTGATTGACATAAACTTCAGAGATAATTTTTCCATTTAAAAATGCTGTCTCAACATCCATTTGCTCAATATGTAAATTATTTTGGCAACAGTAAGACAACAGTATTTTTAAGCTTTGCATTTTTACAACGGGTGAATAAACATTTTCTAGGCGTTCTTTTTGCTGGAACCCTCTCGCGACTACTCTAGCTTTATATATATTTTCATCTTTCTTTTTAAAGAGCCATTTTACATCGATAATTTTTTTGTCATTGGGTCTATCAATTAATTCCCACGTTTTATTTTTATTTAGACTTTCTATTTCACGATCCATCGCTTTTTTCCAATTTTTACAATCTAGAGATTCAATTGCTTCCTGAAACGTAGTCGGTGTATTTGCGTCACAAAAATTTGCACAGATAAAATAAGTGACAAAATCTTCGCTATTATATCTACTATTAGGGAATTTGATTCTAGAAGAACGTCTAAGCTGATTTACTTCATCACTTGGACTATTTTGATTTGATTTCGGACTTTTTAAATTTTGTTTTTCTACTTTTGGGGTACTTATACTTTTGATTGTATCGTTTTGGAAACTCTCATAATTTTCACTCTCATTTAAATTTTTACTTTCCACGTTATTTTCGTTGTCTTCGTTATCTACTGTTTCATTATTTATACTTTCATTCGGTAAACCTATACATTTAATTCCCTCTTCGATAACATCGACGTGTCTTGTATTAATAATCCTGTTATTAATTAATACTCTATAACCTGTTTCATTGTATCCCAATAATACACCTAGTTTAGCTTTGTCGTCCAATTTTGATTTTCTGATTTGATCGGGTATTCTTACAAATATTCTACTGCCATAAATTTTTAAATGTGTTACATCGGGTTTTTCACCAATAAATATTTCATACGGTGATTTATTTGGCTAGACTGTATTTGCTAAAGTTCGATTTTTTAAATAAGCCGCAGCTTTTACTACTTCGGGCCAATAAGTTTGATTAACTTTAGCTTCTTTAAACAAACATCTCGCGGTATTCATGATTGACCTGTTATATCTTTCAGCTACCCTATTTAGTTCGTGAACATGCGGTGGACACGGTTTTAGATAAATTCCTTTTTCTCTAAAAAAATTAAAAATATCTTTATTTAAGTATTCTTTGCCATTGTCGCAAATCAATTTTTTAATTCTTTTTCCCGTTAGGTTTTCTACTAAATTTACATAATCAACGAAGCAATTATAAGTATCAGACTTTGCTTTGATTGTGTAAACTTTTGCTAATTTGCTATAATCATCCACGAAGGTTAAAAAATATTTTTCCCCACAATTTCCTGCAGTAGAATGATACCCGTTCAAATCAGTATGTACTATTTCCAAGATATCGTTTGCTTTATGTCTGTTATTGTTAAAAGGTAGATTACTCATTTTACTTTCTATACAAATAGCACATTTTAGAAAATCATTTTCTAATTCTTTTGGAATACCGTATAATGATTTATTTTTACAGATTTTAGCTAGGTATTGAAAGTTTACGTGTCCTAATGCCCTATGCCATTTTTCTTTTAAAGTCATACCATTATTTGTAGCCAGATTTACATCGATTTCTTTATTTTTGCTTTCATAAACAAAACTTGTTAAGTGGTATAAATTTTCCTCTTTCTTTGCAATTGCTATTAGTTCTTTGTTCTGATTATAAATTTTAGAATTATTTCCCATAGAAACTATTTTATTTTCATTTGTGACCTTGGAATAACTGATCAAGTTTTGTTTCATATCTTTCACATAGAATACGTTATATAAGTTTATTTCACAACTTTGATCATAAGTTGGAAAAACTGCTTTAATTAAGCCTACTTTTGTTGCTTTTAAACATTGACCATCTCCTAATTTAACATCTATAGGATTTTTTAAATTTACAAATTCGTCAAAAAAAGAATCATTATTTATAACATGATCAGTACATCCACTGTCTAGAATCCAATCTATTTGGTTTTTTTTATTTTTATTTGTGTTACCTTTGTTGATCTGTGAAGAATTTACCTCTGTGGTGAACGCGTTGCTTGGACCGGGTTGATGATCTTGATTAAACCATGGTGATTTTTGAGCACCTCTGTTGTTACTGCTCCTTCCACGACCACGATGTTGACTTTGATTGGGTGATCAACGATGATATTTGCCTCTGCCTCTTTGATGGTCCCTGTTATAACTGCGTCCCCTTCCTTGTCCCTTTGGAGATGTTGATCCTTCAGTGCACTCGTTTTGTTTATGTCCAGGTTTGCCGCATGAATAGCATTTTCCACGCATGTTTGTGGAAAAGGCGTTGAAATTCTGGTCATTTTGTTGATCTCTGTTTTGATTTTCTTCAGTTGCTTTCATTGAGATTTTCATTTTGAGGAAATCGACTGTTCTTTGATTTTCGGGTAATACGTCAATAAGGTCTCCGATGCAACTATATGACTGTGGTAGTGCTTTTAGTAAGTAGTGCAATTTTTCGTCTTGTGTGACTGTTGCACCAGCCGCTTTCAATTCGTTTGTAGCTCTTTCAAATTCGTCGAAAAATGTTTTTACTTCCGTGAAGTCTTTTAATTTTATATTTTCGAGATTGTTCCTGCAGATTATTTGTAGTGCTGTTAATTCCCTTAAATACATTTCATCAAACTTATTCATTATTTTGAATGATGAGTCAAGGTCTCCGACATACTCGAGTTGTTTATTTGTGATACAGCTATAGATAAAATTCGTGGCTTTGATGTCGGCACGTTTCCATTCAGCTTCGTCTTTGTCTTGTTGAGTTTTCTCTCGAGTAGCTGGTTCTTTGCAATTTTTAAATTCGAAGAATTTCAATATTCTCTTTTTCCAATTTACATAATCGGAACCATCAAAAATAGGGATCATTATATCATCAACTTTGGCGAACGCCATTTTAAAAAAATTTTTTTCGTTTCACTCACTGGCACTATAATCTTTTCACAAAAAACTTTTCTTTTGCAGGATTATTTACAACCACTATTTTTTACACCAGCGCTCTGCTACCATGTTGTAAATAAATGGACAATATTTATTTACTTTAACAAATATAATGTTTATTTAACTTAAGAAAGGAGATAATAATTAATACATAATTATAATATAGAGAGCTGCTTAATATAGTGCCGTACAGTTTGGCTTCTTAGCAAGGACTGAGGGCATTACTCATATTTTGAAGATAAGGAACCTGTACACACTCACACTTACAGAAAATACAAATGTACACACGCTTTCAACAGTTACTAATGTGAAAATTTCTGTATCAGAAATATTCGTGACAAAAATGTCTGACTCAGCATTGTAGCAGTATCATTGACAATAAATTTCATTACTAAAGAATTCTCAGGAAATTGTCGACAAAAACTGTGTTTTGAAAAATTTCAGTTTATCAAAAAAAAAATAAAATAAAATAAAAATTCTCAACTATTTTACACTAAAACCGAAGTAAGGAAAGTTTTTATTTCTGGTAAATATAGTATAAAAATAATAAATCATTAAATTCCTTAAATAATGCTCTAATTTGGAAACAATCTAAAAGCCTTGTTTGTTTCATCTAAGACAAGATACAGATGGAGACATCATAGATTTCTCGTTTAGGAATAATATTTTTAAAAAATATGGGAGATAAGCTTTACATGAAAATATATTGTAAATATTTTTCTTGCATAAAGTAACCTACAAACGTAAGCTATAAATGCTTTTATTTTTACTTAAAATGTGAATTTTGATATGCTTTTCAAATAATTTCTTTAACCTCAAGTATTCCTTAAAAAAGGTAGTTTCTTTTATGAATATCTATTCTTTGGATTCCAGAGTTTCAGATTTTTAATATCTGAATTATTCTAAATGGAAACATTCTTCTAATCAGATGCTTTTTTCTCATAGGGTATTCAAACATTCTTGAAAAAACTCTTTTTTTCTGTTTTCAGAAATTTTATCATTCAGGTCGCATCTAAAAAAAAAAAAAAATAGAACGTGGACCAGATATAAACATTAAAGATTTTACTATGGTATAAAATATACTATGAATCCATCCTTAAAAATTCAGTAGAATTTTTACAGGAAAATTAAACAGGATCATTTATTAGCTATAATGATACAATAGATTCTAAGTACTTTATAATAAGCCTTTCACAAAAATGAGCATTTATAAAGTATTTATTTCTGCATGAGTGACATCTTTTGATTTCATTAACATTTGGCAGATATCGATAACCAGCAATTTCAATTAAGGGATTTTTTAGATTACAACCCTTGATACAACAAATTTTATTTTTAACTTAACAGGATTTACGAAAAATAAATCATGTCCTAAAAATACTAGAGGAGTGGAGCACAGTTAACCCCAATGTTAGCTCTAGGATCGACATTAAAGTCCACCCAATAGAATAAATAATAACAGATTAATTAAAATGTCCAGACCTACAGAAAGCCAGCTTTAGGTCTTTCTTTCCTTAAAAATGTGACTCTTTGTACAGCCAAAACCTTGTTACATATCCGAAATTTAGAAAAAGAATATCAAGGAAAGTATATAAAATCCTGTTTAAGGATTAAAAACATTAAAAAAGATCGGTAGCTAGTCGAAATAGTAAATAATTTTTCTTTTGCTTCCTCATAAGGATAGTTTTATTTTCAGTATTATAACTGTCTTAAAAAATAAATAAAATAAATTAATAAATATAAATACAAATAAGTAGGGGAGACTGGGGTAAACCCGCTCACTTTTTTCAGATCGGCTAAAATCTAGGAAATTATTCTCTAAATCCAAGTTAATTTATATCATTTGAAAGCTTATGATTTCTACTAAAAAAATTAAAAATTGTTTTTGATTTATATTTTTTAGTTTTACTTAGAGAAACTTTTTAATAAACATATACAAAATTTCGAAATCACAATTTTCCAGGGTAAACCCGCTCACCTTATCTTTTCAAGACGGAAGAGTTTTATTTTTTAAATATTAAAGTTCGTCTTATTCCCGTTTTAAGTATGAATTATTATTGATAATTTATGAGTTTTATAAACAATTCTATTAACAACAAATTGGTTTAATAAATAATGAACATAGATTTCATGAATTACAACTATGGATTTAAATAGTGTTATATTTTATTAAGAGAAAGTGAAATGTAGTTACAATTTTGGTTTTAATAAGTCATAAATTGTGTTATTGTTGAAATATAATACGTGAAATTATTTTACTCTAAATTTTAAATTTTAAACTAAGTGAGCGGCTTTACCCCGACTTCACGTGAGCGACTTTACCCCGAGTGTATTCCTCACATTTCAGAATAAATTTAATTAAATCTTTTTAAAATAAGACAAAACTATATATGTACTTCGAAGAAGAACATCCAATATCAACAAAACAAATTTGCCAGATAAATTAAGACTCAAAAATAATGATCGAAAAACTTAAAAATCCAAAATACGTTTTTTTTCTGACACCTCTAAAAACTTTTGATCGTCTCTGATTCTATGTTGAGTTCATGAAACTAAACGAAAGTTCGTTAATATAAGTTGAATGTCAAGTACTATTCACAGTACCAATATCTTCATCTTAAGTTGAGTTCATGGCGTAAAATCGCTAGTGAGCGGGTTTACCCTGTGAGCGGGTTTACCCCAGTCTCCCCTACTAATTTGGTGGAATTGTTCATCAGTATTTAAGTTTTCATCATCGAATTAATAAATATAAATACAAATAATAATAATTTGGTGAAATGGTTTATCAGTATATAAGTTTTCATCATCAAATTAATAAATATAAATACAAATAATAATAATTTGGTGGAATGATTCATCAGTCTTTAAGTTTTTTATCGCAAAAGCATTTTTTGTATGCTCAAAATGAAAGTTAAATGTTTTCACTATAAGAAGACATTGTAAATCTTACAGAATGTTACATTCTACTCTAAACATCTACAAGTTATTATATCTTCGAACAAGTGTAATGAATGTTAAAGTGGGATCGCTCGTCGGTCAGGGTTCGTTTTGAATAAAGTGTTTTAACATTCAAATAGAATCAAATTCGATATTTATTTAGAGAACAAAACGATAAAATTTAAAATACAAGTAAGAAATATGGACTATGAAAAATGAAAAGAATAAACTCGTCGAGGCGAAAACGTTGTGCGATGACAAGAAAGATGCGAAAACTATAATCGTGACAATCGACAATAACGTAAACGCGCGAACGGACATTTGTGTATCCGCGAAACGATAATTTCGATACGACGAAAATTCGCGATACAAAGAAAACCGCGTATGAACGACGACTTTCGAAGCGTTCACCGATGACTTCGTGGGAGAGCGCGTTCCTACCCGTGAGGTAACACCTCTTTATCTCCTATGCGGTGATACCGCTTGTGGTAATACCACTTCAATCTCCTTGTGGTGATACCACTTGAGAGACCCTGTCACGGTGATACCGTTTCGACAAGTGACGCTCTCAGACCGTGCTCACGAGGTCCTCGATTCGGGTCGCGCTGGAGGGAGAAGATCTCGGCGGGGGAGAACTCCTCGCTCACCGTTGGTCGGAACTGAGCGCACGCGCACTATCGGCACTCAGGAGCGTACACAGAATTTCGTTCGTCGAATATATATAAAATTATTTTTCAAAACAAATAACAATAATATTTTGATTTTTATTTCTATACCGTCACACCCCCTTTTCGTAAGGAGAAAACTTCGCGAGAGTTTTCGTTAGCGTGAATCAAAACTGCGCGTAAAATAAAAAAATAAAAATTTGGTAAAACAAAAATAAAAAAAACACACACGCACAAACAGTCTCTGAGTCTATTTCACTATCTCTTCTGTTTGTTCACTGGTCGCATCTTTTCTTTGCCGTAAGCGTTGACGGTTACCTGCATCAGCTGTCCGTTGACCTCTTCCAGGAACTTCCTTCTTTTTGTTGGATTACGGGACCTCGAGTTGACGTTGAGCGCGCGTTCTGCCGCGGGAACTTGTTCCGGTGGGATTCGAGCGGCTTGGCTTGGCAGTCTTCCCGTGGTGTCGTTGAGAGCGCATGTCAATTCTCGTAAAACAGGACGTTCAGGAACAATTATTGGGGCTACTTGCTGTTCGACTTCGCACTTGGCGTGATGGTTGACTACGTTCGGCAATTCACTCGTGGATGAAACCTGATTTTCCGGCGATTCGTTAGACTCGACGAACAGTTCAGTTTGATCGTACTCACCCGCGAAACAAAGCATTTGTTCGGCGGTTAAATGGTCGTAATGTTCATAAAGTTCTTCCCAATCGGCGTCAGAATCCGAAAGGTATCGAAGATACTCCGGCGGCGAATGGGGACTCTTGTCACTATTAGTAGCAATGGGTAAGTTTCGCGTGTTCTCAACGGTTTCGTTTACGTTTCGAACTATCAAATTTTCACTCACGATTTCGTATTCGCACTCGCGTTCGGGTTTCGGCGATTTCATAGTCATTAGAATGTTCTCGAGATTTTTCACTGCCGTTACCGTTTCAGATTCGTTAGCTGCGACGCTTAAATTTGTCACTGGTGGCTTGATTTCGTGAACAACACAATAATAATTATCGTCCTCGAGATGGCATTTTTGTGTTTCGTCGACGGCATCACTAGGGGCAACGGGATCGGGCACACTAGGAAAATAGTTCGACGATTTCGACACGACAGGACAAATTGTCACATTTTTCTTGAACACAGCACTAGGGAAATTTCGACGTGGGGGCGGTGTCGGCGTCGGCTGCTGCATGAGTTGCCATGATCCACGATCTTTCGCTTTTTGGTGTATCACGGCGGGACCGGCTGGAATGTTGGGCTCGATGAGCATGTTTATCTGCCTTAAAACCTCGTCTGTGTCGTCGCAGTACGTTGACGTGATATTGGCCACTGCGTCCTCCATTGTTGGTCCGTACACAATGACGCAACGATGAAAAAAACACTATGACGCGCTAGGCGTCTCTTTTATAGGGTTTCCGCGAATTTACGAGTCCTCTGGCGGCTCAACGGAAATTTGAAGCGGAAGCGCGCACTTTTTTTAAACTGGAAATTGCTACCTCATGGCGTCGTGTGGTCCGTCGTCTTCTTCATGGAACGGCTTGATGTCCTTCACGTGAACTCTGGCGATGTTTCCTTGGTCGTCTTTTAACTCGATGATGGTTCGACTCACAATTCTTTCGACTACATATTTTTTCGAATAACGCGGCGCTAATTTCGCAGAAAAATTGTCGATGGCAGAGGACAAATGATGTTCTCGTTTAACAACTTTTTCTCCGATTTCAGGCAACCAGTTGCGTCGTTTCTTATCGAAATTTCGGCTTTGATTCGTAAAAGCTCGTGCTAAATTAACGCGTACTAATTCCAACGTGTCTTTTAATTGTTCGACTAACGGTTCTCGGCGTGGCGTGTTTTTTTCTAAACCGGCTTTAATCGTTTTCGGCGGTAAAATTTCCCTTTGGTAATTTAAATACGCGGGCGTAAATTGTGTCGATTCGTGTTTCGCGGTGTTAACGGCGAATTGAAATTCGGGTAAGAGATTATCCCAAGATTTTTGATTTTCTCCGACGTACTGAGAAATTATCGTTTTCACGGTTTTATTCGTTCGTTCCACCGGGTTACACTGCGGCGCGTACGGTGGCGTTCGTTGGTGCACGATTCCGAAACTTTCTACGACTTTTCGAAAATCGTTCGCGGTGAATTGTGTGCCATTGTCGGTAATGAGCACTCGTGGCGTTCCGTAACGTAAAATGACTTTATCTTTAAAAGCTTGAATGATCGGACGTGTTTTCTGTTCTCGTAGCGGATGCAATTCGACCCATTTAGTGAATTTATCGAACATCACTAAAATATACTTGTTTCCGCGCGACGATCTCGGTAACGGACCCACAATATCCATGGCGACGTATTCCCACGGTTGAGTCGCGTTGCACGTTCCCATCTTTCCGGCTACTTTCGTTTGCGACGTTTTATGTCGTTGACAAGAAACACATTGTCTGACATATTCTGCGATGTCGCCATTCATGCCGGGCCAATAATAATTATGCGCGATCCGAGCTATTGTTTTCGCAATACCGAGGTGACCCGCAGTCGGTGCGTCATGATTTTCGTTAATCACTTTGTTTCTCAGCGGAAGTGGAACGCATAATTTCCACGTTTTCTCGCGTTCGGTGAAATTCAGGGAGTGATACATGTGCCGGTACAATGTACCGTCGCTTACCGTGTACTCAGGATATCGATCGGGATTCTCCTGAGTGGCTTGCAAAAGATTTTTGTACCAGTCACATTGTTCGTCTTCTTTAATAACAAACGCTGTTTCGTCCGTTTCGTCGTCAAAATCGTCTTCGTCGGGAAGTGGGTCGCGTGATAGAGCGTCGGCAACTTTATTTAGTTTACCTTTTCGATATTTAATAGCAAAATCGAATTGCTGCAAATAAATACTCCATCTCGCGATTCGTCCGGCGGGGCTTTCGATCGATTGTAGCCACTTTAACGATATGTGATCGGTTACAACGGTAAAAGAATAACCTTCGAGATAATACCTGAGTTTAGAGATACCCCAAACGACTGCGAGGCACTCCTTCTCGGTAACCGAATAATTTCTTTCCGATTTATTTAACGTGCGGCTCGCGTACGCGATAACCATTTCTTTTCCGTTAATTTCTTGAGTTAAGACGGCGCCGAGTCCATCTTTACTCGCGTCGGTTTGCAGGCAAAAAGGGACAGAAAAATCTGGGACAGCGAAAACGGGAGCTGTCGTTAATTTTCCCTTTAAGGACTGAAACGCGGTGTCTTGATCGTTTTCCCCATTTCCATCTATTTTTCTTTTGCAAAAGGTTCGTCAATGGTTTCGCGAGCGTGGAACAATCGGGGATAAATCGACGATACCAGGACACAATACCAATAAAGCGACGTAGTTCGGTGATATTTTCCGGCGTTTTAAATTTAACGATCGTTTCGACTTTATCAGGGTCAGTATGGATACCTTTTCCATCGACGACATGACCAAGATACGTGATTGGCGTTTTAAAGAATTCCGATTTTTCCGTGTTTATTTTCAGATTCGCTTCGCGTAAACGTTTTAAAACTCGTCTGACGTTTTTCATGTGTTCACTGACCGTATTGCCCAAAACAATTACGTCATCCAAATAAACAAAAGCGGAGACGCCGAGTTCGGGACCGAGAACTTTTTCAACGATTCTCTGAAAAGTTGCAGAGGCGGAATGTAAGCCAAACGGCATGACTTTATATTGGTACAACCCACGACCAGGAATGACGAAAGCTGTGATCGGACGACTTTCTACAGCCAAGGGTATGTTCCAATATCCGTTACGAAGATCGATTTTCGAAAAATATTTCGAATCTCTAAGTCTATCCAAGGTCGCGTTTATGTGGGGGATCGGATACAGTTCACGAATCGAGACTGAGTTTACTCTGCGAAAATCGTTACAAAAACGATACGATTTATCTTTTCGCTTCGTCAGGACGATTGGTGAACACCACTCTCCGTTAGCGGGTTCTAAAACCTCTGCCGCTATCATTTCGTCAGCTTCTTTCTGCATGACGCTGAGCATGGCAGGATTTCGCGGTCTATAATGTACGTTGACAGGTTGAGCACCGGGTTTAAGACGAATAACGTGTTCACCTGCCGTAGTCGGTTTATCTATTTTCTCGAAACGTTTCATATCTTCTTTAATTACGTGAAGTGCGGCGTTTATTTCGTCTTGATTTGAAACTTCGATTTCTTCGACGTGCGCGATAGACGAATAATCGAATGCATAATTCACGGCCGTTAAAATATCGATACCGAATAATAAATCGACATCTAATTTAGGCAAAATTCGAAAATTAGCGTTTATCGTTTTACCGTTAAATGTGATAACTAAATCGATAGTTTCGCGTACTTTAGCGCTTCGTCCGTCGGCAAATTTAACGTTTAATTCGGCTGAATTTATTTTTACTAAACCGTTCGTTTTTATGAATTCGTACACGTTTTCTGACATATACGATCTACTCGCGCCAGTATCGAGAAGCGCGTGAAATGTCGTATTGATAAAACGTATTGGTTCGAAAAATCTTTTATCACGAGAATTTACAACTCTGACGTCATCTGTGTCCAGCCGGTTACGTGTATCTCGTTCTCGGGCCGACTCTGTACCGGTCTTTTCGGGTCGGTCCGTTTTGAGTTTCCCGATTTTTCGCAATTACAATCGGTATAGAAAATTCCAGGAGTACCGCACCATGAACAGAATTTCTTGGCTGGGTTCTTGCAATTTAAACGACTGTGGCCGCGTTGACTGCAACGCCAGCAACACTCTTCCCGGACGTATTTATTTTCGACTGCCGCGACGATTTCTCTCGATTTTGATTTTACGGGTGCATTATTTTCGGTTTCGCTAACGAGAAGCGATTGTGGTGGGGGTTTATAATTTTTCTCCGTACACACGATTAGTTCGAACTCGTTCGTCAAGCTTATCAAGTCGGAAACATTACGTATTTCGTGACGTCTGATATAGCGACGGTATTCGGGTCTGAGATTAATGTATAATCTCTCGAGTTCGCTTTGTTGGCTCATAATACCGTGACGTCTGATTAACGTTTGTAAGGCTGTGACGTAATCGTGTGCGGTTTCTTTCGGGCCTTGCGTTCGGTTTCGGATATCGTCTTCGAGTTGTCGGTTTAAATTCACGGGTAAATAAAATTGTTTCAAGTCAGATTCGAAATCTTCCCAAAAGCGCCAATTTCGACGATTATTGCGATACCATAAAATTGCTTTACCTTTAAAAAGCATTGGTAAGCAAGTCAGCAAATCGTCGAGGGGAATTTCGTACGTAATACTCAACTCCTCAATACGCTCGAGAAAATTTAGGACGTCTCCTTTTCCGTCAAAGGAAACACCCCATTTTCTTACTCGTTCAGCGAGACTGTTATCGCGTGGAGCGTATTGTCTATCATTGCCGCGTTCAGAATAACGATCGCGGTCGTCCTGCTGATTTCTCGACAGCGGTCGGGAAATATTTCGTGATTCGGGAAGATCGTTTGCTTCACGGCGGTGACGCAAAGCGTTATTCGCGTGCATATCGTTACGTAGTCTTCGGATGGCTAATTTACGATCATCGAGATCACATCCATTGACACCTCCACCCCGGTTGTCTCGACGTTCATTACCTGGGATATTTTCGAGGAGATGGTTACCCCTACGGTCGTTTCTACCTGGTCGGTTTGCGAGTAAAGCTCGCTCACGGCTCGGATGACGACTAAGTGCTCGACTCGGGGGACGACTGGGTTGTCGGCTTGGAACGCGACTGGGTTGTCGACTAGGTTGTCGACTATGAGCGCGGCTGGGTTGTCGACTAGGATCACGGCTTGGTTGTCGACTTGGATCACGGCTTGGTTGACGACTTAACTGACGACTACCGTTACTACTTAGCCTATGATCGGATGCTGTTTCACTATTACTTCGCGTTCTGTTATCGTTTCCAATTCGGTCGTTAGCGTTTCTGTTTTGTAAACCGTTATGGTGGTTTCCGATTCCGTTATTGTCTTCCTGCTCGTCTTCGTTTCGAACTTCTCGATTAGCGCGTACCGCGGCGCGTAACAATTCTTGTAAGACGTCGCGAGTTGAATCGACAGGAAACGGCATATTTCTCATACGTAACGCATTTTCCATAGCTGGTTTGGTCATAGACCAAATTTTAGTTTTCGTAAGAGCTTCGTTGTCGTCTGCCATCGTCACAAAAATGTCGTTTATTCGCGTTTACAATTAATCCGTCCCTGTTCGGGCGCCAAATCTGTAATGAATGTTAAAGTGGGATCGCTCGTCGGTCAGGGTTCGTTTTGAATAAAGTGTTTTAACATTCAAATAGAATCAAATTCGATATTTATTTAGAGAACAAAACGATAAAATTTAAAATACAAGTAAGAAATATGGACTATGAAAAATGAAAAGAATAAACTCGTCGAGGCGAAAACGTTGTGCGATGACAAGAAAGATGCGAAAACTATAATCGTGACAATCGACAATAACGTAAACGCGCGAACGGACATTTGTGTATCCGCGAAACGATAATTTCGATACGACGAAAATTCGCGATACAAAGAAAACCGCGTATGAACGACGACTTTCGAAGCGTTCACCGATGACTTCGTGGGAGAGCGCGTTCCTACCCGTGAGGTAACACCTCTTTATCTCCTATGCGGTGATACCGCTTGTGGTAATACCACTTCAATCTCCTTGTGGTGATACCACTTGAGAGACCCTGTCACGGTGATACCGTTTCGACAAGTGACGCTCTCAGACCGTGCTCACGAGGTCCTCGATTCGGGTCGCGCTGGAGGGAGAAGATCTCGGCGGGGGAGAACTCCTCGCTCACCGTTGGTCGGAACTGAGCGCACGCGCACTATTGGCACTCAGGAGCGTACACAGAATTTCGTACGTCGAATATATATAAAGTTATTTTTCAAAACAAATAACAATAATATTTTGATTTTTATTTCTATACCGTCACACAAGTTAAATGAAATATAATTAATGATTAAACGAACTTACAAGTGAAGTTTGATCATAATTATATGAATAACTTGTTCGAAGATATATACTCCCACCCTCTTTTTATTGCATATAATAGTAAAAATATACATATAAGCTAGAAATATTTGGAAATTTAAAACTAATCCCCCCCTAAAATAAAAAATAGATAAATAAGAACAATTTAATAAAATAATAAAAATAAATCAATAAGCAAAATAAATAAAATATATTTATATTATGATTGTATATAATATGTAATACAACACATATATTGCATAAATTTATAGATATATCTATATATACATATGCATATATGTAATAATAATTAATAATTATTATTAAATAATTAAGCCTTTTCTAAACTAAATGAAAGGTAGAGAGTAGGTAGTAAGGAGATAGACAAAGAGAAAGAGAGGGAGTGAGTTTCTCTCTTTCTATCTCTGAACAGTGGCGTCATCCGACAACAAGTTGCGGTACTACAAGTTATTATATCTTTGAACAAGTTATTCATATAATTATGATCGAACTTCACTTGTAAGTTCGTTTAATCATTAATTATAAGGAAACTATCCGCATAACTTTGCATATAATATCCCTGACTATTGACGTTTCTAATTAACTCATTTGCTACTAAGCACCTCAATAAGGGAGAGAGAACTCCTCCTTGTGGGCACCCTTTTGAGACAATTACCCTAGTCTCACCATACTCCGCTTCAAGGGCCCTTTCGCGAAGCATGCTGTCGATCCACTTAATTAGCGGCTCGGGCACACCTCGCTTCCTGGCTGCCCTACAGATAATTTTGCTAGAGGTGTTAGGGAAGGCACCTTCAATATCAAGAAAGGTACCAACTGCATAGCCACCACTACTAATTTGTCCCTCAATTCTACCTACTGCAGAATGAAGGGCTGTTTCTACTGAGAAACCTGCTTTATAAGCGTGTTGTCCCTGGTGTAGAGGACAATCCCTAAGACATTCCTGTCTGATAAAATTATCCACCTGTTTCTTTAACGTCTTTAATATAAAAGAAGTTACACTGATTGGTCTAAAGTCCTTTGCAGCAGTATACCCTGACCAACCGGCCTTCGGAATAAATACAACCCTCGTCATTTTCCAAGACTCCGGTGTGTAACCAAGAGCTATACACGCTCTCATAATTTTACACAGGGGTAGCCTAATAAATTCCAATCCCTTTTGCAAAAGAACTGGATATATACTGTATTCCCCTAAGGCCTTAAATGGTCCGGGAAGTTTACTTCCACGAAGAACACTTTAAAATCTGTAAAAAAAAGAAAGTGACCGCCTCAACTAGTAATTTTATAGAGTTTTATAATAATTAATTTTTAAAGTATTAAAACTTTTGCAACTCACTGCCCTTCCTCATCATATTTTAGAGTTATTCACAAAAAATTAGCTTAATTTATTTTATATTTTAAAAGAAAAATTATTGAAAAATTAACATTGGAAATCTAATAGTCACATGCTGTGTAAAAAATAATTAAATTATATTAAAAACATTAATACTCAGAATAATTTTACTCCACTTCTTTATTATTTTCATTTTTATGTTTAGTGATAAAACATATCACCAACTTCGTTTTTTACCTGCATCAAGTAAAATTATTTAAAAATAAGTTTTGTTCATGAGAAAAATGGTTATGTATAAGGTTCAATTTGATTATTTTAAATAGTGCCTAATGTTTTAAATTCATGAACGGTGTCGTTTTATTAAATAAAACATTCTTACTCTACACGGAGAGAAATCTGTTGCTATTATTGCTTGCAGAATCTTTACAAATTTTATTAGTCACTGCTGAATAGAATTTTAGCTTGAGGTTATAATAATTTATATACGAAATCATCTATTTAATGTAATGGAGAGTTCGATGCAATAAAAACAAAAAGCAGCTGCTAATTTTGCACGAAATCTTTATTATAAATATAAAGAGAACGTGCTATAAAAGTATTAGATTCTTCTTATAAGAATCACTCGAACTCCGACTGATTTTCAGGCGGACTTTATACAACACAAGCTTACCTGCGTATACGCACATATAACTCACACACACATATATTTCTCTGGATGATTTCGAGGAACGGAACGCGTACAACGCTGACGTTTGCAATAACATAACCTAACAATTTTCACATGTTGCTTATACATTCAAACACGAATAAAAATGCAATAATTTTTAACTAATATCCTTACTATTAAATAAATATTATCTTTTTATAACAGCAACAAGTATTAAATACTACATATAATGTATAATGTTTTACAGGACAGAGAAATATCAAATAGAGAGAGAGAGAGAGAGAAATATATGTGTGTGTGAGTTATATGTGCGTATACACAGGTAAGATTGTGTTGTATAAAGTCCGCCTGAAAATCAGTCGGAGTTCGAGCGATTCTTATAAGAAGAATCTAATACTTTTATAGCACGTTCTCTTTATATTTATAATAAAGATTTCGTGCAAAATTAGCTACTGTCTCTTATGCTTATTGCATTGGAAGTATTTTTACAATAAGTATATGAATCCATGCTAAAAATATATGAGAAACGTTAAGCAATTTAAGTAATGTGCCCTTTCGAGTAATATTAGCAGCAGATTTCTCTCCGTGTACAATTGTGTATGTGATAAGAAGCGCACACTTTTGTATAAAATTTGAAAAATTTCAATTGAAATAATTCTAATAAATAATAATCAATATAAAATATTCATGATAGTATTTAGATATTCGTAATCCTGATAAAGTGATAGTGAGAATTCAATTTCTTCTTTTTCATGTTTCTTGTTCGGTTTTTTTTGCACTTTTTGTTCTACAATTGTGTCTTCCTTATTCTCATGTTCTTCCACAAACTTTTGCCCCAAACGTTTATTTTCTTACAATAAATTTATAAATTCTTTATTGTTCTGTGACACTTGATTATTTTATGAAGAACTTATATCAAAAAGATTATCAAGTTTATCGATAAAATCGTTTCTAACTTTTACCAAATATTCCGACTTTTTGTTTTTATTTTTTCCTAAATTTTGACAAGCTTTATGAAGTTTTCTTATCTTCACAGTTATATTTCGTTTATCTGCACATAAGATTTTTTTATTTTTCCAAAACTCAACGACTTCGGCAGATATTATTCGAGCACTCGACTGTAAAGATTCTTTGTTTTTAATATGTTCATGGAGAAATCGTTTTAAAATCTGTAGATTTGTAGGTAGGATGCAATCAGTTATATTTTCTAGCAAATCTCCTAAAATCCATAAATCTCTGACTGGTTCATTTTTTGTCATGATTATTTTATAACTGAAAAATAATAACATTATCTAAGCTAACCTTGCTAATTAGTTTATGCTAAAATACACGCAAATAATACCTTATTATTATTATTACTTACATTGAATGAATAAGTTGGCTAAGTTGAATATCAAAACAAACAATTACTCGTATTATTTACTCATTTTTTAATTCATTTCCTGTACAATTTTATTTATAAAATATCACATAATAGAGATTAATAAACGTTACTATGGCAACATGACCAAAAAATTTGAATACAAAATTTTTTTATTTAAAGATTTTTTTTTTTAATTTTTCGATTAAACTTTAAATTTTTAAAATTTTACAATGTATTTGTCGCATAAATTTGTATTTGTTAGCATAAAATAATTAGCAAGGTTAGCTTAGATGATGTTATTATTTTTCAGTTATAAAATAATCATGACAAAAAATGAACCAGTCAGAGATTTATGGATTTTAGGAGATTTGCTAGAAAATATAACTGATTGCATCCTACCTACAAATCTACAGATTTTAAAACGATTTCTCCATGAACATATTAAAAACAAAGAATCTTTACAGTCGAGTGCTCGAATAATATCTGCCGAAGTCGTTGAGTTTTGGAAAAATAAAAAAATCTTATGTGCAGATAAACGAAATATAACTGTGAAGATAAGAAAACTTCATAAAGCTTGTCAAAATTTAGGAAAAAATAAAAACAAAAAGTCGGAATATTTGGTAAAAGTTAGAAACGATTTTATCGATAAACTTGATAATCTTTTTGATATAAGTTCTTCATAAAATAATCAAGTGTCACAGAACAATAAAGAATTTATAAATTTATTGAAAGAAAATAAACGTTTGGGGCAAAAGTTTGTGGAAGAATATGAGAATAAGGAAGACACAATTGTAGAACAAAAAGTGCAAAAAAAACCGAACAAGAAACATGAAAAAGAATAAATTGAATTCTCACTATCACTTCATCAGGATTACGAATCGGAAAGCGAAAAATCAGAAGATTTGTTTGATCAAGATGTTTTTAGTGTTGATCTATCTGATACTAAAAATAAAAGTCGTAAAATTAATATAATGACAGATGATGTGTGTGATGCTTTTGATCGGGCGAAAGTTTCAAATAGAAATGCTGACTACATTTTAGCTGTTCTGTGTAATTCTTTGCAGTTTAATTTGCAGAATGTTAGCTGTAATGCGGAATCAATTAGGATGAATAGATTAAAATATCGGGAAAAAATATCAAATGTAATAAAAAATTCTTTTAATCCAAATTCGTTATTAACAATTCATTGGGATGAAAAATTATTAAGTTGTTTTCCTACTTTATAACCAAAAAATTAAGAAATTCTTGTATTTTAAGAACTGTAATGGCTGTAAAGAATTTATTTTTTATACATAATAATTTTTAGTAAATTTAGCAATAAATTTAAAGTAATATGTCACAAGAAATTTTTTTTATTACTCAAAATTTTACGTCTAAAACACGAAAATCATTAAAAAAATCTGTCCGCGCAAGCGCGGACATATTCACCTCCGCGCTTCGCGCGGGGGCTCGCAAGTTTCAGCGCGCCTCGGGGCGCGCGAATATTGATCGTCGCGCTTCGCGCTCCGTGTGTTGTTGCGCGCTTCGCTCGCGGTGATCTGCAATTATTGTGTATTATTATATTGTGTTTTTGTTTCCTATTATATGTTTCATAAAACATTTTTTTTTCTTAAAGTTACTACTACTTTAAGGATTACATTCTCATCACATGTTTTTGTTTGCTGATGATTGCAAGATTAAGTGCATTTAAATGTATATTTTTGGTCTTGATGATAAAATTGAGAAGTTATTTTTAATTCTACTAACTCTCTTAACAGAAACATGATTTGCAGAAGCAGCTAAAATATTCTTAAGGCGTACTTGCGTTTGCAAAGGCAAAAAATGGGCCCCAATTAAATGTTTTTTTTCACAGTCATTTTATTTAAAATATTAAAAACGATTTTTGCACCTTAAAGTACATTATAAAAACTAAAAAAAGAAAAAATTGTTTCGTTTTTTAACCGTTATTTACGATTCGTAGAGTGCCTTAAAAATTGTCGATCTCAAATTTGTAAGGGTTTGCGGTGCCCCGCATAGAGCCTCTCCTGCGGCTGTCTAAAATCAAAAAAACAAAATTTGTTCTTTAGTATACATTAATACCTAGTGGACGTATATGATGAAATTAAAAAAAAGTAAAAAAAACGAAAATGCGGTACTTTTAAAGTCAAAAATTCAAAAGATCAAAATCATCATTGCTTAAAAATTGACTTTAAAAGTACCGCATTTTCGTTTTTTTTAATTTTTTTTAATTTTATCATATACGTCCACTAGGTATTAATGTATACTAAAGAACAAATTTTGTTTTTTTGATTTTAGACACGCAGGAGAGGCTCTATGCGGGGCACCGCAAACTCTTACAAATTTAAGATCGCAATGTTTGGGGCCCTCTACAAATCGTAAATAACGGTTAAAAATCGAAAAAAACTTTTCTTTTTTTAGTTTTTATAATGTACTTTAAGGTGCAAAAATCGTTTTTAATATTTTAAATAAAATGACTGTGAAAAAACATTAAAGTGGGGCCTATTTTTTGCCTTCGCAAACGCAAGTACGTCTTAAAGTATTAGTATTATTTTAAGTTTTTTGTGTCGTGTAGACCGGAGCGTAATAACTAACTTTTTACTCTTTGTTGATTTACTCGGACATCTCCTAGAAAAGTTACTCAGGTATCTCAGCTTTCTTTTAAAAAAACGAACGTCCCTATATTACTCTCACATTTGTTTCTACAATAAACGTACACTTCGTAGGTATCGTAGGTTTTTCTTTATGCATAGCGTGTTGCATTAGGCAACACGCCCTAGGGGTACATTGGGAATATTTTGTAATTTTTATCAATACAGTAAGTGTGAATCAAAAATCTTAAATTGACCCTCAAAATATGTTTCAAGCTTAGAACGCGATTTTAGTTTCTTTTTTAAAGTTATTTTAAAAAAAATAGAACGAAAAAATAAAAATTTTTAAAAGTTACTTTCATATGTGAAATACAGTTTTTCTATTATATTTCTTACAATAGTGATTGAATAATAAATAATCAAACTTTGTAGAAACTTGCAGTACCCCTAGTAGAAATTTGTCATAGAGCCACTCGATTGTTCAAGTTACTAGACAGTTTTTGTCACGGACGCTAATTCTAGGCGGACTGGTAAATAACTGTAAAGTTACTGACCAACGCTCTTCGTCAAAGATTCAAGTTGAATTTGATATTGGTTAGACATAACTTCGTTCTAGTTTTTTTAATGTTACTTTAAAGTACTCCTAGAAATTATAGTTCTAAGTTTGTCGTGTCGATGACACTGCAATAATGTCTAATAACTAGACAGCTCGACTGATTATTTGCCAGAGATAAATTTGTTCTTATTCTTTCCAATAATTTAGAACTTTTCATTTTAATTTGTTATTAATTAAAAATTTAATTAATTTATTATTAGGTATAAATTAATACTATTAATTAAAAAAATTAATTAATAATAAAAAATAATCATAATTATTAATAAAATTAAGTAACAATATTAATTAATAAAATAAATTAATAATATTAATAAGTCATAAAATAAATTAATAATATTAATTAATAAAATTAATTAATAAATATTTACAATCATTTATAATAAATATAAAAATAATAAAATTAGTTAAAAATTAATTTTTTAAATTACATTTTAGTTTAATTATAATTTTCTATTAATTAAAAATTTAATGAATTTAATATTATTAATTAATAATCAATTAATCATATTAAATAATAAAATTAATTAATAAATATTTATAATAATTTATAATAAATTAATAAAAGTAATGAAAAATTTAATTACAGTAATCAATTTATTTATTAATTGTTAACGTTGCAAAGTAAATTACTAAAAAGTTATAATAATTAAAAAATCATCTAAAATGTTTTATTACATAGAAAATATTAAAAGTATATACCAATGCTTAAAATCTCTAGTTACGGCACTGAACTGAAACATATGTGCAGTGGTTATTAATTCTCAGTATCCATTGCGTTGAACAGCGGAGTGCGTTAAGCGGTGCGACTTTAGTCCAGTGGGACCCAGGTTCGCTCCCCGTTACCTTACCCCCCAAGATTTTTTCGGTGAAATTGCGTTATCGTTTTAAGGTTTATAGAGATTATAATTGTTTATACTAATCAAAAATATTTGTTTCAGTGTTATTGTTAATAATAGTGCATTAAAAAAATGAAAGTTGTTTGAAAACAGTAAATATTTAGATATTCGAATTTATAATTTTTTTAATTAAATTAAAAATCAAAAAGTAATGTAGAAAATTACATGTAATAATTTACTATTTACATTATTTTTATATAATAATTCAACTAATTAATTAAAAACTAGCGACATATACCTTACTCGCTAACGCTCGTTCGGTTGTATTTAAACTTATTTGTTTTTACTTACCCGAGTCGAAATTTAAGCCCTACTTTCACCCTGAATTTTCAGGGTCTATTCAGGTTTAGCAGTCGTAAAGTAGGGTCTAATTCTAATACAATTAGACCCTACTTTGACTCCCAAAACAGGCGGAAATTTGCCAATCTTCCATTTGGAGCAGCAAAGGAGGGTCTACTTCTAAGAAACCTATACCGTACTTTTAAACCTCGTAGACCCTACTTTCATACTCCTAGACCCTACAATTAGAAAAAGAAAAATTTGAAGATTTGCTCAGATTCAATTGAAGCACTTGGGATGAGTAAAAGTGGAATTTTATGTCTTTTATAGCGTCTATATACACAAAGTGTATATAGACGCTATAAAACACATCAGTATTTATGAATTTAGAGTACTTTTTGCATTTGCAGTGTTTCAAGTAATGCATTAAAAAATAATTCAAAATTTTCTTTTAGAATGTAGGGTCTAGGAGTATGAAAGTAGGGTCTACGAGGTTTAAAAGTACGGTATAGGTTTCTTAGAAGTAGACCCTCCTTTGCTGCTCCAAATGGAAGATTGGCAAATTTCCGCCTGTTTTGGGAGTCAAAGTAGGGTCGAATTGTATTAGAATTAAAACCTACTTTACTACTCCTAACACTCAATAGACCCTGAAAATTCAGGGTGAAAGTAGGGCTTAAATTTCGACTCGGGTATTTATCTTTATTTATTTGAACTAAGTAAATATTTACTGCACTGAAAAAAAGTATTGAACCAAGAAAATTTTTCTTGATTGAAGCAAATCGAGGGATTGAATACGGCCAAGACTATTATAGTATTGATTCAAGAAAACGATTTTCTTGACATAGAATATTTAGGAGAAGAACATATATTCTTGATCCAAAAAAATATGGGACTCGACCATGAAGTTAATCGTCTTGTACGAAATATGAAATGTATTAATTGAATAAAATATTTTCTTGTTCTAAGAATATATATAGTCAATTGAATTATTTTATTTTATTCATTCAATTTTTTGTAACGTTCGTTTAAGCAATTTAAGATTTAGATGAAGAAAACATTTATTTTGTGAGAAGAACAGATATTCTTGATCCAAGAAAATATGGAGTTCGATCAAGAAATTAAATAGTATGTAAGAAATGCAGAATATATTAATTTAAAATCACCAGAAGCCGTCACGCTACCACTTGCCATCTTAGCCTCAATGGACAGTTTTAAAAAACTGATTTTTAAAGTTGCATAACCATTTGAAGAAAAATATTTTCTTGGATTTAGAACACCGGCATTGTGTTAAGTAAAAAAAAAGTTTCAAAGCAAAATTTTTTTTTTTTGAAAAAAAAAAAATTTTTCAAAATATTTAGATTTGAAAAATCGAAAACTGAAAAAAATGACTTTTTTTGAGAATTTTTATTTCGAAAACTATTGATTCCACTGGTTTACAGTGAAATTGCCAATTGAACAAAACATTTTTTTTCGAATAGTAGGTGTTTGTTGAGTAAGAAAATCATAGTTTTAATTTTTTTCCTCGTGCAGTTTTTCTGTAGCTTCAAATTTTGCATTTTCGAGGTGCGACGCCGCTTAAACTTACCTGTAGGAAAATTAGCTTGTCAAAATATAATAAATGAGGTATCATTGGAAAGGTTATTAAATTACCTTTCGATCCATAGGTCACAGAATAAAATTCAACAAAAATTGAGAGAGTTACAGTCGATTAAAGATGAAATTTCATGCCAATTTTGATGATTTTTAGACCTTTGAGTAACTTCTACTATTTTTTTCTACATCAAACAGAAAGAATGTTTAGGTTTTAATTTTTTTATTGGTAGACTATATCATTACACAAATTTTGAGTCCTTGTGGACCTCGATTGGATTAAAAATGACAATTCTACACTAAATTTAGTGAACGAAACTACATTCTTCATTTTTAGTATCCCTTAAACATTTGCACCAAAAATTCAAGTAATTTTGGTAAAGCGCTAAAGTTACTGAAATCACTAATCAAGAGTTTCTGAAGTCGTAGATTTCGAATGCAATATTAGTTTTGCAAATTTTAAAATGGCGGATCCAATATGGCGGACAAGTTTTCAAAAATCGATGAAATTCGTCTCAAATTCGTTACTCGGGGGTTTTCGGGATCGCTGATTACGAATCTGATGTCAGATTTCGAAAATTAAAAATGATGGACTCATAATGGTGAACGAGTTTTTTAAAATCCATCGAATTCGCACCTATTGGATCCGCCATTTTTAATAAATTACGTGCGGATAATACCAACGGAAAGTTTCAGTTCAGATGTCACCGCTGTAGACAGCTCGGACACAAAGCAGCTGTTTGCCCCAACAAAAATCAAAACACAGCTGTTGCCGAGGACATTGCTTTCATCAGGACAGAAGAATTATCGTTTCAAGCAGAAATCACTGGAAGGAAAAACGGTTGGATTTTAGATAGCGGAAGTACATCGCATTTATGCTACGACGAAACGCGATTCGAAAACATCACAGAATCAGATGGTGTCAAAGTCAACTTGGCAAGCAACGCGTCTACGGAAGTCAAAGGAAAAGGAATCGTGAAAATTCAAGGAACAAACGGTAAATATGAAAAGTGTGTGCGCTTAGAAAATACTCTTCATGTCCCCGACTTAAGAAACAATTTAATTTCTGTTTCAAAGATGACAGACGCAGGAAACAGTGTGGAATTTACCAAGAATCAGGCTCTAGTGAAAAATAACAACGAGAAAACTATTTTAATAGCAGATCGAGTTGGAAATTTATATTTCCTTCGTGAATCGCATGAAGTAAATTCTTGTTCAACTTCGAAGGAAAATTATTCACAAATGATGATATGGCATCGGAGACTTGGACACGTCAACTGCAATGACATCTTGGAAATGGATAGAAAGAAAATTGTTCGTGATCTTGACCTTGGACAAAATAAAAGTGTTTTATCATGTGAGATTTGTTTGGAAGCGAAGCTTACTGCTTTGCCATTTCCTCGTCAGCCTCGCAGAAGTGAAGAAGTGTTAGAAATTGTGCATATGGATGTTTGTGGGCCGATGAGAGAAGAATCTAGAGGAAAAGCAAAATATTACGTGGCGTTCACAGATGACCACTCTCGTTGGACAGAAGTACGTTTTTTGCATAATAAAAGTGAAGTTCCGCGAGTTTTTAAAGAATATAAAAGTTATGTTGAAAAGCAGACAGGAAAAAAGTTAAAGTGCGTGTAATCAGATAACGGTGGTGAATTTTGCAATGCGGAATTGGACAATTTCCTGAGGGAAGAAGGAATTACTCGTCGACTTTTAGTGCCTCATACGCCCCAGCAAAACGGCGTCGCCGAGAGAAAGAACCGGACTCTCGTCGAAACCGCGCGTTGTCTGTTAACTCAATCGGGTTTACCAAAGTCATTCTGGGCAGAAGCTGTTTCTACAGCAAATTATGTGCGGAATCGTTGTGTCACCAGGACACTTGGTGATAAAACCCCATTTGAACTTTGGCGTCGAGAACGCCCCAGTGTAAATCACCTACGTACTTTCGGTGAACCGGGTTACGCTTTAAACAAAGACCCTAAAAAGGGAAAACTTGACCAACGTGGAATAAAGTGCATCTTTTTAGGTTATGACGAATCCTCTAAAGCGTATCGAGTGTGGTTGCCGGACGAGAAAAAGGTTATAAAATCCCGTGACGTTAAGTTTTTAAATATTTTTGAAGTTTGTGAACCCTCTTCAAAATTTCAATTAGAAAAAGAAAAACCGATTACCGTGAATGAACAAAAACAAACCAAAGAGATCAATATTCATTGTGATCAAGAAATAACCTCTCGAAAAGAACAACATTATTTTGAACTCGATTTCGAAGAAAATAATGAAGAATTTATTATCGAGCAAAATAATCCGATAATCAATGAACCGCGAGTTGTCCAACAGACAAGAGGTCGAGGAAGACCTAGCATTTTTCGTCAGAGAAGT
This sequence comes from Leptopilina syphax, assembly GCA_032872505.1. NCBI lineage: Eukaryota > Metazoa > Arthropoda > Insecta > Hymenoptera > Figitidae > Leptopilina > Leptopilina syphax. The sequence continues at coordinate 22,229,887 of CM065471.1, forward strand.
ATTGAAGAGCGGCTATGTGGATATCGAATATGTCCCATCTGAAAGAATGCCTGCAGATGTCCTTACAAAAGGTCTAACCAAGGAGAAGCATCAACGATGTCTGGAGTTAATTGGGATGTCGACAATTGGACCAAAGTCGAAATAGCACTTCATTCGAGAGGGAGTGTTGAGAATATTTAAATTTCGCTCTTTTTGTAATCGTCCATATTTAATAACGATTGAAGCGCTCTCTGTGATTTCGACGACCAGCGCTAGTATTGTGTTAAAACTACAGTTCATGACTTCGTGTCAATCGCTTAATATCTTTTACTTTGTAACAATATATTTTTGGTGTTTCTAAATAGTCTGTTTTGTTCTTCTCTTTTATTCAACCTTCTCAACAAAGGGACCTTATGACAAGAGTAAATAAGGTCCCTTTTCTCGTGGAGCGTCACATATAAACCTTAAAACGATAACGCAATTTCACCGAAAAAAGCTTGGGGGGGTAAGGTAACGGGAAGCGAACCTGGGTCCCGCTGGACTAAAGTCGCACTGCTTAACGCACTCGGACGTTCAACGCAATGGATACTGAGAATTAATAACCACTGCACATATGTTTCAGTTCAGTGCTGTAACTAGAGATTTTAAGCATTGGTATATACTTTTAATATTTTCTATGTAATAAAACATTTTAGATGATTTTTTAATTATTATAACTTTTTAGTAATTTACTTTGCAACGTTAACAATTAATAAATAAATTGATTACTGTAATTAAATTTTTCATTATTTTTATTAATTTATTATAAATTATTATAAATATTTATTAATTAATTTTATTATTTAATATGATTAATTGCTTATTAATTAATAATAATAAATTCATTAAATTTTTAATTAATAGAAAATTATAATTAAACTAAAATGTAATTTAAAAAATTAATTTTTAACTAATTTTATAATTTTTCTATTTATTATAAATGATTGTTAATATTTATTAATTTATTTTATTAATTATTAATATTATTAATTTATTTTATTAATTAATATTGTTACTTAATTTCATTAATAATTATTAATATTTTTTATTATTAATTAATTTTATTAACCCCTCCGCAGTCAAGACCAAAATCTCATAAGTGGGCTCAAAATGTCGATAACTTTTTAGAAAACTAAAATTTGCGCAAACGCGCATACTATTGTATTTGAAGTCGCTGATTACGAATCCGATATCAGATTTTGAAAATTCAAAATGGCCGATCCAGTATGGCGGACATGAAAATTAAAAATCGACTGAATTCACTTGAAACTTGTTACTCAGAGGTTTTCGGGGTCGCTGATTACGAATCCGATATCAGATCGAAAAAAAATAAATTCAAAATGGTGGTTCCAATATGGCGGACGAAATTTTCTAAAATTCATCGGATTCACTTAAAACTTTTTACTCGGGGGTTTTCGGGGTCGCTGATTACGAATCCGATTTCAGATTTTGAAAATTCAAAATAGCGGATCTAATATGGCGAATGAAATTTTCTAAAATTTATCGGATTCATTTAAGACTCGTTACTAGAGGATTTTTGCTGATTACAAAAAACTTTTAAAACGATATTAGATACAAAATTTTTCCCCGCAGTCAGCTGTTAAGTATACTACGTTACTTACGACCCCAGAGTTTACCACGTGGAGGTATGCGGTCGGATTTTACACTCCTTTATTTATTTTGTTTTTTTATATTTTTTTGTTTGTTCTTATATTGGATCCGCCATTTTCAAAACCGATATTACATTTTTAATCTACGACATCATTAAATTCCAAGTAACAACTTTTAAGTTAATCTGATAAATTTTTTAAAATGGCTCCAGCCATATTCAAAACGCCACATTGTATTTTAAAAATCTTATGCTACATTCGTAATCAGCGACCCCGAAAACCGCCCAGTAACAAGTTTTAAATGAATCGGACGAGTTTGTAAAAATGTCGTCCGCTATATTGGATCCGCCATTTTAAATTTTTAAAATCTGAAATTGGATTCGTAATCAGCGACCCTGAAAACCCCCGAGTAACGAGTTTTAAATGAATCAGTCGAGTTTTTGATAATATTCGCTATATTGGGTCCGCCATTTTAAATTTTTGAAATCTGAAATCAGATTCATAATCAGCGATCCTGAAAACCCCCGAGTAAAAAGTTTTAAGTGAATCCGATGAATTTTAGAAAATGTTGTCCGCCATATTGAATCCGCCATTTTGAATTTTTAAAATCTGATATTGGATTCGTAATCAGCGACCCCGAAAACCCCTGAGTAACAAGTTTTAAGTGAATCCGATGAATTTTTGAAAATGTCATCCGCCATATTGGATCCGCCATTTTGAATTTTTAAAATCTGAAAACGGATTCGTAATCAGCGACCCCGAAAACCCCCGAGTATTAATTTGTGGACAAATCTGTGTGTTTTTGTAGCCAAAAATCTGCTTGCGTCTATACACGTCATCGACAGTTTGAGCCCACCTGGACCATGACGTGTATACACGTCATCGACTGCCAAGGGGTTAATTAATATTATTAATTTATAATAATAAATTAATTAAATTTTAATTAATAACAAATTAAAATAAAAAGTTTTAAAATATTGGAAAGAATAAGAACAAATTTATCTCTAGCAAATAATCAGTCGATCTGTCTAGTTATTAGAAATTATTGCAGTGTCATCGACACGACAAACTTAAAACTATAATTTCTAGGAATACTTTAAAGTAGCTTTAAAAAAACTAGACAGAAGTTATGTCTAGCCAATATCAAATTCAACTTGAATCTTTGACGAAGAGCGTTGGTCAGTAACTTTACAGTTAAAACAAAAACTGTCCAGTAACTTGAACAATCGAGTGGCTCCATGACAAATTTCTACTAGGGTACAGACAGACGTAATCGCCAAACCACGTTTTTTGAATTCAGGGAACCTCAAAACGCAAAGATTTCATACAATTAGCAAAAGTCAGTTTTCCATCAAATATAATATCTTCTCATGTGATGAGAATGTAAAAAACCATTTCCAACAACATAGGACCAAAAATTGAAACGTAAAAAAAGGGTCAGACCAGCCCAACTGTGTTAATATCATGAGATTTCATAAAAATAGATAGATAGATAGATAGATAAAAAAATATAAATAGATATAAATAGATATAAATAGATAGATTTCATAAAAATTTTTCGACCAAAACTAATACTTTCTCATGTGATGAGAATGTAAAAATATTTTAAATTAAAAATAACATTTTTTAGTTCTAGATAAACCGTTTGGCTATACCTGACCAAAAACTTCAAAAATAAACCTGGCCCAAAAACTTAACAAAAAAATTCATAACTTTTTTGTTTTTTGTTGTACAAAAAAGTATCTGAAGGAAAAATTGTTTGTTTTTGTACATATTTTAAGGAAAAAATTAGAAAAAAATATTTTTTTGAAAATTGTCAAAAAACCAAAATTTTAAAAATTTCAAAAAAATTCATAACTTTTTTGTTTTTTGTTATACAAAAAAGTGTCTGAAGAAAAAGTTGTTTGTTTTTGTACAAACTTTAAGGAAAAAATTAGAAAAAAATATTTTCTTGAAAATTGTAAAAAATACAACAAACAAGCTGTCCAACAAACTCAGGCTTCATTTTAATAGACTTAAAAAGCACCCCAAATTGCAATTCAATTCATTAAAATTTATTCGAGTTATCGTCGAGACAAAATTTTCTACAGACAGACAGACACTTCTCTAAAAACCATTTTTTTGAAATCAGGGGTTCATGAAACGTAAAGATTTAACAAAATTAGAAATTTCTCAAAATCTCACAAATCCAAGACTTTCTCATTTTTAGTGAAAATGTAAAAAACAAATATTACGAAAAAATTAAAAAACAGAAAAATTTTCGGATATTTTGAGTTTTTTTTTGTTCCCCCCCCCTTAACTTCTACAAATCTCAACCTGGTGAGTTGAAATTCGGTAGGGATCTTCAGTTTTAAGTGCAGATTACAGGGAAAATATAGCGAACCCGATTGACAAACATATTTGCGAACTAGGAGGAAAAGAAATTCAATTTTTTCGAAAAAAATGCTAAAAATGACCCTGTCCCCCCTTTAACTTTTACAAATCTCAACCTAGTGAGCTGAAATTCGGTAGGGATCTTCAGTTTCAAATGCAGATTACAGGAAAAATTATAGCGAACCCGATTGACGGACATATTTGCGAACTAGGAGGGAAAGAAATTCAATTTTTTCGAAAAAATTGCAAAAAATGACCCTGTCCCCCCCTAACTTTTACAAATCTGAACCTGGTGAGCTAAAATATGTATACCGAATTTCAGCTCAATAAGTTTATATATGTTAATTTTAATCAATTTTTTAATATTTCTTATATAGTAAGAATACCTACCCGTGCAGAAATTAAAATGTGGACCTGATAGGGTACTGGACAGTTTTCCCGATCTCTGGCGTGGCTCTGGGTAGAGAAACTGACCAGTGCCCGACTAGTGTGTGACGCTGTTCCCGACCAATGCCCTACTTAGGGAAAAACTGGTCAGGGCCTCGTCAGTTTTTCTTAAAATTTCCCTGTTTTGTGAGGTTAATTTTATTCAAAAGAAATTACAATGAAATTACTGTAATTAAAAATATTATTAGGGGAGACCGGGGCGTAATGGCTAAGGGGCGTAATGAATAATTGTAATTTGTTTAAAAACCGTAAATCGTAATAATTTCACACAATAGACAAGTTATTGTACTTGGTATACTGCAAGTTTGTCGGAAGTTTCATTAATATTTATTCATTATTGTAAGAAATATAGTAGAAAAACTATTTTTGACATACGAAAGTAACTTTTCAAAATTTTCGTTTTTTTGTTCTATTTTATTCAAAAATAGATTTAAAAAAAACTGAAATGAGGTTTCGATCTTGACACGTTTGTTTTTAAGGGACAATTCGAGATTTTTGATTCACACTTCCGGTATTGTTAAAAAAAGCCAAATATTTGCTGAGTACCCCCGGGGCGTAATGGCTAGTTTTCCCGGGGCGTGTTGGCTAATGCAATACGCTATGTATAAAAAGCAACCTACCATATCGGCGAAGTGTAGGTTTGTTTTCGCGGTTACTTGTCACTTAGTTTAAGTATGTTTAGGTGTTTTTATCAAAATTTTCAAGTTTTGGTCTAAAATTTACAAATAGTAGATTTCAAGCTACGATAATAAAGAGAAATGAAAAAAAATGAAGAGAGTGCCAATATCACAGGTTATTATTGAAAAAGCGATAGGAGAAGTATTGCTAAATAAAAATTGCACTCACTGAATACCCAGGAACCTTAATTTACAATATACCATAAGATTGGAAACTGTAGATAATAATTAGCAATCATTATTCATTACGCCCCGGGAGTTATCCATTACGCCCCGGTTCGGGCCGTATTTTGGAGTTCTGCATTGCTCCAGAAAAACTATTGTAGAATAAAAAATAAGAGTCATATCGGGACGTTTGTAGTCTTAAAAGAAAGCTGAGATACCAGAGTAACTTTTTTGGGAGATAAACATTCAATTAGAACAAAAATGTCCGAGTAAAACCACAAAGAGTGAAAAGTTAGCCATTACGCCCCGGTCTCCCCTATATTAGAAACATAATGAACATATTCATTATATATACAACATATTTATACATAACATAATGAGGTATTATAGTCATTTTGACTAATTTAAAAGTGAAAATGATAAAAATATTATAATTTCAAGAATAGAAAAACTAAAAAATTTTTTTATGATATGCCCTATAGGTTAGTAATTTGTCGGATAAATATTTTTGAATTTTATAAAAAATTGTCCGAGGGGGAGGGGGTAAAAGTTCTGAACTTTTGCGTGACACGCTCCACTTTGATTATTTCTTATAATTAGAGGAAAACATTTTTTAAAAAATTAGAATATAAGTATTTTAGATTTTTTCATGGGCTTTCGAATGGCAAAGTCTATTTTCAAAAAAATTTTTATTTTGACATAAATTTTGAAAAAATAGAAATAAATTTTCACTTTTCGCATCTTTGGGTCCATTTTTTCTTTTTCCTTTTATTTTTAAATGAAAGCTGAGCTTTTTTCTGATGAAATACTTGTTTTCCAAAAAACCGTTTTTTTTGTTTTCAAGAAATGAATTTTTGAATATAGCGCATCACGTCGTCGCGCAGCAATTTAATTTATAAAACGTTCCTTTGAACTATTTTCTGCATTTTACAGTGTTAAGACTGACATTAGAACAATATAATGCCTGCATTATAGTTTTCTTTATTTTTTTAAATTAAAAAAAATATTTATTTTTTTTAAATTTTTAACAAAATTTTTTTGCAATTTTATTTTTAATTTAATGTCTGTATTTTATTTTTTTGTTCGCTTTTTTTTACTTTAGCTGTTCTCAACTTTGTCTCTGCATTTTTTGTTTTAGTGCCCTTACTTTTTGAATCTCTTGAAGCTGGAAACTCCACATAATTTAAACCCAACAAAGTTTTTTTAAGGAACAATTTTTCGTCATTTGTAGAAATATCCTGTCGAGTCAAAAGATTAGAAAAATAAGGGCACGAAAACAAAAAGTACAGAGACAAAGTCGAGAACAGCTAAAGTAAAAAAGCCAACAAAAAGAAAAAAATAAAATACCTGTTTTGAAAATGTAACGAAATCAGTATTTTGAAATATTTAAAAATCGGAGGAAATTTTTCAACATTAAAAAATAAAAAAAATGTGAAGAAGTGGAAATAAATAAATTGTAGGCATTAAATTAGAAATAAAAAAAAAGTCTAAAAAATTTTTTAAAAAACTTTGTTAAAAAGTTAAAAAAATTAATTTTTTTTTAATTTAAAAAAACATAAAAAACTATAATGCAGGCATTATATTATTCTAATGTTAGTCTCAACCCTTTAAAATGCAGAAAATATTTCAATGTAACGTTTTATAAATTAAATTGCGGCGCGACGACGTGATGCGCTATATTCAAAAATTCATTTCTCGAAAACAAAAAAACGGTTTTTTGGAAAACAAATATTTCATCAGAAAAAAGCTCAGCTTTCATTTAAAAATAAAAGAAAAAAGAAAAAATGGACCCAAAGATGCGAAAAGTGAATAGTACATTATGATACAAGTTCGAGAAAGCGGAGTTTATAGAAAGGCGACGTTAGCGCCACGAATCGAAAGCGAGTGCAACAGGCAACACGAGTTGGAGCCGAGGTCGAAGCCCGAGGCGGAAACGAGTGGTGACTGTTGCACGAGCTGAAGATGAGTGGCGCAATAACGTCGCTTTTCTATAAACTCCGCTTTCGAGAACGATTATCATACACTAGTTTATATAATAAGTGCATAGTTTTTACAAAAACTGAGCAAAAAGTGTGGTTTAGAGGTTATCTGAGAGGGGGGAGACACTTTGTCACAGACGATCCGAACCGATATACATTCAAACGTACTAAAACGTTTTGTCGCGCGGGGGGGTTCGGGGGGTCTCCCCCCGACGGGGTCCAGGGGCAGCGCCCCGGTCGGGGAGTTCGGGGGGCGAAGCCCCCCGACCACAAAAAAACCAGACTCAAAATAATAATTAAATTAACTAAGATTTTCAAGAAGGACATGTTATGAAGCCACAGGACGCTTAGGGGGGCGAAGCCCCTTGCAACAAAATGGCGTATATATGTTAAAATAAAAAATACTGTATTATTTAATAAGAAATAGACAATAAACATAGACAAGAAACCTAATCTGCAGAACAGTTTGAGAAATAGATTCCTCTCGGCAGATGGCGCGTCGGAAGCAATGTGTAAAATACACGAGTCAAATAGTGTAGTATAATGTCCACGGAGTAATAATAAGGAGACTGCTCTCTAGCGTATCCCCTAGTCAGACTGGTGCCAGAATTCTGCCTTGGTTCACTGAGTAGTAATGACTTTTCAAAAATAACGCGCATGTGCAGTTTGCAACTATCTTCGTCACTCTTGAAAGAACGATGAGAGAGATCATTATTTTGACGTGCGAGTTGGAAAGTGTGGTTATGTTTTACTGTTGACAATATATATTATACTATTAAATGATATTAATAAATTGTAATATAGGAAATGTGTGAGTAGATATTAATTATATTAACATTATAGCGATTATAGCATTATATTATATTGTATTCATTCACTTTATCATACAAAGAAAAGAATTACTCCGGTTCGACAAAAATAATCTTTTTATTAATATCTACTCACACCTATATTACAATTTATTAATATTATAATATATTGTACTTACTCTTCTCTTTGCAGTTTGTTAATTAATGTTTTTTCTTATTTAAATCTTGATTTTCCCGTATAGTTGCTGTTGTCAACAATAAAACATAACCACACTTTCTAACTCGCACGTCAAAATAATGATCTCTCTCATCGTTCTTTCAAGAGTGACGAAGATAGTTGCAAATTGCGCATGCGCTTTATTTTTGAGAAGTCTTTACTACTCAGTGAACCAAGGCAGACATTTGGCACGGTATCTCACTGGTAGTACAGTCTCCTTATTATTACTCCGTGATAATGTCACTAGTGTGTTATAAAAGTTCTAACAAGTGTGTCATAATGTAACTATCCTGTTATAAAAGTGTGATATAAAGTAACTAGCATTAATTGCGCATGCGCCCTGGCCATTATCGCTTATTTATAGCATCGGCTGCTATAATACGCGATTTACGGCACTCTTTCCATGCGTCGTAAACGACACTTTATATGCACGTATTATATAAAATTTATTTCTATTTTTTCAAAATTTATGTCAAAATAAAATTTTTTTTGAAAATAGACTTTGCCATTCGAAAGCCCATGAAAAAATCTAAAAAACTCATATTCTAATTTTTTAAAAATTTTTTTCCTCTAATTATAAGTAATAATCAAAGTAGAGCGTGTCACGCAAAAGTTCAGAACTTTTACCCCCTCCCCCTCGGACAATTTTTTATAGAATTCAAAAATATTTATCCGACAAATTACTAACCTATAGGGCATATCATAAAAAAATTTTTAAGTTTTTCTATTCTTGAAATTATATTATTTTTATCATTTTCACTTTTAAATTAGTCAAAATGACTATAATACCTCATTATTTTAAAAAATTAAATTTATTTACATGCTTTTAAAACGAGGAAAACTGTCGAGGCCCTGATCAGAGCCCTATTTCATATCTAGTGAACACCCCACTTAGGGTTTTGGCCCGAATTTCTGGTCAAACCTATAAGATAAAAAAAACTGCTGCCAAGTTGTACGATTTTTTTCGTAAATCTCGTTGTCTTCATATTTCATGAACACTTTGCTTCCTCATAGAGATAATAATAATCGAAATAAATAATATAAAATGTTTTATATTTGCGTTAATTGGTATTCAGCCAATTTCATTAAAAGTTAATTATTTTTTTTAATTGTTATTATATAATTGTTTATATTTCTGTTGTTATAAGTAATATGGATTAAAAACAAATAATTTGTTAAGTAATAGTTAAAGAAAAACTCTTGAATAAAAAAATTTAAAAAATGTTATTTTCGACAATTTTTTTTTATTTTTAAAATACCAATAATTTTGTAATTTCTGGTCGAATCAAGTTAAAAAATAGGTCAATCAAAGCGTTTTTTAATGCTCTACAAGTTGGAAATGATACTTTAAAAGTTACTTTTACATTTTTCAACAAAATTTAAAAAGAAGTCTTATTTTCCAAAAATTTAGATTTTTAAAAGTTTAATATCTACGGATAATTTGGACGAAAAATGTTCAGTGATGGCTCAAAAGATGCGCCTGAAAAAACTCTACAAAACTAAAGAAAACATTTATAAGTGTCCTTACATTTTTTTAAAATTATGGTCAAAAAACGTTTTTTTGGAAAATTAAAAATGCAAAAAAAAAATTAGTTAAACTTCATGAATCGGGCTAAAAATACTCTCATTTTATGTCCCCCGAGGAGACCTACAGTTTAAAAAAAATTGAAGCCTTTAGCTCTTTCTGGTTCTGAGATATTGAGGCAAATGTAATGTTAGTACACACACACATTTTTATTTATTTATTTAAAACATTTATACGGGGAGTTCCTGTGCATATGGTGGATTCCACGTCAGTTCAACACACTTATTTTCATGACTTGTTGGGATTTGGCTGTAATTTTGTAAATTCATTACTTTTATAGTGATAAACAACTCCACCAAATATTTTTTCAAAATTTTGAAAATTACCAAAAATATGGCATTTTCAAAATTTTTGTCTTCTTTTTTTGAAAGTGCTATAACTTTGGTCCTAATTAAACGATTTTGGATTTTAAAAAAAGGATTTTTTTGTTTTTAAGTATATTTTAAGTTAAAATTAAAATAAGAAAAAAAAATTCAAAAAAATTTTTTTTTTGAAATTTTGAAAAATTAAAAATCCGTTTTTGAAAAAACATCATCTTTGATTTTTTTTAAAATTTTACTAAATGTTAGGGCAAATGTGCTTTACATGTCCTGTAAGTTTTATCTTGGGATCTCAAAGAAATTCAGAGTAAAAAAATTAAACGTAACCACAAATTACGAACAAATGGGGCAAAATTCCTCACCTGCCCAGGTAAAAAAATGAATTTTCTCTAAACTTTGCTAAAATGTTACTATTATTAGTAGAAGTGTAAATATTAATTTTTTTTGAATTTGATAAAATATTTTTTTAAGTTATGGAATTTCAAAATTTTGATTTTTTTGAAAAAATATTTTTTTTTGATTTAATATATTTATTAGTAAAATTAATCAAATTTAAAGTATGAATAGTGGTTTTTAAAGGGGTTTTCACGGGCTATAAGCTGGTGACCTTTTTTCTATGAGCCATGTAAGAATCAGAGTGGGACCATGAGAATTTTTGAGGAAAATAATAATTTATCATTATTTTACATAGAAAATGATGATTTATAATTAGTTTCTTCAAAAAGATCCATGGTCCCACTCTGAGTTTTACATGGCTCATATGAAAAAAGGTAAGCTTTCGATTGGGATAGGTTAGAAAAAAATAAAAAATACCGATTTTGAGATACAGTAGAACTTGGTTAATACGATTCTGTAGGGACCGCACTAAGAATGCGTCTTATGCGGGAAAAAGTATTAGGTGGGATATAAAAAGTATGTCTTTAATTGCAGGGACCACCATACATGAGCGTCTTAAGCGGGAAATCGTATTAACCGGGTTCTACTGTATATTGAAATTAAGAATTTGACCTTGAATTTCAAGGTCAAATTGACAGAAAACAACTTTTTTTTCATCACCAGCTTATAGCCCGTGAAAACCCCTTTAAAACCCACTATTCATACTTTAAATTTGATTAATTTTACTTATAAATGTATTAAATCGAAAAAAATATATTTTCAAAAAAATCAAAATTTTGAAACTCCATAATTCAAAAAATATTTTATCAAATTAAAAAAAAATTAATATTTACACTTCTACTAATAATAGTAACATTTTAGCAAAGTTTAGAGAAAATTCATTTTTTTACCTGGGCAGGTGAGGAATTTTGCCCTATTTGTTCGTAATTTGTGGTTACGTTTTATTTTTTTACTCCGAATCCCTTAGAGATCCCAAGATAAAACTTACAGGACATGTAAAGCACATTTGCCCTAACATTTAGTAAAATTTTGAAAAAAATCGAAGATGATGTTTTTTCAAAAACGGATTTTTAATTTTTCAAAATTTCAAAAAAAAAATTTTTTTGAATTTTTTTTTATTTTAATTTTAACTTAAAATATACTTAAAACCAAAGAAATCCTTTTTTTAAAATCCAAAATCGGTTAATTAGAACCAAAGTTATAGCACTTTCAAAAAAAGAAGACAAAAATTTTGAAAATGCCATATTTTTGGTAATTTTTAAAATTTTGAAAAAATACTTGGTGGAGTTGTTTATCACTATAAAAGTAATGAATTTACAAATTTACAGCCAAATCCCAACAAGTCATGAAAATAAGTGTGTTGAACTGACGTGGAATCCACCATATATAAAGTACTAAAGTATTAGGCATAATAAAAAAAAATTTATAAATATGTCAAAAAATGACAATCCAAAATTTTGCTAATACAAAGCTTTCTTTATGAGAAAGCAATTCTTAAAAATGTAGTATAATTACTCCGTTTAATTAATTTCTTCAATTGTTTATAATTTTATTATGGGAACTAATTTAAAAAACTTAATTCATTTACACTTTATTCAAACGAGGAAAACTGTCGAGGCCCTGATCAGAGCCCTATTTAATATCTAGTGAAGACCTCACATGGGGTTTTGGCCAGAAATTCTGGTCAAACCCACAAAATAAAAAAATTATTAAAACGATAGTATAATTACTCACTTTAATTGCATTCTTCAATTGTTCATTATTTTTTATTAAAAGTAATTTTAGAGATTTAATTATTTTACACTTTATTTAAACAAGGAAAACTGTCGAGGCCCTTATCAGTACCCTATCTAAAATCTAATGAACACCCTGCCTGGGGTTCTGGCTAGAAATTCTAGTCAAACCCCTAAAATAAAAAAATTATTAAATAACTAAAATAATGATTGCAAATTGTTTCAAGGGTTTCATTGTTAATAGCTTCTACAATAAAAAGGAATTCTAAAAACATTATTAAAAAAAAAAAAATTTTAATAGGAAAAACTGTCAAGGCCCCGACCAGAACTCTGTTTTAAATAGGGCAAAGTGGGGAATTTTCTGCACGGGTAACTGTGCATCAGTCCACGAGTGCGAAGAGGACACTCTTATGCGGCGTTCAATGTTCGCTCACTCGCACTCACGCTTAGGGGTTATTCATAGTTAGATACTCTTACTGTATATATTTTTTTATAAAAAATGAGTTTTATTTTGGTGTACGGAACCCTCGATCTTAATGCGAGTGCAACTCGCACTTGTCCGATTTTCAATGTTTCGGCTAATGCTTCACTCACTGTAAATCTCAATTTTTTGCACTTTTTTGGAAAAAAAATTCATAACTTTTTTGTTTTTTGTTGTACCAAAAAGTATCTAAATGAAAAGTTGTTTGTTTTTGTACAAATTTTAAGGAAAAAATTAGAAAAAAATATTTTTTTTAAATTGTAAAAAATACAAAATTTTGAAAATTTAAAAGTTTGTATTTTTGTCGTTTTTTGAGGAAATAAGCTGTCCAACGAACTCAGGCTTCATTTTAATGGACTTAAAAAAGCACCTCAAATTGCAAGTCGATTCATTAAAATTTATTCGAGTTATCGTCGAGACAAAATTTTCTACAGACAGACAGACATACAGACAGACAGACAGATCGACAGACAGACACTTCTCTAAAAACCATTTTTTTGAAATCAGGGGGTCATGAAACGTAAAGATTAATCAAAATTAGAAATTTCTCAAAATCGCACAAATCCAAGACTTTCTCATTTTTGATGAGAATGTAAAAAACAAATATTACGAAAAAATTAAAAAACAGCAAAATTGTCGGATATTTTGAGTTCTTTTTTGTTCCTAATTTTGTATATTTACCTAAAGGCATCTAAAAGAAAAAAATGAAAGTTTTGACATGTTATTAATGTTTTTTAATGTTTCGGCTAATGCTTCACTCACTATAAATCTCAATTTTTTGCACTTTTTGGGAAAAAAATTCATAACTTTTTTGTTTTTTGTTGTACAAAAAAGTATCTAAAAGAAAAGTTGTTTGTTTTTGTACAAATTTTAAGGAAAAAATTAGAAAAAAATATTTTTTTAAAAATTGTCAAAAATCCAAAATTTTGAAAATTTCAAAAAAATTCATAACTTTTTTGTTTTTTGTTATACAAAAAAGTGTCTAAAAGAAAAGTTGTTTGTTTTTGTACAAATTTTAAGGAAAAAATTAGAAAAAAATATTTTTTTGAAAATTGTAAAAAATACAAAATTTTGAAAATTTAAAAGTTTTGTATTTTTGTCGTTTTTTGACGAAATGAGCTGTCCAACGAACTCAGGCTTCATTTTAATGGACTAAAAAGCACCCCAAATTGTAAGTAGATGCATTAAAATTTATTCGAGTTATCGTCGAGACAAAATTTTCTACAGACAGACAGACACTTCTCTAAAAACCATTTTTTTGAAATCAGGGGTTCATGAAACGTAAAGATTTAACAAAATTAGAAATTTCTCAAAATCGCACAAATCCAAGACTTTCTCATTTTTGATGAGAATGTAAAAACGTGTTTTTAAGCTAAACCGGGTCGTCGCGACCTCTAAATCGTTTTTAAAATATCTGTTAAGATAGGTGGCATCTTTTTTCATAAAAAGGAAAACAATTTTTGGGTAGGGTTGAAAATTAAAAAAAAAAAATTTATGGCCACCCTATTATACATAGATTAGAAAAATTTTCTTAAGAGGGTTTAGAAGAATGAAATGAGTTCTTAAAAATGAAAATGCTCAGAAATGGGTACAACGATTTTGCCATTTTTGGTCTCAAAAGTGCACTTGAGGTATAGCCATCTTTAAATTGCTATAACTTTTTTGTCATTATCTGCTTCAGCTGAGCCTAAATTTTTCCGACTCGTTAGGCCTTTCTGCAATAAACCCTTCTTGTGCGAATTCTGTATAAAAAGAATTTATGCTTTTTTTATTATTATAACACAGGCACACAAAAAAAAGTTCTGATCTGGGGGTCTCACTATGTAGACTTTATGTTTTTTGGGTCGCTGAATCCGAATCCGAGGTCCATTTAACCCCATCAGATCAGGATTTTGAAATAACCTCAAAAAACCAATATAGCGGACACATTTTTGAAAAGTTCATCGGATTCGCTTGAAATTCGTTACTCGGGGGTTTTTGGGGTCGCTGATTACGAATTTAAAGTCTGATTTCAAAAATTCAAAATGGCGGATCCAACATGGCTGACACGTTTTTGAAAAATTCATCGGATTTGCTTGAAATTCGTTACTCTGGGGTTTCTGGGGTCGCTGATTACGAATTTGAAGTCAGATTTAAAACATTCAAAATGGCGGATCCAATATGTCTGTTTTAGCCATATTGGATCCGCCATTTTGAATTTTGAAAAACCGACTTCAGATTCGTAATCAGCGACCCCAAAAACCCCAGAGTAACGAATTTCAAGCAAATCCGATTAATTTTTCAAAAACGTGTCTGCCATGTTGGATCCGCCATTTTGAATTTTTGAAATCAGACTTTAAATTCGTAATCAGCGACCCCAAAAACCCCCGAGTAACGAATTGCAAGCAAATCCGATGAACTTTTCAAAAATGTGTCCGCCATATTGGTTTTTTGAGGTTATGTCAAAATCCTGATCTGATGGTGTTAAATGGACCTCGGATTCGGATTCAGCGACCCAAAAAACATAAAGTCTACATAGTGAGACACCCAGGTCAGAATTTTTTTTTGTGTGGCTGTGTAATTATTAATTAGTATTTTATTATTATAATTTATTATAGTTATCCTCTCTTAGAGTGTATATAAAGTCAGATATTTTTATAATGTTTTGTTAGATATTTTTACTTTTTCATCTCATATTACTTGAAATTCTTTTTCTTCTTCTTCTTCTTCTGTTTTTATGGCCTCTTGTATTAACAAATAGCCAGTACTAAATGTATATTACTTGAAATAATGTTATTTATCATTTTAAGTTAATTATAAAGATTGTGGGAAAGTGTATTAAAGAATGATCAAATTGTTTTAATCTATTTAAGAACTATTTAAGTAAACTGTACGGAACTCCACAACTCTTTCAAAACTATACTCAGAACTCTATTTTGTACTGGCTGTTTGTTAAACAAGAGGCCATTAAAACAAGAAGAAGAAGAAGAAGAGAACTCAATTAATAATTTAATTCCTGTGAAAATTTTATTATTTATGAAAATAATTAAATGTTTGTGTAGAATTTTATTAAATTTTTCGAAAATCGTACTTTTCTGCTTGAAAGTTGTTACTCAGGAGTTCAAGAACAAAGAAACAATTTTAAATAACGAAAAAATTCACAAAACATAAATAAAACATTTATTGAAACAAATAATTATTACAGACTTAAAAATCGAACTATTTTTCACAAGCGTAACAGTAACTTGTTAAACGAATGTAATTTCTTAAAATAACATTAAAAATCACAAAGAAAGATAAGAAATATTATAGGTTTTGTTTACTATTTAAACAGATTTATGATCATAGAAATAACGAAGGGGAAATGTTATTTGTTCTTGAACTTTTCTTTGCCTTTTTAATTAAAATTCTTTAACCATTTACGCTCTGTTTTTGTTAATTGCACTGAATATTTTGATTCTCTTATTATAACTTAAGAAAAAAGTTTTAAGCAAAATAGTATGATTTTTAAAAATAATTCTGCCATATTGGAGCCGCCATTTTGAATTTTGCAAAATTGACTTCAGATTCGCAATCAGCAACCTCAAAAACCCTTGAGTAACAACTTTCAAGCAAAAAAGTACGATTTTAAAAAAATGAATCAGACATATTAGATCCGCCATTTTGTATATTGCAAAACTGACTTCAGATTCGTAATCAGCGACTTAAATAACCCCTTAATAGTAAATTTTGCAAAGATTGACAAAAATTTATATTTTTTTGAACATATTGAATCCGTCATTTTGAAATTTCACAAATGTCAATAAGGGCAAATAAAGTACGCATAAAGAGGTTCGTTTTGTGCCAAAAATAAACTATTTTTACTATGAAATTAATATTTTTTAGCAAAAAGCAGAATTTTTTTATACTCCACGACTGCTTTAAAGTGACGTACAAGTCCACCATCTTGAATTTTTAAAAAAGGCCACCATGCAAATAAAAGTAGAGGTTCTAAGCTGTAATTTAAGCCCTATTTTGATTTTTTTTGTTGTAATTAAAAATGGACAGACAGGGGTAAAATTTGACAAAGAATTCCCCTTTTATAAAAAAACTTAGGGGAGAGTTGTTAGGGTTGGGCATAGTTTTGACTTTACTTCATAACTTTCCAGAACAACAAAAAAACCAACTCAAAATAATTATTTTTTATAATATGCAAAAAGTAAACAATTTATCTTAGTAGTAATGCTGAAAAAACTTTAGTGTTGTCTACAAGCAGAACAGCGCTTCGGGGGGCGAAGCTTCTCGTTCACAACCAATATTATTCAAATCTCAATACTTTATGACATTTATCACTCTTCATAATTTTCGTTTCACGTTTTTAGTAATCCCGAGGGAAATTCAGGTTAGGCATCGTCTGCTGTCAACAACACACAGAAGCATACGCAGTGGAATCTCTTTATATTTGCTAGTTATCAAATATTTATTTTAGGTTGGTAACAGTGCTTTAGTAGCATGGAAGGTGGGGTGAACTATGCGAGAATCTTCTACTTTCCCTCTTTTCTCGCACTAGTGCGTCTAAAACGGCACTTTAGACAAGTTTTTGGCAATAGTTGGCCGCCTAACCACACGTTTTTACAAATGTGCCAAAAGCGTGGTCCTCTGGGAAAAGAGTTGTAGAAATTTTCAACTGCAACCTACGTCAAAATGTTCTATGGCGATTTTTTAGCCAAAAAGACAAGCTTTCTAAAGCTATATTAAAATTGAAAAAACCTATTCAAATAACTGCCTCGCAAACCAAAATGTGCCGTCTTGGCTGCCTCGCCCTATTCTACTCTATCATCTTAATGAACAATTTTTGTAAACTTATTTTGTCTTTGGCATATTTCTTCTACACTTAGTTCTCTTCTTTTGACACCACAAAAAAGTTTTTGCTGAGCCTATATCACTAAGTGGCACAATACTCAAGTATACGTTCGTATACTTAACTGCGACTCATATGAAAAGATGGCTGACATTAGTAGCAAGAATTTACGTAAAAAAATAGATGGCGCTAGTGCGATAAAACGAAATAAACGTGGTGGCTCAACCCTAAAAACTGCCCAACCCAGACAACTCTCCCCTATTATTTAATAGGAAAAGGCAGAAAAATGCATTTTTCTCTATTCTCCACACAGAAATTAATTTATTTATTCCATTCGAAAGTTCATCTCGACATCTAAGTTTCTTTGTTGTTTTCCAATTTATATTGATAAATTTGTATAAAAATATTTTTTTTAATACTTTCTCACTATTTTCTTATTCGAAACCGGAGTTTATATGGACGTCCGCATGAAAAGAAATTTATCCTAGTTATTATAAAGGAATTGGCCAGTCGCGCTTGAAATTGTCTAGTTACTTTACTAGCCAACTGTAAATAGTGATAAACGGTCGGAAAAATTATCAAAAAAATTATTTCTAAATTCAAATTTAGTGCTGAACACGAATATCATAATGGATTTTTGATATTCTATTGTTCAAAAATTTTACAATTGTGTTTTTTCAAAAAATGTGCGGATGGGGCGAAACTATACGCCCACTGATAACAGCGAAAACTACACAACAGTGTATTTTTTTGTTTGCAGCCTCTAGAGGTTTGGGATACATAATCAAGTGTTCGAAAAATTTCTCTAACCTTAACACCATAATTTTGTTGTTAAATTCTTTTGTTAGTTCGAAAATGGAGTATGCCGATTTAATTTGGCACCCTCTATATAAAAAATACGCAAAAGATTTAGAATACTTGCAAAAACGTTTCTTAAAATATCTGGCACTAAAGGTCGATGGAATATACCCACCTCGTCGATCTGATTATCTAGCGCTATGTCAACGTTTCAATTTATCATATTAGATAATCGGAGAATAATAACTGCGTCGATGTTTCTTTTTAAAATTGTCAACCACCAAATTAATTATCCGGATTTATTATCCCTTATTACTTATAGAATACCATGTTTAAACTCGCGATTAGAGACACCCTTCTATTTGAGAGAACCTATCTCATACTTGGGCTTCAATGCTCTTATCTTTTTTGCTTGTTATCATATCAACCAAATTTTTAACACAATGAAACCAAATGTTGACATGTTCTCGTCATCGCAAGACAATTTTCTACGTGCTCTTCAAACATATGTCAAAAAGATTTCAGCCTAAATAATTTTATTTTTTGTTTTTTTTTTGTTTTTTTCTATTGTATTCTTATAATTTTTTCACCTTCTCATGTATTTTTTGCTCGACTTTTGAATGATAACATGATTGTTATTATTTAATCAAATTTATTG
The DNA here is from genome assembly GCA_032872505.1 of Leptopilina syphax. Lineage (NCBI taxonomy): Eukaryota > Metazoa > Arthropoda > Insecta > Hymenoptera > Figitidae > Leptopilina > Leptopilina syphax. The sequence continues at coordinate 22,248,972 of CM065471.1, forward strand.
TAGTTACCCATGTATGGTCCTAATATGGACTGCGGGAATTTTGAACTAAATAAATAAATAGTTACGCCCCTCGTTTTTTTCGACATCAAAAAAAAATCGTAAAATCGCTGTAGTTCGGAACAGAATCGAGTTACAGCAAAATAATACGTGGCAAAATTGTAGCTAAGATGTCAATTTTTGAAACAGTGACACTCATTTTTTATTTTTTTTAAATACACTTTTTAGACTCAAAAATCCAAACAAGAATAGTAATGCCCCACCCTACCCTAATTTCCTACATTAATTTTTACTTTAATTAAAAAAAAATTCTAAATTCAAATATCCTAAATATTTACTGTTTTCAAACTTTAATTTTTTTAATTAAAACAATAACACTAAAAAAAACATTTTTTATTAGTATAAACATTATAATCTATATAAACCCTAAAACGATAACGCAATTTCACCGAAAAAAATCTTGGGTGTAACGGGAGCGAACTTAGGTCCCGCTGGACTAAAGTCGCACGCTTAACGCACTCAGCCGTTCAACGCAATGAATACTGAGGATTAAAAACCAGACTTGTTTCATTTCAGTGCCGTTACTAGAGATATACTTTTAATATTTTAATTTTGAGAAAAGTGGGGGTAAATTCCCAAAAATTACTTTTTTAGCAGTTTTTGAAAATTTCCACTGGGTAAATCCGACGTGCTAGAGACTTGTCATAGGAGTCAAATTAAAGCCTGAACCCTGCACTGAGAGACCTTTGGGTCAGCATCAGACTTTCGATAGGCTGCTACTGACCATTTTGGTGGTACACTACAGGACTATACTTTTGGGTTGCTGCGGTAAAATCTTGGGCGCGTGACAGTCCAAAAGTTGTTTAGCTGCAAACCAAAGGCGGCATCCCTACTAGTTCGGTGAGCTGCTTACCAACATTTTGGACAGTCACGCGCCCAAAATTGTATCGCAGCGCACCAATACCATAGTGGAGCTGCTATCGCATACGTTGTTCCGCTACAGTCCAAAAAGTCTCTCTATGTGTACTTTAAGAAGATAAATTGATATTGCTAACAACAAAGTCAATTAGCCGTCAAAAATAATTTTTTTAACAGTTAGCAAGCATAAAAATGGACTCACACTAGGGTGTCCCTTATTCTTTTCAAAATTTTTTTTCTATCGCATAAGATCTAATCGTGTTCATTTTATCATAATAAAGTTGAAAAATAAGTTTTAGACCATTTGGTAAACTTTAACCCGTGCCGACTTTCATCAGAAGGTGTTAATCTAAAATTATTCTAAAATGAAGCTCATTTTCACGCCGCAAAATTTATTTCTGAATCGTTTTAATAGACGTTACATAATTATTTTTTTTAGGTCTCTTATTTCTCATGTAGAATAAGCAGTACGTTAACGTTTTAATTTCTTTTAACTTTAATATTTTAAAACATGTTTAAACAAATGATAATTGTTTCTATATGCAGCTAATTTCAGAATCAATGTGTTTGTCATTTTTGTTTAATGATATGCGATAAAGTTGATCAAAAAGTAGTAAGATGTCACTGCAAATTAAAAATGAGAAACAAAGTATATTTTTAGTGGGAAAGTAAATCATCAAATAACAGGTGTAAAATGTTTAATATTTTGTGAAAAAGAAAGAATGACTACAAAAGCGCTACCAAATTGTGTAAAAAATCTTGTAGAGCTTTATCAATGCTGGAGGGCATTACAAAAAAATTCAAAAAAAACTCAAGATATTTACAGGCAACGTAAAGATTTCCAGAAAAATTTAGATAATTTTTTTGACATCGCACACGCTGATGCCTTTCAAAAAATAGAAATAGAAGCTGAGGACAGAGGACAACATTTTTTTACAACAAAAAAGGGAGACAGAACATCTGGGTTGCTTAGTCGGAGTGGATAACAAATTTGCAGAAAGAAAAAAGAGATTGAGAGAATCGGTAATAATAGAAAAAGAAAACATGCCATCGCCATCAAATTCTTCAGTAAAAAATAAATTTTTACATTCACAAGAAAACTGTTTTGAAACAGAAAAACACAGGTAACTTTATAGTAGTTCGGAGATATATAGAAAAAAATAATTTATAAATTAAAAAAATTGCAAAATATTCGTATGAATTATGATCTTAAATTTTGTGCTATATTTTACGACTTTTTAAATTTAGGGACAACGCAAAGTAATGTGAATTTCTTTTTCCTTTTTATTTTCTAATCATATTTCGAGAGTTATGATATATTCAATAATAATTCTTTATTATAAATAATTAAAATTTATACAAAGTAAAGATTCGTCTTGCGAATTCATTGATAACAAATAAAAATGTTCACCAAAATGTCACCTCTGTTTTTCTGTTGTAGGACGGAAAAGGGAAAAGACAATAAGCTTTCCTCCTCTAACGAAAGTAAAGAGGAATATTTATCTCCTGATTCTAAAGAAACACCTCCCAAGAAAGATAGAAAACGAGGAAGAAAAACTTTTGTTACTCCAAAAGAATAGTTGAAATTCTGCGCAACTTCTGCTCCAATCTTGCGTTTACAAGTAAGCCAAGCTTTAAATCTCTTCTAATTAAAATATGATATTCTTGATGACAAAAGAAACCAAATAAAAAGTCTTCAAAAATGCACAACTCAACCGGTCGCTAACTAGGCAAACTTATTATACTAAATTTAAGATAACCTTTTTTCCCGATGTAGAAATTGTTTTTCTTAAAATATGTACTTTTTAATGCCAAAAGAAATCAATTTAAACGTTTCCCGAAATGCACAACTCATCAGGGCGCAATCTAGGCAAATTTATTTTACAAAACTTAAAAAACTGTTTTTTTCAAAAAATATGAACTTTTTAATGACAAAAAAAAATCAATTTAAATGTTTCCCAAAATGCACAAGTCATCAGGGCGCAATCTAGAGAAAATTATTTTACAAAATTTAAGATAACTTTCTTTCCTGATCTAGAAATTGTTTCCCCTAAAAAATATGTACTTTTTAGTGACTTAAGAAATTAATTTAAATGTTTCCCAAAATGCACAAGTCATCAGGGCGCAATCTAGGAAAACTTAATTAACAAAATTTTAGATAACTTTCTTTCCGGAGCTGTTATTTCTTAAAATATATTATTTTTAATGCCAAAAAAATCAATTAAAACCTTTCATGTAATGCACAACTCATCACGGCGCAACCTAGGCAAATTTAATTTACAAAATTTAAGATAACTTTCTTTCCCGATCTAGAAATTGTTTTCCCGCAAAATATATACTTTTCAATGAAAAAAGAAATCAATTTAAATGTTTCCTAAAATGCACAACTCATCAGAGCGCAATCTAGGAAAATTTTATTTACAAAATTTAAGATAACTTTCTTTTTCGATCTAAAAATTGTTTCTTCTTAAAATATGTACTTTTTAGTGACTAAAGAAATTAATTTAAATGTTTCCCAAAATGCACAAGTCATCAGGGCGCAATCTAGGCAAACCTAATTAACAAAGTTTTACATAAATTTCTTTCCGGAGCTGTTTATTCTTAAAATATATAATTTTTAATGCCAAAAAAAATCAATAAAAACCTTTTGTGTAATGCACAACTCATCAGGGCGCAATCTTTGCAAAATTTAATTAAAATATTTAAGACAACTTTCTTTCCTGATGTAGAAATTGTTTCCCCTAAAGATATGTACTCTCTTGTAACTAAAAAAAATCAATTTAAATGTTTCCCGAAGTGCACAACTAATTAGGGCGCAATCTAGGCAAATTTTATTTACAAAATTTATGATAACTTTCTTTCCGGACATAAAAATTGTTTCTTCTTAAAATATATTAATTATGATGCCAAAAAAATCAATTAAAATGTTTCCTAAAATGCACAACTCATCAGGGTGCAATCTATGCAAATTTATTTTACAAAATTTAAGATATCTTTCTTTCCCGATCTAGAAATTGTTTCCCCTAAAAATATGTACTTTTTAGTGACTAAAGAAATCAATTTAAATGTTTCTTAAAATGCACAAGTCATCAGGGCGCAATCTAGGCAAACCTAATTAACAAAGTTTTACATGACTTTCTTTCGGGAGCTGTTTATTCTTAAAATATATTATTTTTAATGCCAAAAAAATCAATAAAAACCTTTTGTGTAATGCACAACTCATCAGGGCGCAATCTATGCAAAATTTATTTAAAATATTTAAGACAACTTTCTTTCTTGATCTAGAAATTGTTTACCCTAAAGATATGTACTTTCTTGTGACTAAAAAAATCAATTTAAATGTTTCCCAAAATGCACAAGTCATCAGGGCGCAATCTAGGAAAACTTAATTAACAAAATTTTAGATAACTTTCTTTCCGGAGCTGTTATTTCTTAAAATATATTATTTTTAATGCCAAAAAAATCAATTAAAACCTTTCATGTAATGCACAACTCATCACGGCGCAACCTAGGCAAATTTAATTTACAAAATTTAAGATAACTTTCTTTCCCGATCTAGAAATTGTTTTCCCGCAAAATATATACTTTTCAATGAAAAAAGAAATCAATTTAAATGTTTCCTAAAATGCACAACTCATCAGAGCGCAATCTAGGAAAATTTTATTTACAAAATTTAAGATAACTTTCTTTTTCGATCTAAAAATTGTTTCTTCTTAAAATATGTACTTTTTAGTGACTAAAGAAATTAATTTAAATGTTTCCCAAAATGCACAAGTCATCAGGGCGCAATCTAGGCAAACCTAATTAACAAAGTTTTACATAAATTTCTTTCCGGAGCTGTTTATTCTTAAAATATATAATTTTTAATGCCAAAAAAAATCAATAAAAACCTTTTGTGTAATGCACAACTCATCAGGGCGCAATCTTTGCAAAATTTAATTAAAATATTTAAGACAACTTTCTTTCCTGATGTAGAAATTGTTTCCCCTAAAGATATGTACTCTCTTGTAACTAAAAAAAATCAATTTAAATGTTTCCCGAAGTGCACAACTAATTAGGGCGCAATCTAGGCAAATTTTATTTACAAAATTTATGATAACTTTCTTTCCGGACATAAAAATTGTTTCTTCTTAAAATATATTAATTATGATGCCAAAAAAATCAATTAAAATGTTTCCTAAAATGCACAACTCATCAGGGTGCAATCTATGCAAATTTATTTTACAAAATTTAAGATATCTTTCTTTCCCGATCTAGAAATTGTTTCCCCTAAAAATATGTACTTTTTAGTGACTAAAGAAATCAATTTAAATGTTTCTTAAAATGCACAAGTCATCAGGGCGCAATCTAGGCAAACCTAATTAACAAAGTTTTACATAACTTTCTTTCGGGAGCTGTTTATTCTTAAAATATATTATTTTTAATGCCAAAAAAATCAATAAAAACCTTTTGTGTAATGCACAACTCATCAGGGCGCAATCTATGCAAAATTTATTTAAAATATTTAAGACAACTTTCTTTCTTGATCTAGAAATTGTTTACCCTAAAGATATGTACTTTCTTGTGACTAAAAAAATCAATTTAAATGTTTCCCGAAGTGCACAACTAATAAGGGCGCAATCTAGGCAAAATTAATAAACAAAATTTTAGATAACTTTCTTTCCAGACCTAAAAATTGTTTCTTCTTAAAATTTATTAATTGTAATGCCAAAAGAAATCAATTAAAACGTTTCATGGAATGCACAACTTATCAGGGCGCAATCTAGGCAAATTTATTTTACAAAATTTAAGATAAATTTCTTTCCCGATCTAGAAATTGTTTTCCCGCAAAATATGTACTTTTCAATAAAAAAAAATCAATTTAAATGTTTTCCAAAATGCACAACTCATCAGGGCGCAATCTAGGCAAATTTTATTTACAAAATTTAAGATAACTTTCTTTCCCCATCTAAAAATTGTTTACTCTAAAGATATGTACTTTCTTGTGACTAAAGAAGTCAATTTAAATGTTTTCCAAAATGCAGAAATCATCAGGGCGCAATCTAAAAAAACTTAATTAACAAAATTTTAGATAACTTTATTTCTGGAGCTGTTTATTTTTAAAATATATTATTTTTAATGTCAAAAGAAATCAATTAAAACGTTTCGTGAAATGCACAACTCATCAGGGCGCAATCTAGGCAAATTTTATTTACAAAATTTAAGATAACTTTCTTTCCCCATCTAAAAATTGTTTACTCTAAAGATATGTACTTTCTTGTGACTAAAGAAGTCAATTTAAATGTTTTCCAAAATGCAGAAATCATCAGGGCGCAATCTAAAAAAACTTAATTAACAAAATTTTAGATAACTTTATTTCTGGAGCTGTTTATTTTTAAAATATATTATTTTTAATGTCAAAAGAAATCAATTAAAACGTTTCGTGAAATGCACAACTCATAAGGGCGCAATCTAGGGAAATATATTTTACAAAATTTAAGATAACTTTCTTTCCCGATCTACTAATTGTTTTTTCCTAAAATATGTACTTTTAAGTGTCTAAAGAAATCAATTTAAATGTTTTCCAAAATACACAAGTCATCAGGGCGCAATCTAGGCAAACCTAATTAACAAAGTTTTACATAACTTTCTTTCGGGAGCTGTTTATTCTTAAAATATATTATTTTTAATGCCAAAAAAATCAATAAAAACCTTTTGTGTAATGCACAACTCATCAGGGCGCAATCTATGCAAAATTTATTTAAAATATTTAAGACAACTTTCTTTCCTGATCAAGAAATTGTTTACCCTAAAGATATGTACTTTCTTGTGACTAAAAAAAATCAATTTAAATGTTTCCCGAAGTGCACAACTAATAAGGGCGCAATCTAGGCAAAATTAATAAACAAAATTTTAGATAACTTTCTTTCCAGACCTAAAAATTGTTTCTTCTTAAAATTTATTAATTGTAATGCCAAAAGAAATCAATTAAAACGTTTCATGGAATGCACAACTTATCAGGGCGCAATCTAGGCAAATTTATTTTACAAAATTTAAGATAAATTTCTTTCCCGATCTAGAAATTGTTTTCCCGCAAAATATGTACTTTTCAATAAAAAAAAAAAATTTAAATGTTTTCCAAAATGCACAACTCATCAGGGCGCAATCTAGGCAAATTTTATTTACAAAATTTAAGATAACTTTCTTTCCCCATCTAAAAATTGTTTACTCTAAAAATATGTACTTTCTTGTGACTAAATAAATCAATTTAAATGTTTTCCAAAATGCAGAAGTCATCAGGGCGCAATCTAAAAAAACTTAATTAACAAAATTTTAGATAACTTTATTTCTGGAGCTGTTTATTTTTAAAATATATTATTTTTAATGTCAAAAGAAATTAATTAAAACGTTTCGTGAAGTGCACAACTCATAAGGGCGCAATCTAGGGAAATATATTTTACAAAATTTAAGATAACTTTCTTTCCTGATCTAGAAATTGTTTCCCCTAAAAATATGTACTTTTTAGTGACTACAGAAATTAATTTAAATGTTTCCCAAAATGCACAAGTCATCAGGGCGCAATCTAGGAAAACTTAATTAACAAAATTTTAGATAACTTTCTTTCCGGAGGTGTTTATTCTTAAAATTTATTATTTTTAATGCCAAAAAAAATCAATTAAAACGTTTAATGGAATGCACAACTTATCAGGGCGCAATCTAGGCAAATTTTATTTACAAAATTTAAAATAACTTTCTTTCCCGATCTACTAATTGTTTCTTCCTAAAATATGTACTTTTAAGTGTCTAAAGAAATCAATTTAAATGTTTTCCAAAATACACAAGTCATCAGGGCGCAATCTAGGCAAACCTAATTAACAAAGTTTTACATAACTTTCTTTCGGGAGCTGTTTATTCTTAAAATATATTATTTTTAATGCCAAAAAAATCAATAAAAACCTTTTGTGTAATGCACAACTCATCAGGGCGCAATCTATGCAAAATTTATTTAAAATATTTAAGACAACTTTCTTTCCTGATCAAGAAATTGTTTACCCTAAAGATATGTACTTTCTTGTGACTAAAAAAATCAATTTAAATGTTTCCCAAAGTGCACAACTAATAAGGGCGCAATCTAGGCAAAATTAATAAACAAAATTTTAGATAACTTTCTTTCCAGACCTAAAAATTGTTTCTTCTTAAAATTTATTAATTGTAATGCCAAAAGAAATCAATTAAAACGTTTCATGGAATGCACAACTTATCAGGGCGCAATCTAGGCAATTTTATTTTACAAAATTTAAGATAAATTTCTTTCCCGATCTAGAAATTGTTTTCCCGCAAAATATGTACTTTTCAATAAAAAAAAAATTTAAATGTTTTCCAAAATGCACAACTCATCAGGGCGCAATCTAGGCAAATTTTATTTACAAAATTTAAGATAACTTTCTTTCCCCATCTAAAAATTGTTTACTCTAAAAATATGTACTTTCTTGTGACTAAATAAATCAATTTAAATGTTTTCCAAAATGCAGAAGTCATCAGGGCGCAATCTAAAAAAACTTAATTAACAAAATTTTAGATAACTTTATTTCTGGAGCTGTTTATTTTTAAAATATATTATTTTTAATGTCAAAAGAAATCAATTAAAACGTTTCGTGAAATGCACAACTCATCAGGGTGCAATCTAGGCAAATTTATTTTACAAAATTTAAGATAACTTTCTTTCCGGATATAAAAATTGTTTACACAAAAGATATGTTTTTTTAATGCAAAAAGAAATAATTTAAATATTTCCCAGAGTACACAACTCATCAGGGCGCAATCCGCAAAAACTTAATTAAAAAAATTTTAGATAACTTTCTTTCCAGAGCTACTAATTGTTTCTTCGTAAAATATGTACTTTTTAGTGTCTAAAGAAATCAATTTAAATGTTTTCCAAAATGCACAAGTCATCAGGGCACAATCTAGGCAAGCCTAATTAACAAAATTTTAGATAACTTTTTTTCCGGAGCTGTTTATTCTTAAAATAGTTTTTTTTAATGCGAAAAGAAATCAATACAAACCTTTTGTGTAATGCACAACTCATCAGGGCGCAATCTGGGCTAATTTATTTTACAAAATTTATGAAACTGTTTTTCCGGAAAATATGTGCTTTTTAATGACAAAAGAAATTAATTTAAATGTTTCCAAAAATGCACAAGTCAACAGGGTGCAAGCTAGACAAACATGATTTACAAAATTTAAGATAACTTTCTTTCCCGATCTAGAAATTGTTTCCCATAAAAATATGTACTTTTTAGTGACTAAAGAAATCAATTTAAATTGTTTCTCAAAATGCAGAAGTCATCAGGGCGCAATCTAGGCAAACTAATTTAACAAAATTTAAGATAACTTTCTTTTCCAATCTAGAAATTGCTTTCTCAAAAAATATGTACTTTTTTATGCCAAAAGAAATCAATTTAAATGTTTCCCAAAATGCACAACTCATTAGGGCGCAATCTAGGCAAATTTATTTGCCTAGAAAATTTCAGATCATTTTCTTTCCCGATCTAAAAATTGTTTACCCTAAAGATATGTACTTTCTTGTGACTAAAGAAATCAATTTAAATGTTTCCCAAAATGCAGAAGTCATCAGGGCGCAGTCTAGGCAAAAAGAAATCAATTAAAACGTTTTGTAAATTGCACAACTTATAAGGGCGCAATCTAGGCAAAATTTATTTTACAAAATTTAAGATAACTTTCTTTCCTGAACCAGAAATTGCTTTCCCGAAAAATATGTACTTCTTAATGACAAAAAAAATTAAATTTAATGATTCCTGAAGTACACAACTTATCAGGGCGCAATCCGGGCAAACTTAATTTATAAAACTTAAGATAACATTCTTTCCCGATATAGAAATTGTTTCCCCGAAAATGATGTGCTTTTTAATGCTAAAAGAAATCAATTTAAATGTTTCCCGAAGTGCACAACTCATCAGGGCGCAATCTAGTCAAAATTAATAAACAAAAATTCAAAAAACTTTCTTTCCGTAACTAAAAATTGTTTCTTCTCAAAATATATTAATTTTAAAGCCAAAAGAAATCAATTAAAACGTTTCATGAAATGCTCAACTTATCAGGGCGCAATCTAGGCAAAATTAATAAACAAAATTTTAGATAACTTTCTTTCCGGACCTAAAAATTGTTTCTTTTTAAAATATATTAATTTTGATGCCAAAAGAAATCAATTTAAACGTTTTGTGAAATGCACAACTCATAAGGGCGCAATCTAGGCAAATTTATTTTACAAAATTAAAGATAACTTTCTTTCCCGATCTAGAAATTGTTTTCCCTAAAAATATGTACTTTTTAATAACTAAAGAAATCATTTTTATTGTTTCCTAAAATGCACAAGTCATCAGGGCGCAATCTAGGCAAACTTAATTAACAAAATTTTGGATAACTTTCTTTCCGGACCTAAAAATTGTTTCTTTTAAAAATATATAAATTTTGATGCCAAAAAAAATTAATTTAAACGTTTTGTGAAATGCACAACTCATAAGGGCGCAATCTAGGCAAATTTATTTTACAAAATTAAAGATAGCTTTCTTTCCCGATCTAGAAATTGTTTCCCCTAAAAATATATACTTTTTAGTGACTATAGAAATCAATTTAAAGGTTTCTTAAAAAGCACAAGTCATCAGGGCGCAATCTTGGCAAACTTAATTAACAAAATTTTAGATAACTTTCTGTCAGGAGCTGTTTATTCTTAAAATATATTATCTTTCATGCCAAAAGAAATTTATTAAAACCTTTTGTGTAATGCACAACTCATCAGGGCGCAATCTAGGCAAATTTATTTTACAAAATTAAAGATAACTTTCTTTCCCAGTCTAGAAATTGTTCACCCTAAAGATATGTACTTTCTTGTGACTAAAGAAATCAATTTAAATGTTTCCTAAAGTGCGCAACTAATTAAGGCGCAATCTAGGCAAAATTAATAAATAAAATTTAAAATTACTTTCTTTCCCGATCTAAAAATTGTTTACACTTAAGATATGTACTTTCTTGTGACTAAAGAAATCAATTTTAATGTTTCCCAAAGTGCACAACTTATTAGGTCGCAATCTAGGCAAGATTAATAAACAAATTCTTAGATAACTTTCTTTCCGGACCTTAAAATTGTTTTTTCTTAAAATATATTAATTTTGATGCCAGAAGAAATCAATTGAAACGTTTTGTAAAATGCACAACTTATCAGGGCTCAATCTAGGCAAATTTATTTTACAAAATTTAAGATAACTTTCCTTCCCGATCTAGAAATTGTTTTCCCGAAAATTAGGTGCATTTAAATGCTAAAAGAAATGAATTTAAATGTTTCCTAAAATGCACAAGTCATCAGGGCGCAATCTAGGCAAAATTTATTTAAAAGATTTAAAATAACTCTCTTTCCTGATATAGAAATTGTTTACCCTAAAGATATGTACTTTCTTGTGACTAAAGAAATCAATTTAAATGTTTCCTGAAGTGCACAACTAATTAGGGCGCAATCTAGGCAAAATTAATAAACAAAATTTTAGATAACTTTTTTTCCGGACCTAAAAATTGTTTCTTCTTAAAATTTATTAATTTTAATGTCAAAAGAAATCAATTAAAACGTTTCATTAAATGCACAACTCATCAGGGCGCAACCTAGGGAAATTTATTTTACAAAATTTAAGATAACTTTCTTTCCCGGTCTAGAAATTGTTTTCCCGCAAAATATATACTTTTCAATGAAAAAAAAAATCAATTCAAATGTTTCCTAAAGTACCGAATTCATCACGGCGCAAACCGAGAAAATATAATTAAAAAAATTCTAGATAACTTTCTTTCCCAAACTACTAATTGTTTCTTCTTAAAATATATTATTTTTAATTTGAAAAGAAATCAATTAAAACCTTTCGTGTAATGCACAACTCATCAGGGCGCAATCTGGGCTAATTTATTTTACAAAATTTATGAAACTGTTTTTCCGGAAAATATGTGCTTTTTAATGACAAAAGAAATTAATTTAAATGTTTCCAAAAATGCACAAGTCAACAGGGTGTAAGCTAGACAAACATGATTTACAAAATTTAAGATAACTTTTTTTCCCGATCTAGAAATTGTTTCCCATAAAAATATGTACTTTTTAGTGACTAAAGAAATAAATTTAAATTGTTTCTTAATATGCAGAAGTCATCAGGGCGCAATCTAGGCAAACTTAATTAACAAAATTTAAGATAACTTTCTTTTCCAATCTAGAAATTGCTTTCTTAAAAAATATGTACTTTTTAATGCTAAAAGAAATCAATTTAAATGTTTCCTAAAATGCACAACTCATCAGGGCGCAATCTAGGCAAATTTAATTTACAAAATTTAAGATAACTTTATTTCTGGAGCTGTTTATTCTTAAAATATATTATTTTTAATGCCAAAAGAAATTAATTAAAACGTTTCGTGAAATGCACAAATCATGAGGGCGCAATCTAGGCAAATTTTATTTACAAAATTTAAGATAACTTTCTTTCCCGATCTAAAAATTGTTTACCCTAAAGATATGTACTTTCTTGCGACTAAAGAAATAAATTTAAATGTTTCCCAAAATGCAGAAGTCATCAGGGCGCAGTCTAGGCAAACTTAATTAACAAAATTTAAGATAACTTTCTTTTCCAATCTAGAAATTGTTTTTTCAAAAAATATGTACTTTTTTATGCTAAAAGAAATCAATTTAAATGTTTCCCAAAATGCACACCTCATTAGGGCGCAATCTAGGCAAATTTATTTGCCTAGAAAATTTAAGATAACTTTCTTTCCTGATCTAAAAATTGTTTACCCTAAAGATATGTACTTTCTTGTGACTAAAGAAATCAATTAAAATGTTTCCTAAAATGCAGAAGTCATCAGGGCGCAGTATAGGCAAAAAGAAATCAATTAAAACGTTTTGTGAATTGCACAACTCATAAGGGCGCAATCTAGGCAAAATTTATTTTACAAAATTTAAGATAACTTTCTTTCCTGATCTAGAAATTGTTTCCCCTAAAAATATGTACTTTTTAGTGACTAAAGAAATTAATTTAAATAGCTTTTGACACTTTTTCTTTTCAAAATTGAAAATTTCAAAATTTAACAAAATGGCGGCCGTTTTTAAAAAAATATAAGATCTCAATTTTCTCTAAAACTTTATTTTCTATTTTTCTGAAAATTTTTTTGTGGTTTCTAGATTAAAAAAATAACCCTTTCAAAAAAGGTGACTTTTCTTAGTAAAGTTGGAAAATTTTAAAAGTTAACTAAATAGCAGCCATTTTAAAATTTTTTTAAAAATAACTATGTTTATTGTAATATTTATTAATAAATAAAATATTAAAGATTAACTTTACTAAGAAAAAGTCACCTTTTTTGAAAGGGTAATTTTTTTATCTAGAAACCCCATAAAAATTTTCAGAAAAATAAAAAATAATGTTTTGGAGAAAATTGAGATCTTACATTTTTTGAAAAACGGACGCCATTTTGTTAATTTTTGAAATTTGTAATTTTGAAGAGAAAAAGTGTCAAAAGCACTATTAAAAAAGATAAACACCCTTGTATACATGAAAAATATATATGTCGACACATTACTCAAAATAATGAGTTTTTTTATTTTCTAAAAAAATTATAGCGACTTCCAAAAAGTTTTAGCGAACATGAGACCTTTTGGAAAAAGTTTCTTTTTTCATCTAGAAACCACACAAAAATTTTCAGAAAATTAAAAAATGATGTTTTTGAGAAAATTGACTTTTTTGATTTTTTAAAAAATGGCCGCCATTTTGTTAATTTTCAAAATTTTCAAGTTTGTAAAGAAAGAGTATCAAAAACACTACTAAAATAAAAGAAACATAATTGAAAAATATTGATTTTTGTAAAAACTAGAAAGATTTAAAAATAATTTTTCAGCTGTTTAGCTCTAAAATCACTGTGCCTTAAAATTTTCAAATACTCATAACTCTGCGAAAAAATTTTTTTTCGCTAAACCAAAAAATACGTATCTCTTCATTTGTCCTAAAAAACAAGAAAAATCATATTAAACTTGATTTAGAATTTTCAACCTATTTGCCCTGCATGAATTGAAATAGAAACAGCCACTGGACTAAATTTAGCGCTTGCATAACTGATGACATTACGTAAACCATCAACAAATTGATAAAGGACCGCTCCCATACCATTTGGACTGACATCTGTTTGTAAATTTAGTGGAAAATTCGGATTGGGTCGACTCAAACGCAAATCATTTTTAAATGCTTCTTTTATTTTTTGGAAAGCTTCGTCGGTTTCCGTGGTCCATGTCCATTTACCTGATTTTTTACCCAGCAAGTTGGTAAGTGGTCTAGATAGAATAGAAAAATCAGGAACATATTCTCTAATCCATCCACAGTGTCCTAAGAATTTCTGTAATTCCTTTTTATTTGCAGGTGGAGCAGCTTGTAGGATAGCTTGAATATGCTGTTCTTGAGGTTCGTTATATTCCGAGCGAACATTATGACCAAGATATTTAAGTTCTGTTTGTCCAAAGAAACACTTATTAAAGGAACATGTTAATCCATGTATTTCTAATCTTTCGAGGACCAAATGGACGTGTTGAATATGTTCTATACAACTATTTGAATAAATAATAATATCATCTAGGTATGATATACAAAAATTGTTGATGTAATCACGTAAGACTATTTGACTCATGAGTGTTTGGAAGGTATTTGGAGCACATTTTAATCCAAACGGCATAACTTTAAATTGGTACGTACCACCATTTGGGATGGAAAAGGCAGTATATTTTTTGCTGTTCTCATCCAGTGGTATTTGCCAATAACCCCAACGTAAATCCAACGTTGAAAAGATTTTGGATTTTCCTAATTCTTTAAGGGCATCCGGGAAAAATCGAGGCCAAAAAGTGTTTTCCCGCGTGTCGTCTCACTCCTAAATAATTAGAGATATTTAGTTCGGATTTAGCATGATAATTAGGGGAATTCGTGATGATAAAGAATATTCTCGAAATTTGCAAGTAATTTTTGAAATAAATATTGAAAAACGAAATTACAAAAGTTGGATTTTTGGCGAAAGTGAGAGACAATATGGCGGCGAACACACAGACAAGTGGATCTATGTGTCAGTGGTCAAGGAGGTGGCGCCAATTCTCGGAAGTGGTCGCGACTTGAACTGAGGGAAATGTATTAACCTCAAATTACTCCACTTTCAATCGTTAATAAAATAATTTCCTCGCAAAATTATTGCAAAAACGGAGAGGGCCGCTCCTCGGAGAGTCTTCCTCTAGCACCCCTCCAAATATGAACCCGAAATATTTTATCCTCTCAAAATGAGACGTCTATACTGAACCGTTCAAAACCCCTTTTTTCGTATATTTAAACAATTTTTTTCAATAATTATTTATGAAAATTTCTCTAAATTCTGAGAGGACCGCTGGTCCCAGAGCATTTCTCTATATTTACCAAAAAATCCCGACTCAAAATATTCTTTTCTTTTTAAATGAGACGTCTATCACGAAACCAGTATTATTTCCCGGATGCCCTTAAGGGAATCCTGAATCCTAAGTAATGTATGGTTTACATCTTGGGTGATAGCATTTAGTTTTCTGTAATCAATACAGAACCTTTTCTTTCCGTCTTTTTTCACGGTCAGAACCACGGGGAAGCAATATGGTGACGTACTTGGCTCTATCACGTCGTTGGACAGCATCTCTTGTACTTGTTTTAACATTTCTCGACGCTTTTCTAGAGATGCAGGATAAGGTTTTTGTCGAACTGGTCTTGAGTCAGTTAATTCAATTACGTGTTGAATAGAACGAGATTGTGTTAAGTGAGGATCAGGAATAGGAGTTTTCGAGAAACGACGCAGAACATTAAGGAATTCATCTGTAGATTCTGCTGGAAATCCGTGGTTAAGATTCTTAATTTTTTCTTCTTTTTCTGGTGAAGTCATTGTTAATGGACCAGATTTCTGAAGAAAGAAAATAGTGAATCTTGTGTCTTTCCCAACATAGATACGTTCACTTGGAATATCGATAATCGCTTGTTGTTCCGTCATCCAAGGTATGCCTAATATCATTTGTTCCCTAAGTTCATTACATACTAGAAACTCTATATTGACAGTATGACTACTAATTTTGATTTTCAGGGCTAATTTTCCTAATACTCTCATTGTTGTTCCAGGTGCAGCTAAATCTACGCTATCGATACACGGATCGAGGTCTTGTAATTGCTTGGAAGTTAAATTGGAAGAATGTATAAAATTTTCTGTAGCTGCAGTGTCTATAATTGCTGGAATCTCTTGATCATTTAGAAACGTTAATATACGTGGCAGTCTACGACAATCTTGAGGGGTAAGATATAGAAAAATTAATGGTTGTTTTTCTGGTTGACGGTGGTAGATGGTTCCACCGCCCTTCGCCAGATTTCCTGATTTTGTTTTTTGCGATCATCTATTTGTTTCCGAAAAACAGGACAGTCTTTTTTGTATTGGATTCCTTTTCCGAATGTTTCTTTTCCTCTCTTCGTGGTTGCGTTCGTAGCATGTCGAATTTATCCCTTTCAGCTTCGACAGCTCGTGTGAGAAGAGTATGACAATCCTGTGGACTAGAAGCACGAATTGCATGACGTATGCTTGGTTTTAATAATTCTATTAAGGTATGTACCATAATGATTTCGGTTTCTAATGGTCTTAATAGTCGAAATAATAAAAACTTCTTTTGCAGGAATACACCCACGGGGTCTTTATCGTGTTGACGTTGTGAATACAGTTGTGCTTGTAACCTTCCATGTACTGAAGGTGAATCATATTGGCGAAGAAGTAAATCCTGGAATTGGTTCCATTCAAAAGGAATACCTTTATAAATTTCCTACCATTTTTCTGCTTCACCGTGCAGAGCTTGACAGGCCAATCTGGTTTTATTTGATTCAGGAGTTCCGAGCAAACGGAAATATTCCTGCATTTCATTCAAAAAATTTGAAGGATTCTCGTGATCTTTTCCATAAAATTCTGAAACGGGAAGTGAGTTTCTTTGTGCTTCCAAAGAGTTTCTCCAAGCATACCAATTGGGATCAACAGGAGGATACCAAGGAGCAGCTACTGGATAGTAAGATGATGATGTTCTTGGAGGATCAGCAGTTGAAGGCGGTTGATACGATGACCGATCATTATGTGGTTGTATTAATATGTTGCCGGAAATACTCGTTGAAATACGAGGTTCATTAATGGAGGTTGATGTACGAGCTGCCGCATTAAAAACTTGATTCGAATTATTTTGATTATCGGAGAAAAATGTGGGTGGTCGTCTTTCATTATTGTGAGGACCATTTGCTGATGTGGTAATTGTAGCAGTGCTAGTGATCGGTATTTCTGTGGATGTAGTTATAAGTTCGCCGGAGAAATTGGTTTCTGAGCCATTTTCGGAACCATTTTGATTTTCAAAGATATTTCTGAGATTGTCTTGATTATTCGATCCTTCCATGTTTGCGTGTGATACAGGAGGATTAATTTCGATAATTTGGTTGCGAAGAATTCTTCTTTCTGGTAATGGTGTTCTAAAAGTCATCAGAAATAGGTTTTTTCAATTCCTTTTCTAGCTAGTTCATCAGCTTTAGAATTTCCAGGATGACGTTGATGTCCAGGTACGTGTGTCCAAATGATTTCTAAATTCTTTGTTGCATTTATTAAAATTTCAAGTTCCTTTCTGTTTTTTACAGGTCTTCCAGATGATGAAATCCAGCCGTTTTCTTTCCAACGAGGAATCCACTCCGCACAACTATTTATTAGATACTTAGAATCTGTATTTATTCTAAGTTTCGATATACCAGCTTTCTTTGCTTGGATCACGGCTTGAGTGGCAGCTTGTATTTCGGCAAGATTGTTTGTTTGTTTACCAATGAGAGTAGCAGATATGTTTAAAGGATGATTGTCTTCAAAGAAAACACCGATACCACCTTTTGGAGATTTCCTTTCGTTGCCTGAACATGCACCGTCGGTATAAACGTTCACAAAGCCAGTGTTGTCCTTTGGTAAGATATAATTTTGTTGATCCATAAACAGGTAAAAATTTCGTTGAGATTTAATCGATGATTTATTTTTTCAGATTCGGAGTTGATTTGGCAAATTTCTTTTCGGAATTTAATTGACTAAATTTTATGTAAAAACGTTGATTTGACTCCTTTCTGATGATAGTGACAGGAACGGAGTAAGGCGATTTGTTAACTTCGATTGAAGTATTAAAAAACATTTCAAAAACTTCTTGTATGTAGAATAAAAAAAAAATTTTGCGTCAGGCGCCACCGGGTGTTTATTTTCTGTATCCCACTCCCGGAAGTGAGGTTGAAAAAGTTTTAGACTTAAGGGTTCGGGTTATTTTCAAATGACCTAAGGCCCCACGTTGGGCGCCAAAATTGTTATCCAGAATTTTCTTCTTGTTGTCTTTGAATAATTTAATATCCGATCCTACATAGAGGATCGAGAAATAATAAAAAAAAGAAAAGAAAGAAAGGTTAATTTCCGATCCTGCGAGAGGATCGTGAAATAGAGAAAAAAGAATGAGTTTTGAAAAAAGATTAGAGAATTTCCGATTCTGCGGAGAGGATCGAGAAAGAAGAAGGAAAGATAAAAGGTAAGGTTAATTTCCGATCCTGCGAGAGGATCGTGAAAAAAAAGAAAAAAAGAATAGAAATAAAATAAGAAAAAGATTATTTTTCGATCCTACGGAGAGGATCGTAAAAATAGGAGAAAGAAAAGATTAGGAAAAAGAAAGAAGAGAATAGAACCTGTAGTTTCCTTTAGGTGGAGAATCCTCAGAGAAAAGTTTTCTTTTGAAGAAGTGCTGAAATATTTCTTGTCTTGTAGAAGAAATAAATTAAGTTTGTTTAATAATTTATTTTTTTTCTTTTATTTATAACAGGAAATAATTATTTGTTAGTTTAATACAATTCTTTATGTATGTTTGTCGAATAGAAAGAATACAATGTGAACGTGTATTCATCGCAACGCGATGTTTTTTTATTTATTCAATATTCACACTTTACTTCATTGTTCAATTTTCGTAATTCTCTTTTTTAATGATAAAAAAATATATTTAATTAAATTAATTATTAATTAAAAATGAGCGTAGCAAACTTTCTTTCCCAATCTAGAAATTGCTTTCCCAAAAAATATGTACTATTTAATGCCAAAAGAAATTAATTTAAATGTTTCCTAAAATGCACAACTCATCAGGGCGCAATCTAGGCTAATTTATTTTACAAAATTTAAGAAACTGTTTTTCCGAAAAATATGTACTTTTTAATGACAAAAGAAATTAATTTAAATGATTCCTAAAATGCACAAGTCTTACACTTACACATTGTAAAAAATCTCTTTTTCTACTCAAAAAAATAGAAAATTGTTGTTAAGTAGTTATTATTTGTTAATATAGGAGATTAATATATTTGAATGTCAGGTTAGGTAGCAAAAGAGACAGTTTAAGTTTATCTCGTTGACAATTGTGATGAAAGCATGTCTTCCAGTATTTTTCTTACTAATTAGTAGAGCAGATAACTTTACCACTCTTAAAATTGAACATTTTTTGCTTTTTCGGGTGGTTCAATGATGCCGCACTCACTGTATTCACATGACATTTATAACAAAAATTGTTTATAATAAATTTGTGTAAGATTTAAAGTTCTTTATCACATCGGAATATTGAAGTTGACACCCTAAGCGAAATAAATTACAAGTTTACTAATTTTTTAAAACTTCCTATTTCAATAAAAAACGTCATTATAATTTCACAAAATTTTTTGTTTTGTACGTGAAAAACAGTTTTTTAGTTATTCTTTGTAAATAATAAACCTACGTGTCGGAAATTTTTGGACATAGTCTGTATCGGTAATACTAACTTATATATTGAATAAAAAAAAATTTCACTCAGTCATTTCTCAGAAAATTAAAGTGGTTCACTGTTGACGCTGGTTCAATGTAGCCTACTCTCCCCTAAGTTATCTTTTATTTTATACTAAATAATCTTCGTATTTCATTCTTTTATTAATTCTGTCTGTCCACACTTTCTTTATTATATGCTTTTTTCTATAACAAATTTTTTTAACTGATATAAATTATGCAAATTTTTCTCTTTTTTATTTATAAAAATATTAAATAAAATTGTAAATTTAAAAAAAATTATGATTAAGGAAATATACACAATTTATTCATAACTTTTATTTCTCAAAAACAATATTGTTCATAAACTCATTCTTCTCTTTTGCAAAAGACACATTACATATTCCCGTTTCTTAATATTTTTGTAGAAAATTCTCAATTTTCATAAAGAAATGATTTGCATTATTTCTATTTCTTAAATACAATTGCTTGAATAAAATAAAAAGTTTTTTATAAATAAAATTGTTTATAATTTCTATTTGTCAATTACGAATTTTAATTAAAATTTAAACTTTTTAAATTTTTAGAAAATAAAGGAAAAAATTTTACTCAAAAAAATGTTCTGTTACATTTATTTATTAATTTCTTTTAAATTATTCGAAAACATCAATAATTTTTTTTTTTAATAAATATTTTATTATTATTCTTTTTCCATATAAATTAAGATTTCCAGAAATTTCAAATTCAAACATTTTTGAAATTAAACAACTTATAAAAAATTGTTATAAAACATGAAAAAATCGTTCACTCCGAGTCTTCCGCTCGGAGCAATAGATAACTTCATGTTTAATAAGAGTTAAAGAAGACTGAGTGAAAAAATCATTATTTTATATTTTAAGAAAATTGTTACTGTAGGTATATTCTTCAAAATTATTTTTATCATTTAAATTAAATTATTATTTTCTAAAATTTTTAATTAATATTTATAAAAATAATTCAATTTAAAAAAAATTCTTATTTATAAAAGGGTCAGTCCATTATATTTCATCTAAAGTCGTTGCGGCCTATTTTTAATAAAATCTCATAATTTGTAAAAATGATGTTTAATATCCATAAAATTCATTTTTAAGAATTATTTTATAAAATGTTTTGAATTTAACTTAGAATTATAATTTTTAAGTTGAGTTGCACAGAAAAAAGGTTAGATTGATAGTTATGAAAATTTAATAAAAAAGCATAGAAATACTTTAAACAATGCAAATTTCTTGATTGATATTTGCTAAAAATGAGCTAATTTACTTGTATAAATAGATTATTATGTAAACATACCCAAAATAATAGATAAAAATTAATTTTAAAATTTACCTATTGTAACGATCTTTACGTTTACTTGCGGATCTTACCCGCCAATCGTTACAAAAATGGCAATTTACGGATTCCAAATTGCCGAATTATAAATTCCACACTTCGAACTTATAATACACCATCGATGACCCGTTTTAGGGAACTTTCCCGGCGCCAGGTAGGTAATCTACCCGGATCACGATGCTGTAACAAAACAAAGAACTTTCCCGGACTAGCTCTTACCGAGCTCAATATTTTACTTACGAAGTAACGTTTTATATTGAAATAATAGGGCGCGAGTACCGCACACAGAGGAGAGAGACATTTTGAATTTAACACACAAATAAAACAAATGAATAAAGAAAATTATAAGAACACACAAGCAGATTATTTTCTTTTAAATCACTCTTCTTTTTATTTTAAACTTTGAACTTTGTGAAGAGAACTGAGAACTTCCACACGCTGGTGATTGCGACGGTCGACCGAAAATGGCGGCGTCCTATCGGCTTGCCATGAGGTCTTCCTTCTCGATACTATTTCTCGGTCACACCGTACACCGGTGATAATCCCAAGATAACGGGGAAGATGTGCACCGGACACTAACCTTTTGCTCGCTCCAGGAATGCACGATAATCCATTTTGGCTCTTTTTCTTTTACAATGAACTGACAACCGTGGTGATACCGTAATTGCGAATCGGCAGCCAGGCACGAACTGTCGAAATTAGGTTAATTGACATCCTGCTTCGGTCCCGTGTATATGTCATGCGCACCTTGGGTTCGCCCCAGCAGCATGATAACAGGCCCAACATCTATGACAGGTGGTTACCAGTTGACAGTAGATTTGTGCCGATTAATATTAATTGTTGACACATTTTCGGTCGGTTAATAATTAAATAACAATAAATAACATTGTGTTTTCTAATCAACCAAAACGTGTGGAATTCTCTTGAGATAAACAATATGATTTTTATACAACTCAACATTTTTGTATTATATTGATTCTATACAATTCAACAAGATAATAATAAAGTAAAATGTTGAGTTCGATTCTGGCTACCGCATTTAATTTATAATAATTAATCAAGAATTAACTAAATAAGTTTCGGCGAAAACTAAATTCGGTTTTTATAACGTGATTATTTAAAATCAACGTTACAACTCCCCTTGGCCTAGCCGAAACATATCCCTGAACTTCATCGGGTTTATGACCAGAACACCTCTTACTCGTTATCTATTTTTGTTATCTTTGATTTAGAAACTCTTAATAACCCTTAAACCTTTATCGATCTTACATGGTACGTGATGCTTTGGAAAATTAGTATTTCATCAAATCTATTACCTTATTACGTACAATGTCCTTTCTACCTACCTTTTGTTTTTCATTTGAACCGTTAGGTACCGTTGTCCTCGGATTCTTTTTTTAACAAATATTTAGTGTTTCTTGATGACAAAGGTGAGTCGATAGGTCAAGAATGGTTCACAACAACAAAATTCAAATTTTTAATTATTCAATTGAAAACTTTTAAGAAGAGAAAAAAAACTAAACGTAATTATTTGAAATATAAACAACAACAAACCAAAGGATTAGTATCTCCCTCGAAAAGGTTGACGTTGTTGCTCTTTTCTAAAATGGTTAATGTTTTACCATTAAAACAAAACTAACATGCCTATTCTAGTTTTCTTATTTACATTGACGAGTTCTATTTTCAAGAGATTCCTCTTATGGGCTATCTCTTTCTCCCCCATCCCTAGGTTCTCTGTAGGGGACCAAGAGTTTTATAGGGAACCTACCTAGTGATCTACCTTCATTTGTCGCGATTTCGTATACGGAAGGTCCTAAAATTCGTATTACTGTAAACGGTCCCTGGTTTTTACCACCGAACGCTCGTGTGATTTTCTTGCTAGCGGATGAAGTTACTTGTTCCTTGCACATGACTTTATCTCCTACTTGGAATACTACGTTTCGACGTCTTTTGTCATAGTGAATTTTCTGTCTGTCAAAAGCGCTGTCCATTTGTAGCGAGACGAGGTCTTGTAACTCTTTTAGTTTCTCTATTCGCTCTAACCATTCGTCTTCGTTTGTCGCTTCGAATTCTGTCGGTTTTTCCGTTCTGTACCGTAAATTATTATACGGCCTAGGTTCCCTTCCCGTATTTAGAAATGCCGGGCTTACACCAGTACTACCGTGTACTGCTGTATTATACGCAAATCTAAAGTCTTTTAGGTATACGTCCCATTTGGTGTGATTTTTGGAAACGTACGCTGAAATCATTGTTTTAATTACTCGGTTTACCCGTTCTACCGGATCGAATTGCGGGTGGTATACTGAAGTAAACGAGTGTTTGATTCCGTACGCTTCGGTTAACCCTTCGAACGCTTGATTTACATATTCCGTACCATTATCCAAAACTAATACTTGGGGGGCTTCCCATTGGATGAGAATTAAGTCCTCGAAAGCTTTAATTATCGTTTTCGCGTTTGCTTTGCGCATCGGGGCTAATTCTATCCAACGAGTGTATAAGTCTTCGAAAATTACTAAATATTGAAATCCTAGCGAACTTTATGGCCATAGGCCCATAACATCTGTCGCAACTACTGACCACGGTGTTTGTATTACCCTTTTCCCATGAGTCCTGCCGCGGGTCTTTGATCGGGTTTGATCTTCTGACAAGTGTCGCATGTTCCTACCCATTCTTTGATATCGCGGTACATACCTGGCCAGTAATACTGTACAGATACTCGTCTGTACGTTTTTTCTATCCCAAGGTGACCTGCTTGGGGTTTGCAATGTGTCTCGTTAAACACTTCTTTTCTCTGTTCTTTAGGAATTACTAATTTCCACGCGTCGAGGTCGTCGATTACCGAATCAATTAACGGGTTTGGGCGATTATGGTAAAGTTTACCGTCGGTTACCTTCCATCCGTGGAATTTTCACGGAGTTTCATTCACTTCCTTCACACGTTGGCAATACCATGCATCTTCCACTGGTTCCATAGCGGCTATCGGTAGCGCCATCTCCTCTTCATACATTCTCGATAGTGCATCAGGAACCAAGTGTTCTGAACCTTTGCGATGCACTACGTCGAAATCGTATTCTAGGAGATCTAACGCCCACCGAGCCAAGTCGGATTATGCAAGTTGTGAAGCCAGCGTAGTGAACTGTGATCGGTAATGACCGTGAAATGAAACCCTTCGAGTTAATGGCGGAACTTCTTTACCGCCCAAATTACCGCGAGGCATTCTTTTTCGGTGACCGAGTATTTCCGTTCGGCTGCTGTTAACGTTCTGCTCGCGTAAGCTATTGCTCGATTTTGCCCTTCTTGTACTTAGGTTAGAACTACACCAATACCGAAATCGCTCGCGTCGGTTTGTAATTCAAACGGTAACGTAAAGTCGGGGTATGTCAGAGTTGGAGCTGTCATGAGTTGTTCCTTAATACTGTCGAACGCGATTTGTTGGCTCTCATCCCATTCCCAGGAAACGTTTGTCCTCAACAATTTGTTTAAGGGCTCTGCTAAGGTGTCTAATTGGGGAATGAAATGTCTATACCATGACGCCATTCCTAAAAATCGTCTTAGTTGTTTAACCGTTTTTGGCTCGGTGTACGTGCGGATGGGTTCTACTTTCTCTGGGTCTACTTGTAAACCCTCGTGGTTCACAATGAATCCTAAACACCTTGTGGATGTGACTCCAAACTTACTTTTCTCAGGATTAATTGTAAGACCTGCCGCTTGCAAACGATCTATTACTAGTTTGAGCCATTCTTTATGTTCTTCTAGAGTCTCTGTCACTATTACTATAGCATCTAGATACGCGTATACGTATGGTTTCATTTCTGGTCCGATCAGAGAATCGATCATTCTCTGAAATGTCGCTGGGGCACCTGACAACCCAAATAGCATACGAGTGAACTGAAAAAGTCCAAGACCTGGAACTGTGAAAGCAGTATATTCTTTACTTTTTTTCGAAAGGAGGATCTGATGATAACCCTATTTCAAATCTAAGGTCGTAATATACTTGGCTTTTCTGATCTTTTCCAGTATCATGTCCATTTTCGGTAACGGATACGCGTCGGTTTTGGCTATTTTATTAAGCTTCCGGAAATCTATACATAATCGGTAAATTCCGTTCGCTTTTCGGACCATAACTACCGGAATCGACCAACCACTTTTAGACGGTTCTATAATTCCTTCGGCTAACATTCTTAACGCGTCGTCGTGCATCGCTTTCAGTACTTTCGGCGATACCCTATAATACCGTTGTTTGATAGCTGGGTGATTCTGTACGTCAATTACGTGTTCTGCGCGGTCTGTCGCGGGTAAGTTATCTGGTACTAATCTCAGTATAGAAGAAATAAATTGTTCTAAGTAGTTTCTCTCTTCGGCGGAGATTACTTTTATCCCGCTTACTTGATCTACTTCCTGTGGGGTGTTTTCTTCTGTGACTTTAATTGCTTCTATACCCTCTTCTGCATAATGGTGTACCGTGTCTGGGTAGTCGGCCATGTACCATTTTCTTTGACTACCATCGAGTACCACGCCAAAGGTGTGAATAAAGTCCACTCCCAGGAATACCTGTTCACCCATTCCTGGGACGATCAACACCTTCATCATGCGAGATACCCGATCGACCTCTATTGGGAGATAGCAGACTGCTTTTACTGGACGAACCGTACCGTCAGCTGTCACGACTGCTTTTTCGGTTGCCGGTTGCAATTCCGCTTTGTACTTGTCGGCAATTGCTAAACCGATATCTCCCAATACTGTGCGCGATGCACCATTATCTATCAAGGCTTGTACGTTATGGATATTACCTATCCGTATATTCGTGAATACCCTTAAACTAAAACCTTTGTCTTCCGCTGGCGGTTCCCTAATTTCTAATCGCAGCGGTTTTTGTTCTGGTACTAACTTCGGTTCGATGTCCGATTTCAGAAGTGACATAATCGCCTGGTTTTTCTCCCAAGGACATGCACCATTTATTCCCTCAACGCGATCGTTTAGCAAGACAGTTTGGTTGGCCTCGAATTTACTGGTGGCCTTCCGGTTTTTCGACTTCTTGTTAACGGTCTCCACGGATTTTCGGTTTTCTATGAGTACGGGTTCGGATTGTTTCGCGGTTTTTTCTATTACTGTTGTTGAGGTCTGTTCTTTTTCTAAGGAGGAAGAGTTGACCTTTACTTCTCCTCCTTTTTCAAGTTTCCCGGACAACCTTCGCACGTTTTTGTTGTTACTCCCTCTTTACTACAACGCCTACAATAGTCGTTTCGTTTTTGTTAAGCTCAACCTGTTTGAAAATGTCCTACTTTCTTACAATTCCAGCAAACTACTTCTTTTTGATTAGAATTGTTTTCTTTATCGGTTTGAGAACTCAATGCCCAGTGGGCACCCTTGTTCAAAAGACGTCCTAAGGATGTCTTTTTGCGGACGTCTTTTGGACTTGTACAAAAAGACGTCTTTAAGACGTCTTAAAGACGTCCTATTCATGTTCTATGTCTTGGCCATTAGATGTCTTTAAGGT
Source organism: Leptopilina syphax (assembly GCA_032872505.1). Classification (NCBI taxonomy): domain Eukaryota; kingdom Metazoa; phylum Arthropoda; class Insecta; order Hymenoptera; family Figitidae; genus Leptopilina; species Leptopilina syphax. The sequence continues at coordinate 22,275,619 of CM065471.1, forward strand.
GTCTAAAAGACGTCTTTTTCATTCAACATTTGAAAATAGAAAAATTTTCATAAATAGAAAATATTATTAATAAAAACGATGAGATAGTCGATCACTCCGAGTCAGGATCCTGACTCGGAGTGATCGACTATCTCATCGTTTTTATTAATTTATCGACCGAGTGATAACATCATTACTACATATAGAAAATATTATTTTCTAAGTGCAACTTGGACTTAGAAATTTTTGAATGTGAAATTCATTGGAATTTTTCTAAGTTAAATTCATTTCATTGACAAGTGAGATCGTTAACTTTGTAGAGGTTCATATCTGTCTTGAACGGCTGAGGTGCTTAAGGCGCAGTGTTTCAAGCCCAAGGTATCCGAGTTCGATCCCAGCTTCGTAGGAATTTTTTCATTATTTCTCCACATTTTAGAAAAAATAAAATTAAACTTAAAATAAATTTAATACAATATTACTGAATTTCAAATTAGAAAATGTTATAAAAGAAATGTTTATTTAAGATCTGAAGGAATGTAAAAAGGACGTCCAAAAGACGTCTTAAAGACGTCTTTTAGACGTCCCTTTTATGTCTTTTAGACGTCCAAAAGACGTCTTTTAGACGTACTTTAGACGTCCTTTTTTATGTCTTTTAGAAGTCTTTTGGACGTCTTTTGGACCAGACATAGAACGTCTTTTAGACGTCTTTTAGCTGTCTTTTTGATGACTCAGAGACATTGCCATCATTGTCCCCGAATCGTCCGCGGACAAGAAGGGACGTTTTTAAGACGTCTTTTAGACGTCCCTGTGCCCACTGGGTGTGGGCTTGGCTGTGTCTTTCTTACTATCCGAATCTTTGTGTGGCGAAGAGTTCTTTTTCTTGTTCCACTTGGAACCGCCGCCATTTTGTTTATTCGCGTTATTCTGATTGTTTGATAGGGATTGCATTTTACTACCTACCAACGCTGCTACTAACGCGTCCATTGTCTTTGACCAAACTTCGCTCGTATTTTCACCGACTGTTTTCGGATCGTCCGTTCCGCACGATTTTCCGATTTGATCCGGTTTTGAATCGATAGCCGCAATTTTGTTCGAGTCGATAGTACTTTTCTCCGCTCCTTTAAACGCGTATTCCGGAATTAGCGATTTTTCCGGTGCGGGTGGGAATACGTCGTCGGGATTCGTCATTATTGCTCTCTCGTATTCGTTTGTTAACTCGGTTAAACCGTTATAATCGAAAAATTCGTGTCGTCTTACTGCTTTCCGATAATCTGCCCTTAAATTCGCGTAAACTCGATCCATTTGAGCTGTCATGTCTATCGGTCGCCTTGATAGTTGATATAAACCATACATGCAGGTCAGAAAATCAATCGCTGGTTCCCCAGGACCTCGTCTTCGCGAAATAATCTGTTCTTCGAGCCTATCTTGGAACCTAGCATCACCGAAACGGTTTCTAAATTGGCTTTTACAATTTTCCCAAGAAAATAGAAATTGTCGGTTTTGACGATACCAGTGGGCTACTATGTCTGTCAAAAGAAATGGTATTGCTACAAGTAGTTCTTCGTCTGATAGAAAAGACGCGGCCCTACCTTCCTCAACTCGCCATAAGAAATTGTCTACACTAGCGTTTTTCTGTCCGTCGAAACTAATGTTCCAACTCCGAACGATTCTCGCGACATCTCTGGGTGGTCAGAATTGAGTGCTCGACATTTAGGAAAATCTAGGGGCTGGTTCCCATTGTCGAGTTAGGTCTGGGATGTATCCCGTTTGTCTGTTGCCGAAATATGGATCTTGAAACGCGTTACGGTATTCTGTGTCGTTTCTTTCTCCGTATTGTGTCGACTGTCTATTATAATCGTCGGGTGTCCAAACGGTTCTTGGGGATACCGGTCTATTGTCGGTTGGTAACCCCATGCTCCTTGTTGATCCCTGAAATCTAATTGTCCACGCGCGTTTCTGTAATTACTATCTACCGGATTTAGAGGGTTACCGTACGTGTCAGTTGGTCTGTTGGTTGACGATTCGCACCCCGTCACAGATTGTCCTGTGACAGTTGTTGTCGTATGACATGTTGGACATGTAGTCGTCACTGTCATTGGTTTTTCTGTCTGTTTCTGTACCAGTGTCGTCAGTGTTTCAATTTGTTTTCGCATAAGCAAAATTGACTCACGCAATTCTTGGGTTTCAGATTTGTCAAAAAATTCAAATCGGGGGTCTACTGTCACCCTATTTCTCGGATTTGTGTTAACGTGTATGTACGCTGGGTTGGGTGGGGGAAAGCTGGTTTGAAAATTTTCTGGTCTGTAAATTCTATTAATGTCATTAGAATTTTTATTTAAGAGATTCGTTTCTCCTGGATTAATAACCGGACTTTCGGGTAATTCAAAATTTCTGGCCGAGCCTGGTGTGTTGGGGGTAGATGTTTGCACTTCGTTACCGAATTTCGGAAGCGCCTCGTCACTGTCGTACCACAGGACTGCTGTATTGCCTTACATTCTCGCAATTAGTTTTTCTATTTTCGATTGAACTATCGCAAAACTACCGGAACTACTACAACCGTTTAATTCTAATTGGCGTTTCATTTCCTCAAAAGCGCGTACACCCCCTCCTAGCTGCTCTGCAAGACTTGGGCCTTGATTCGATTGGTCCCTAGTTTCATTGGACTCATGGTTTTCAGACTGATGTACCTGTACTATCGTTTCAATACTGTCTGTCTGCTCAGCAGTTATTATCTCGTCAGATTCCGTACTCGTACTGTCATTAGGGTCTTTCTGTTTGTCTGACATTTTTCGAAAATTAATCTTTACATATACAAAAGAAAGACTGGTAATCAAAATAAATTAAATTTCAATCTTTATTAAAAAATTTTCAAAGTCAACTGTTATTTTACGAAAGAAAAAAAAATTTTCCACAAAAGGAGAGGAAAAAAAATTACTTAAATTTATTGAAAATTATCAAAATTTAATTTCTCTTTCTATTATTTTCTCTTAGAATTCGTAAAAAATTCAAAAATTTCCAAAACCTTCCAAAATTTTTTTAAAATTAATAGAATAAATATTTAAATTTATTGAAAATTATCAAAATTCAATTTTTCTTTTAAATATTTTCGCTAGCAAAAAAAATCAAAAATTTCTCTTAACTTCCGCAAAAAAAATTTCAAAAATTTTCAATATTTCCCAAAATTTCCGGAAATTACCGCTTTTCCTTACTCTGCTTCCGATTGATTTCCAACTTTACTACAAATTTCACTATTTTTTAGAGTTAATTATAAGTTTGTTTAATAAATTTCTTAAATTACCGATAAATTTCCTAAAATTCTCGGAAATTACCGCTATTCACTCTTCGGTTTCCGATTATTTCCTATTATTTCTGAAATTTTTTTTTTCTTTGGAAATTAATTATCTGTTAATTTCTTAAATTTCATAAATTACCGATAAATTTCCCAAAGTTTCCGGTAAATTACCTACTTGAAAAATTTAATTAGGGTCCGTCGAAAAAAATTTCCTCTATCTATAAATTAATTTTTTAACTTTACACGAAATAATATTGCAAAATTTCATAAGTTACCAGTAAATTTCTTTCTTCTTGGGGTAACTTTCCTAATTCTAAATTTAGCTACTGTCGTTTAAGAAATATTTTCTCTTTCAATTCACTAAATTTTTGAACTTAATTGGAAATATTTCCAAAATTTCATAAATTCCTAATATTACGGGGTAATTTTTCCGAATAAAAAAAATTCTCTATTTACTTAAAAAATTTTATCGGAGATCGAAATTACCTGTAATTGCTTAATTTTATTTTTTTCTAATTATTTTGGAAATTTGATTACGTTTACTTAAATTTCCAAAATGTCTGGTAATTTTCTCTTTTATATCCAATGTCGAAAAAGGGAAAATTATTTTTAAAAATTATTATTTACCTGGTTAGGTAAATTACCATTAATTTTTTTTTAATAAATTTTCTAATCAAATAATATAATATTTCAACCTACTACAAATTATATATTTAAAATGAAAATAAAGGGACTTTTACTTGAGTTCGTGACTGTTTATTTCTCGATAAACAATAGAGAAAATTCTTTTCTACACAATTATTCTATTTTCAAAATTTATTCCTTCACCTCGGTCTTCGAGAAATCCAATAAACTTCTTAATTAAATTCAAAAAATATTTTTGGTAATTTTTCTATTTACTATTTACCAAATTTTTTTACTAAAAAAAAACTTTTTCTACTTTTCTCGAAGGTGGTAGGGGACACTGCAGGTACAAAAAAAATCTTCTTTCATGCTGAAAAAAATAAACAAAAAAACAATTTTCAAAGCATAATTTTTCTACAAAATTATTATAAAAATAAATTTTCGATTTTTTTCCCAGAAGCAAAAATAAATAGTACCTGTCAGATCGAAAAAGAAAAATAAATTTGAAAAGAAAAGAAAATTCAATTACTCACCAGTAGTGAAGGTTCTCATTTCGTTCTCTCACTTCACTAATTCACTAAAAATCCTTATATAATCTCTCTCGTCTGTCACGGCCCTTAAGTTGGGTGCCACTGTTGTAACGATCTTTACGTTTACTTGCGGATCTTACCCGCCAATCGTTACAAAAATGGCAATTTACGGATTTCAAATTGTCGAATTATAAATTCCACACTTCGAACTTATAATACACCATCGATGACCCGTTTTAGGAAACTTCCCCGGCGCCAGGTAGGTAAACTACCCGGATCACGATGCTGTAACAAAACAAATAACTTTCCCGGACTAGCTCTTACCGAGCTCAATATTTTATTTACGAAGTTACGTTTTATATTGAAATAATAGGGCGCGAGTACCGCACACAGAGGAGAGAGACAAGTTGAATTTAACACACAAATAAAACAAATGAATAAAGAAAATTATAAGAACACACAAGCAGATTATTTTCTTTTAAATCACTCTTTTTTTTATTTTAAACTTTGAACTTTGTGAAGAGAACTGAGAACTTCCACACGCTGGTGATTGCGACGGTCGACCGAAAATGGCGGCGTCCTATCGGCTTGCCATGAGGTCTTCCTTCTCGATACTATTTCTCGGTCACACCGTACACCGGTGATAATCCCAAAATAACGAGAAAAATGTGCACCGGACACTAACCTTTTGCTCGCTCCAGGAATGCACGATAATCCATTTTGGCTTTCTTTCTTTTACAATGAACTGACAACCGTGGTGATACCGTAATTGCGAATCGGCAGCCAGGCACGAACTGTCGAAATTAGGTTAATTGACATCCTACTTCGGTCCCGTATATATGTCATGCGCACCTTGAGTTCGCCCCAGCAGCATGATAACAAGCCCAACATCTATGACAGGTGGTTACCAGTTGACAGTAGATTTGTGCCGATTAATATTAATTGTTGACACATTTTCGGTCGGTTAATAATTAAATAACAATAAATAACATTGTGTTTTCTAATCAACCAAAACGTGTGGAATTCTCTTGAGATAAACAATATGATTTTTATACAACTCAACATTTTTGTATTATATTGATTCTATACAATTCAACAAGATAATAATAAAGTAAAATGTTGAGTTCGATTCTGGCTACCGCATTTAACTTATAATAATTAATCAAAAAGTTAACTGAATAAGTTTCGGCAAAAACTAAATTCGGTTTTTATAACGTGATTATTTAAAATCAACGTTACACTATGAAATGTCAAAAGTAACTACATTTTAATAACATTTTCTAAAAAGTTTATAAATATAAAAAAATTTATTGTTATTATTTAATGTAAAGTATTTTCAATGTACTTTCATAATATGTGCTAACTTTTTAATTTTATAATATAGAAATATGAAAAATTTTACCTTTAATATTAAGTGTTTCATGATTTTCAGTGATTTTAATCACTTATTTCTTCTCAGGTGCAAGACTAAAAAATCCAATTTTTGTCTTAATATTTAAGTTTGACCTTCTTTTTCACCCTATTAAATTTTTGTGATGGAAAACGAGCTAGTTTTCAGTTTAAATTTAGTTTAAAAAATCTGCTGAAAAAACGAATTTTTTAAACATGAATAAAACTACAAAGTAGCTCGTTCTCCACCACTAAAATTTAATAGAATGGAAAAGAAGTTCAAACTTAAATATTAAGACAAAAATTGTATTTTTTAGTCTTGCACCTGAGAAGAAATAAGTAATTAAAATCAATGAAAATCATAAAACACTCAATATTAAAGGTAAAATTTTTCATATTTCTATATTATAAATTTAAAAAGTTAGCACATATTAGGAAAGTACATTGAAAATACTTTACATTAAGTTGTAATAATTTTTTTATTATTTATAAACTTTTTAGAAAAATGTAATTAAAATGTAGTGACTTTTGACATTTCATAGTTAAGTTTTAAAATCAATTTTTATCTATTATTTTGAGTATGTTTACATAATAATCTATTTATACAAGTAAATTAGCTCAATTTTAACAAATATAATTCAAGAAATTTCTATTATCTAAATTATTTCCATGCTTTTTTATTAAATGTACATAACTGTCAATCTAACCTTTTTTCTGTGCAACTCAACTTAAAAATTATAATTCTAAGTTAAATTCAAAAATTTTTATAAAATAATTCTGAAAAATAAATTTTATGGATATTAAACATAATTTTTACAAATTATGAGATTTTTTTAAAAATAGGCCGCAACGGCTTCAGGTGAAATATAATGGACTGACTCGAAAATAATGGGATTATTGCGAAGATATTTATAAAATGTTGTAAATAACGGAATTCCTGTGAAAATATTATTATTTATGAAAATAATTAAATCTTTGCTTACACTCCGCCGCTGGTTGTCCACTGCCGAACGTCATTGATGTCTTTGATGTGCTGGGAAAAGCAGGTCCACTGCCAATCATCATTAATGTCTTTGATGTGCTGGGAGAAGTGGGCCCGCTGCCAGACACGACTGGCATCATGGATATATTATTCGGTAGACCTTGCCGTGGGGCGGGGCTTTTCACTAAATAAGGGCAACCAAACAGCAAGAAAGAATGGATTCACAAAGTTCAAAGAAGGTACCCCAAGTGAGCAGGCTGGAAACGGAAAATCTCACCATCGGTCCCAGGACTGATGCTTAAGTGCGCGCGGATTGTAGGGGCGCACAATTTCTTGCAGTGCCACAGGTTATCGTGGAAAGATTAGATCCTCAGGAGTGTGTCAAGCTGCAGTAGCAGATAGACCGTACATAGCGCTATCCACTCAGAAGTAGACAACGAGGTGAGAGAAGAGACTCGTGAGATATGCTTGCGGCTCAGAAAGGAGGAGGCGACTTGCCTCGACAAAATGGATTTGGAGGTCGCAAAGATGATAAAGTCTTGCGACATTCAGAAGAACGTCAATAGGGCGGTAAAAGATGGACTCAGAGCCATCGAAGTCCTGCTGAAAGAGGCAAAAGTAAAGCATGCCGCTGCCTATGAGTCGGACTTTGATTTCGCATGCGTTTTCAGCGGTGCGGAGTGTAACCGCAAGGACCGTAAGGAAGAGAGAAAGCGTTCCTGTAGGCGTGATCTCAAAAGCGTCATAAGAGATGCTCAAAAACGGAAACGAGAGGGTGACATTCCAGAGAAGACTCGAACAAAAACTTTTTTTATCTTAAGGTACTACTACCCACAAAGCACAGTTATTTTCTGCAAGTTTGCTGCAAATTTGCCATGCAAAGTTCGCAAATTTGCCTTGCAAGTTTGCAGCAAACTTGCACAAAAATAAAAATGTCACCCACTTGGCAAGTTTGCGTTGCAAACTTGCTGCAAATATGACAAGTAAAATTTCTGAAAACTTGCAAGGTGTGAATTTCGTGAAAATTTAGAATTTCAAAATTTTGTGAATTGCAAATATATTTGAGGCACAAAATAGAAAGAGTAAATAATTAAATTTTTTAAGAATATTTTTAAAATTTATTAACGTACGGTAATTATACAAATAAACTCTTTGACATCGTAATCTGAAGCAGCTTAAAACATTTCTAATTAACTTTATTTTGCTATTACAAGACATTACAAAATAAAAACATATAATATTATACTCCGATGAACTAATTCTGCTTTATCAAAAATAAGTGTGAACACTTTTTTAAACTCTCACATTTGGTTTTTGTACAAAACATATTAGTGTAACTGTTTTTATAAAATATATTTAAATAAAAAATTATTGAATAATGAAATGCTTACCTAATATTTTACTTCATAATATTAAAAATATGTTAAATTAATAAAGAAGCATCTAACTTCAATTTTAAACAATTCTTTCATTCATTTTTGATAACAGATTTTCTAATTTAAATATAGAAAATATATTTTTTTTAAATGTAAATAAAAAATTTGAAAATTATTTTAGTGGATTATTATAATTATAACCAGAATCCATCAGACGAACTTAATTTTTTTCAACAGTAGGATGGAATTTCTGAAATAAATAAGAAAAATGTTATTAATCAATAGCCAAAAATATATTCTTTAGATATCAGAAATTATTTCTAGAAATTATCAAATTTTTCTAAAAATATATTCCTAATATTATTGGATATAAAATAATAAATCAATCCTTTCATTTTTTTACTTAGTAATACCTGTGTCTTTGATTTAATTTTCATTTAATTCTTCTTCATCATCAACTTCTTCCTCCTCTTCATCCTCTTCATCTTCTTCGTCACTCAAAGTTTGCTCTCTTTCCCTTGCTGCTTGTTTTTCTAAACGTTCACTATAAAATATAAAATTCATTTTTACTCTTAAAATTATATAAACCTAGTCGAAAAAGTTAAATGGATAGAATAATGTTTCTATAGAATCCTTCTACACAAATTTTACTAAATTTTAGTAAACTTCGATTATAAAAGATAAATTTTGTAAAATAATTTTTTTAAACAGTCACAAATCAAAAATATAGATCAGAGTTTACTTACTGTGAACGATCCAAATTATTCTTGCATTGATACAGCCACTGTTTAATTCCACCTTTTATCTCTTCCACGTCCGTTCTCGGAATCATTTCCATGACTGTATCTATAATAATTTAAAAGGAAAGAAACAGTGTATAAAGAAGAAAATAAAATGTTTTAAGATTCACAATTTAAAATCGGCATTACCAGGGCTTGAACCAGTGAAAGTATTTAAAATTATGAACTTTACGGAACAAAAATGAAATAATTACATTTTTCGAGGAATTCGATTAAAATTGTATTAAAAATATTTGAAGTTCAGCGAAGAGTTTTATTATTTAAGAAAATAATTGAATTCCTAAAAAGAATTTTAGTATTAACGAAAATAATTAAATCTCTCTAAAAATGTTATTATTTATGAAAATCATTGAATTATTACGAAGAAATTTGTAAATAATTGAATTGAATTTCTGTAAAATTTTTATTATATTATGAAAATAATTAAATGTTTGCGTAGTATTTTATCAGATTTGTTTTAAATAATTGAATTTCTTAGAAAAATTTTATTATTTATAAAAATAATTGGAACATTGACAAGAATTTAAAAAAATTTTTAAATGCAATTGAATTTCTGCAAAGAAATTTATTACTTTTGAAGATAATAGAATTTCTGCAATTATTTGTAATTTCTCTAAAATTCTCAAAATTATATCGTACAATTTACAAAATTTTCGTTCTTTTTCTATCAAATTACAGACTTTACGGCCTTCAAACAAATTTACGGATCTAGTTCGAGCCCTGCATTACACTGAAAAAAATAATAATCAGAATGTAACTTTTACTCAGGCAACTTTTGCCTAAGAACAAAAGCAAAACAGGCAAAGCAATTGTTTCATTAAAAAAAAAGTAATTTTTGCCTTAAGTAAGGAAGTTTTGCCTTAATTTAAGGCAAAAATTGCTTTTTTTAAAAAAACAATTAATTTGTTTGTATTGCTTTTGTTCTTAGGCAAAAATTGTCTGAGTAAAAAGCATATTCTGACTATTATTTTTCTCAGTGTTTAATATTTAATATATTTTTTAAATTAAATATTTTTTACCACATATCACTGAAGTTAAATTTAAATCTTCAAAATTCTCCTTTTTACCACTCCTTCCTTTGAATGTGAAAAGTAGTCCAGTTTCCAATGTTAAGATTTTATACATCATGTTGCTTACTGTCGTATTGACGTTAGTTGCTCTTTCAAGGGATTTCAGTGATTTTTTTAATTTATCTTTAAAATTTGTTGATTTTTTTAACCGCTTCTCAATTCTTTTTATTGTTTTTAGACTTGCTGCTGGAAAGATTTTCAAAGCACTGTCCTTAAAAGGTGTATTGTTTTCCACTGCCATGTTACTTTGATTACCGTGCATGGATTTTAATACAACCCCAATAGATGTAACTCTCTTCAAAATCAATTTTGTGTCTTCTGTAATACAAATTACGTAATTGTAAAAATGTCTTTAGAATAGAGTGGAGTGAAAAAGCCATGATTAAAAAAAAGCAATTTGAGTTTTATACAAAAACTATTTGTGTAATTATTACAACTAGTTTTGATGAACAAAAAAAAGTGATATTTGTTTCACATTAAATTTAATTTATTTTAACCTATTACTTTACATTTCGCCTCAAATAAACGGAAGACTAATTCTACTTAAAAAATGATATGTATGTATTAATTCATATTATGTATGAAAATTTTTAAATAGTATATAAAGTGTATAAAAAAAGTTGTGTCAATGCTAGAATATTTTAAAAATAACATTATTTTTATATAAATAAATAAACAATTTGAAAAATAAATCTTAATCACATCTTTTGGTTTAATCACAAGATAGCTTTTGAACCCCACCAGATGGTGTGAAAAAGCCACTTGTAATACTTTTGTAGAACACGTATAGCTCGGTCCTTTTATAATCTATAAAAAATTTTCCACAATTATTTTGAAGGTTAATAACTAAACTTTCCGTACCAAAAATTAAAAATTTCCGATTTTGTAAAGTAATAAGTAAAATAGTGGCTTATTTGACCCACCTATACTCTGCTCTGAAAAGTTTTAAAAGATCTATCCTTAGCAACTTGTTTTTAATTTAAGAATACACTTTTTGAATGCATTAAATTTTTAAATGATAAATTTTTATGAATTATAAAAAACTGTACCTTTAATGGAATCACGAGAACTATTTTCTTTGGAAGGTGCAGAATTTCCACTATCAGAAACAATTTCCTTGGGAGTTTCTGGATTTTCGCCAATAGTCATTTGACTAGACGGTGCACCATTGTCATGATTAGAAGTAGTTTGATCCAATAACTCACTATTTATTTCTTCTCGAATTGAGTCGTCTTTATCTCCATCATCTCCAGTTTGAGGAACTTGTAGTACCATCTCTTTTTTACCATTTAGAGATACATGATTAGTAGGTTTTGCTGTAACGGTAAATATAAAGATAAATAAGGTGTAAATTTTTTATTCAATCGTATAATGACATATTCAAATTTCCAGCCACAAAGAATTTCTCATTTTCGTTTTTCCTAAGTTTTTCTGAATTTTTAGGCAGAATTTTTATTTTCTTAAGAAGAATATTCAAGTAAAAAAATAAAAAACTAAAAGTGAAACAAATAATGCAAAAAAAGATAATTAAAAATAAAAAATTAACAATTTCGATTAAATTCTTACATTATCTTAATATTCCTAACAAATTAACTTTCCCTGATTCTTCCTAGATTTTTCAAACCAATAACAACTCTGCTTATAAGTTTCTTTATGAATCTAATACGTCCACACTATCAATTAATTACATAAATTTTTAATGAAGTAAAATTTAAAATAATTTGAAATTCAGAAAATTTAAAGAAATGTGAAAAATCAATGAAATACGTAAAAGAGGAAACAATTTTATAAAATAGAAAAAATAAAAAGGTTTTTTAAAATTCCTAGACAATACAATAAAAAAAAACCATTTTTACCGTTCTCAATTCTCACATGAGAAATATTCTCTTTAGATACTACAGCAATTTCATCATCCATTCTTTCATCATTTCCTCCACCTTCTAGTTGTTCGTTGCCATCTTTATACTCATTTGAATTAAATTCAGGTCCCATTTCTTTTTTGGTTTTTGGAAATATATTATTTGTCAGCTTAGCTGTAACGATAAATATAAAAAAATTATTTCAGAAATTAAAAAAATGAAATGAAAGAATTAAATATGGATAATACAGTAATATTTTTCAAAAAATCAATATTATATGCTCCTTGCTGAAATAGGGGTTTCTTACTTCAGTAATAAGACAATACTTACGTGAATTTTTACGTGAGATTTTGATATGTGTGCATTGCTCTGGAGTAAGAGTTGGTAAAAATTAACGAAAAGAAAATCTTGATTTTTATATAATTTAAATGAATTTCCTTTAAAACAGTAATTTAGTTGATTTAGAAGGAGGCAAAGTGAAAGTTGTGCAAGAAATCATTGAAAAACATGTCAATTAATTATTAATACAGCTGAGCATAAGGAATCGATTAAGTGAAAATTATGACAAACGAATTAGTAAAAGCTCTATTGAAAAAATAAGAATAGCAATATGTTACAAAAAAATTTGTTCTGCCTTATGTGAAATTGCAAAAAGTTTACTTTCGATTGATTTTTATTCTACAAAATTGAAATATAATCCTTATTCAAAGTAAAAAAAGTAACAAAAATAAATATCCTATAAGATTTTGTAATCCTTTTCTTCACAATGAGTCACACAATATAATTTAAAACACTCTGGTTTTTAAAATAAATAGATACCTAACGGTTTTCTATTTTGCTGCAATGATACATTATCACTGCAATCAAAATTTTCGTATGTTTTACGACATCTAGAAGATCTGGTTTTTTTTAACTTTTCATAGTTTTTGTTGTCGTCACTTTCGACTGATGACATCATTTCATGTAATTTCAATTTCTCATTTGCTCCTTCGTAAGTGTCTGAAATAATTATTTATCAGTTATAATTCTTAAAAAGTTTAATTATTTTCAATAAAATTTGAAAAAAATTTAATTATTTAAAAAATGTTATGATTTACTTCTTTTAAACATTAAAATACACTTTCTTATTATTTTGTTAATTAATTTTATTAATTAATGTAATAAAATTTATTATTTACATAGAAACAATTATTTTATTATTAATATTATTACTATTATTATCCGCTTTCAACAATTTAAAAAAATTTATATTAATAATCATTGTATTCCGGTAAATCTGTTCACAGTTTGAAGTTAGTTGTTTGCTATTTTGTTTCCTGATTTCCTTTATTAATAATTTTTCTTTTAGAATATTTTCAATTTAAAAATTAATTTATTAAAAATCTTTGAATTTTTAATAATCTTATTTAAATTCTTTAAAAATGTTTCTTTTTGTTTTTTTAAATAATGTAGTTTTTTTAATAATTTTAATTGCAATTTTGAATATAGGTAATTGAATTAAACAAACAATTAGAATAATTAAATATTTGATTATAAAAGTTTATTACATTGATTAAAATTTTGTAAAAAAATTGTATTCTTTCGAAAAATATTATTATTAAAAATTCTAAAAATAGTTAAATTGTTTTAAAGGATTTATTAGAATTTTAGAAAATATTGAAATTTTTCGAAAAATATTATTAAATATTAATAAAAAAATTGACTTCCTTTATAAAATAATATTAAAATTGTATTAACATTAAATGAATTTTTGCAGAGAATTTCATACTATTCATAAAAATCATTAAAGAGTTTTGAAGGATTTATCAAAATTTTAGAAAATTTAATTGAATTCTTTTGAAAATTTTATAACGATTTAAGAAATAGTGTAAATTTTATTAAAAATAATTTAATTCTTTCGTTAAATTTTATTAAAATTTTGTTGAAAATAATTGCATTTTTTCAAATATTTTACTTTTTAGTAAGAACTATTTAGAAGAATTATATTAAACATTTTAAATATATAAAGTATAATATTTAATTATGTATAATTATATAAGTTTTTATAAACATTTTATTTTAATTTTTAATCAATATATTACAGTATATCATCAATTGGGGCAGTATCTAACAATTTAAAGTTTTCATCTTAGAAGGGGAATCACACGACTTTCATTTTCTTTCAGCGTAGTCAGCGTAGTCATAAAATCTCTTCCACGCCAAAAACATTATCTTTTTTATACGTTTCCTTTTAATAGCCGCTTAATTTAATGAAAATGTTTTAAAATGTTTTTAAAACATTCAAGACATTTTTAAAACTTTACTGATTTAAAAAAAAAATTAATTTCAAGTCATTTAAATTAACCTAATAGCAAAAAATTTTATTTTTACTATTCTAAAATTGAATTTTCGTTTATTATGAAACAATGAAAGAGATTTTTTTTGCAATTTCTATCCAATTTTTACTTAAGAAAAATTTTACAATTTTTATTCTTAATAACTAAAAAATTTTTATAAAAAATATATTAATTTTAGCTTAAAAAAATATTAAGAGTTTTTAAATCGTTTTTTACATAAGAGTTTGTAAACTTCAAATTTGACCTTAAAACTCTAAAAAAATGGTAGTTTTATAAAAAGTGGTATTAAACTATACTTACTTGCAAAGCTTAGCACTGAACAGGAAAAATTATCCCAACCTTCTGAATCTGTTGAAACCTCGTTTTTTGAAAGAAGGAAGCGAACAATTGTTAATGAATCGGCAGATGATGGATAATACGCCGATGATAAAATTCGATTTTTGTCAGGAACCAGCCAAGCAGACCTGACGATTGCTTACCCTTCATCGAAAGCAACTACAGCAAATTCTTTCATGACGTGTGAAAAATAATACGAGTTTAGAAAACAATTATCACCTTAAGAGCACTTATCACTTGAACCGCGGTCACAATAAGAGCAATATATGAACGATAATACTATATACTGGAAAATATTTGGAGACGCATAAAGACTATTGCAATTCTCACTCTTTCTGTTCCGCCATATTATTTGCATATATATATATATTATATTCTACGACGCGTTTAAGTTTCCTAACACTTTCTTCTTCCTGTTTGCGGGGGGCTCACGTTACTTCCGCATTGAAAAGTTTAGTTTATGGGGCACCCACATGAGCCAGATTAGCGGACTCGGCAGCAGACAAATTTTCAACCAATCAAAGTTCAGTCTCTTCTGTCAGAAATTTTATTTTACCGTAAGAGAATATTCTTCGATTGGTAGACTTTTTATCGGCTAATTCGGCTTCGTATGATTGCACCCTTTGGTAGGATATTGAATGGCGTCGACAATAACGTTTACAATTCTGTTTAATAGACATCTTTTGTTTTATTAATTTTTACGTGACTTTTTACGCGCGAAAAAGATATTTTAACCTGTTTCGATTTGTTTCTGTGTAATTTACATACTTGTATATTAAAAATGAATTCATCGAAGGACCACAAAACACCACGCCGATTTGGTTATTCAAAGCGTCATTTTATAAGACTTGTTAAAAATGAGGTGATAAAAGATCGCGCAGCAAGTTCGAATAAACTTATCGAAAATAATGATTCCGAAAGTAGCTGTGAGGACAGCTGTGAGGACGACGAGGTTCAGAGGTAAGTAGTTCAGTAAAATAATTAATGTAATTTCAAACGTTTTTTGATATGAATCATCCTATGCAATATTAAAAAAATATTCTTTTATAATTAAATAAACATCTCACGAAATCATATTTATATTTAGCAGTGTTAATAAAAATCTTGGCTTATTACAATAGATTTAAAATTAAAATATAATTTATATAAAATATAATTTTGTACAAATTTTTAATAATGTATGTTTCACATTTAGAAAATTTGTCATATTCAGATTAATTAATAATTAAATTAATGTATTTGTCAATTCTTTATAAATTATTTAATAATTTCTTATTTACAGATTCATTAATGATAAAATTAATGTATTTATTAATTCTTAAAATATAAGTCAGATAACCTATAGATTCTATCATTTGAATATAGCATTTTGGATGTAACATTATATACCTATATATTATATATATATATATATATATTTAGGTAATTTTTTTAAATTACATTTGATAAATAAATTATTTATTTTGAATACCAATATATAAAACTAATATCTAAGTTTAACTATATTTACGATACTAAAACATTAATTATTAAACATAATTAATACAATGATTTAAATTTTTGAAAAAATACATAATTATAAGACATAATATATGTATTACAACTCTAAACGTGATTATTAATTATAAAAAAGTTTTATTTTTAATGAGGCAATAATATTTCTATTAATGCACTCAGATATTCGTTAAAAAATAAATTATACCTAAATAAAATTAAATAATAAATATTTTTAATCAATTTTGAAAGAAAATAAAGTGTTATTTAAATAAATTTTGCATGAAAATTTACTATTTTAAAAATTAAAATTCTTTAAAACGACACTTGTCAGTATTGGAAAGTGATGTATCTGAAGAGATAATCAGCGAATTTCGAGCTTCCACAAGCGAAGGGAGTCACACGGCTAATTTTTTGGCTAACAAAGTCTATGTTAAGGATGAAGTGAACAAGCACAGGTATTGAAATAACTATATTTTATGTTTTCCTAATATAAAATGACTATTTATTTATATGAACAAAGTAAGAAAATATTCGATAACTACCACTTAGGCGTATTTTTAAAATTTCTAAAAAATGATTAAAGTTTAGATTTAGGGTCATTTGGGGTAAATGTAAACAAGGGGTAAATGTAAACAGTAGATGTTTCAGCTAAATTTACAAATTTAAAAATAAGTACGACGTTAATATTTTTACCTCAGCTCACCTACAAGATGTTCTGAGTATTGCTAATATTTTATTTTGAGAATTGGCAATGCCATAGTGTAAGTTATCTTTTAATGCAAAAAAGATTGAAAATCAAAGTTTTACTGTTTCAGTATTTTCAATTTTGTCTCGCATTTGCATAAAAATAAATTAAAAAATCAAACAAAAATATGTAATTCTTCCTTATTAATGCCCTAACAAAAATTGCTTTTGATTTTTGATTTTCGTCAATTTAGTTAATAAATAATTAAGTGTTTACATTTATACCGAGAATTCGAAAACGCGGGGTAAATGTAAACAGAACTTGGACTACATTTTAAAAGAAAATAATTGAATAAATTCGCTTCTATTTCACAATTTTATTAATTTGGCAATGTCAAATTACATAGAAAAGAAAATTAGATCCTCTATGAAAAAAAAAATTTGATAAAAAAAATTTTTTTTGAAAATTTGATCAATTTAAAAAAAATATTATTTGTAGGTTCATCCGTCATATTGGATCCACCATTTTTAAATTTAAAAATTTGATTTTAGATTCTTATTCAGCAACCTTAAAAACTTCTTTTTACCAAGTTGAATGAAAATCTATTAAAATTTGTTCAAGTTATTCAAGTTTTTACATTACTAGTTTTGTAATGGTTGATTGTTTATTTATATGATACATTGTTAGTCAACTGGTCCCTACTAAAAATTCCTGTATAAGATCTTGTACAAGAAAATGCACACGTTCAGCAGCTGAACTTGTACAAGTTCTGGTAAGAACATGTACAATTTCTTGTACCAGGATTTGGAACAAGTTCTTGTATTAGAACATGTACAAGAAAATGTACGAGTACTTGTACAAGAAAATAAACTTGTACAAGAACATGTACAAGAACTTGTAAAAGTTCAAGTACAAGTATTTGTACATGAACACGTTCATGTTCTTGCACAAGTATATTTATAAATAATTTTTTTTTAGAAAATTGGATTAAGTAAATTAATAAATAAATTTTTTTTTAAATTGGGATTTTAATAACTTATAAGCATTAAGACTTTCCACTTTAGGCAAGCCAAAAACTATTGCGTAGCTCTAAAAGCTTATAAAAACTACTGCGCAGCCTTTAATGTTTTTAATTTTTACAACTTAAAAATAATGTTTAAAGAAAATGTACAAGTACTTGCACATAAACCCGTACAAGATCTTGTACAAGATCTTGTACGGGTTCATGTGCAAGTTTATTTTCTTGTACAAGTACTCGTACATTTTCTTGTACAAGTTCTAATACAAGAACTTGTTCCAAATCCTGGTACAAGAAATTGTACATGTTCTTACCAGAACTTGTACAAGTTCAGCTGCTGAACGTGTGCATTTTCTTGTACAAGATCTTATACAGGGATTTTTAGTAGGGGTTGATTTACTATACATCTACGAAGAATTTTTATCAGTTTTTCCATCCCTTAAAACAGTAGTATACTTGAAATAACTTGTTTCTTAAACCTCGCTTAACTACAGTGGTGTTTACATTTACCCCGAATTTTAGGAAAATTTCAAAATCTCGGGGTAAATGTAAACAGTCAGTTTTAGGCGATTCAGGTGCATCAATATTTTTTTGTACCTTATCAAATTTTTCTAGGGAACTCTAGTAACAAGTTCATGCAAAAAAAAATCCGTCCGTTTTACCTTTTAACAAAAAAAACTAATATTTTTGGTGAAAAATAGATATTCCGTTTACATTTACCCCAATTTACCCTAATATGATTTATTTTATAAAGTTTTATTGAAACTTTAATTTATTATACTTATACACAATAGTTTTTGAATTTCTGAATCATAATTATACTTCTCGATCTACGACGTCGGGGTCGGTAATGAACTGAACGATTCTATACTAGTTTATCCAATCCATTATTTCCAATAAAATTTTTTTTAATAACTCTAAAGTGTGATAAGAAAGGGCAGTGAGGTGAAAAAGTTTTAATATTTTCAAAACTATTATTATAAAACATTTTAAAATTATACTAGTTATGATGCTCACTCTTAACCTCACATTTTTGACAATCTCAAAGTGTTTCATAATAATTAATTTTGAAAATATTAAAACTTTAGGATAAAGTTAACACCAGAAAGAATTAACATAATCCATTTTGGTAATATTTTTTACTATGAATGAAATTTTACTTCAAATTAAAACCAACTCAAAGATTTGGCAAAGGAAGTCAAAGTGACACCTCACTGTCTTTCCTCATCATACTTAATTTTGTAGTATCTTGTATTTTTCTAAAAAATTCTAAGTAATTATAAAATAATTTTGAAAATATTATTTTATTAAAATTTATACTATTATTTGCAAATAACTTTTTGTGGCAAAAAGTAAGTAGATAAAATGTTTGTGGAATTAGAGCAGAGTGGTGAAATGAAGTAGTGCAGAAAAGGATTAGTAAAAAAAACGTCTCACTACCGAACTGACCATTAGTTTGCGTAGGGAATTTTCACGGCAGAATTTTGGAAAAGTATAATAATGTTAATTCAAAACGTTTAACTAGCGTTTAACCATTTTAATTGTAACAGGATTTCTACAACTGAAAACCTGGATTGTGTCAGGGAATTTTTTTCAACATTTTTAAATAGTCTTGAAAAAAATTTGTCACGTACATAAAATAGCTTCAAAACATTTTATACTTACAAATTAATACTACGAACAATAAAAAGAACCAACAATTACAAAAATTTTAAACCTTTCTTAAGCTTTATGGAAATTCGCAAATTGATTTGGAAGTAAACGCCTTTTTGTCATTTTTTAAAATTAGAATTACTCAAAAGTTCAATTACTTGAGAGATGCGATTATTTAATTTTTGTGCCATACAATTTTGAAAATTTGATTTTTATATTAAATAATCGGCATTAAAGTATGTTTCTCATAGAATACAAACTTATGAGAGTGACCAGTTGCGCGACAAATACCTTAAAATGAGCCTATTAACGTAGAAAAACATTAATTTCTTCTGAAGATATAAAAAAATTAGTCAAATAATTGAAAATGGGGTTTTTCTTAAATATGTTATTTAAAAATTTATATTTTTTTATGTAAGGTGTCATTTTTTTAGATGTTTTAGATGTTCTAGAAAATGTGTAAATGTCAGGAAAATATTTTTATAACCCTGGTTATTTCATCCCTCCTGGTGATGAAATTTAGCTTCATATCCTTTTATTACTTTTTACTCTACTAAGGGGATGTAGTAGAAAATGTTTAATGAATTTTTTTAGTGCATGCAAAGAATATAATGTAAGATAGTTAATTAATATAAGATAGTTAATTAATATAAAATGAATTATACACTGAGAAACCTTCGGGACTGTAGCGAAACAACGTATGTGCCAGCAGCTCCACTATGGTTCTGGTGCGCTGCGGTACAATTTTGGGTGCGTGACTGTCCAAAATGTTGGTGAGCAGCTCACCGAAGTAGTGGGAATGCCGCCTTTGGTTTGCAGCTGAACAACTTTTGGAGTGTCACGCGCCCAAAAATGTACCGCAGCAACCCAAAAGTATAGTCCTGTTCGCAGACTTGGTTGTTGTTTATCACGACGTCCGATTTAGTCCTACACCGTCATCTGATGTTTAACCTACAATATATTTTTTCTTCTGAACATATTCCATTAAACTTTGGTTTTACTAAACTCAGTACACATTAAGCTTAAAAAAGCGTACTAGATAATATATGTACTTTAATTATAATGATAAAAACCCAAAAAGTTGAGAAACATTTTTTTTACTTTTACCGCGAAAAACGACATTTTTATATCTTAACGACAACTATTATTACTAGAAAAATGACATCTCCCTAAAACCTCATGCCTCATATGCATCACATACTAGTGCATTCACAGATTATTTACGTTATTTTAAATTCTTCATGGTTTTGTAAGTATTTGACATGTCTGGTTTAGCCCCGAGTCCGGTTTAGCTTGAGTCTCCCCTACACAAGAAATAAACATTATTTGTGCTAGTTACTTTCACTACTGACCGGTACTGGATGCCGGCCGGTAGTATAGGACTTTTCCCTAATTAAATTTCTTATCACAAACATATTTTTAAAAATATAATGTAACTTTTACTTCAATGTTCTTTTTTTAGCCAATTAAATTTGTTTCAGTGCTGAAAAAAACTCATTTAATGGTGATTGTAATACCTGTCACATGCCACGTGTGTGACCTCTAAGTAACCTTAGACCAGACCTGTTACCAAGCAAACTTGACAAACACCCATCGATGAGCAATCTTTTTACAACCCTGTTACGTCGATACACGGATGTGATCTGGGTATATAAGGCCCTAAATTTGGATCCAAAAGTCAGTATCTAGTATCTAGTCAGCATCCAGTCAGTATCTAATTTAAATCAAACCGATCGACATCATCTCTGTACCAGTAGTCAGTGCGAATCTTTACTCGTTACCTACGATTATCCCAGTCTAAGTAATACCCTTCTCGTGTGAGACCAAGCCGTTGTCAAATCTCCAAGCAGTAAAAATTGGAAAGGCGGTGCATCTGAACTGACTGTGGACGCACGAGCGGAGAACGGGTTTTCAGCTTCACAAAGAAGCAATAAAGGTAATTAACTAAATCTTTTCATCATATTCTTTCGATACAATTTCTATATCTAATAAACGCCTATTTGTTAAAGGTGTTTATTGGAACTGGTCTTCTCTCGGCAACATACAAATAAAGAACTTCAAGAAATCATTATATACAATTTTATAATAAATTTCATTTTAACTAATTCTTAACTTTTATTCATTGATTCTTTTTTCCTCATTCCCAAATAAGATTTCTTCGGAATTTCTTATTTAAAACGAGGATAACAAATGTTAAGAGGTAAGTTACTTTTCACGTAACATACCGATGATGATGAGATTTTACATTCGGAGTACAGTGATGATTCCTTATCCGATGATTCTGTCATCGACAGTGAAGATAACCAATCATCTTTAAACGAAGACACCGATGACGATTTTGAAGATGAAAGCTGTAATCAAAATTCATTTAAAACTATATTGCGGAACTGGGCTGTACGTTTTAATATCACTCTTGTCGCACTGACTGCATTGTTGTTATTTTTGAAATCAGTTCTACCATTTCCTTTACCGCTTGATGCCAGGACCTTGATGGGTACCATGAGACACGTTAAAGTATCACAACTAAGCGGCGGTGAATATCACCATTTCGGTGTAGAGAGAGCCATCAAAAATATTCTTAAAGAGTATAAGAAGAAGGGTAAATCTATTGAAGAAATTAAGTTAGTTTGTAATATCGATGGTTTACCCATATCAAAATCTGGGACTGAAAGTCTATGGCTCATTTTATGCTCCGAAATAGATGGAGATGAAGTGTATCCCGTCGGAGCATTTTATGGTCAAGTAAAACCAGAGGATGCTAACACTTTTTTAAAAGAATTTGTCGACGAATTAATTCCACTTTGCAATGAAGGCTTAAAAGATGCTAACGTTTTAGTTTCATGTACAGCTATGGTCTGCGATGCTCCGGCTAAGTCTTTGGCTTTTTATCTAAAAGGGCACACCGGCTATAACAGTTGCTCGAAGTGCGAAATTGAAGGGAAGTATTTTCGACCAAAACAAAAGAAAAATGCTAAAAAAAAGAAGAAAGGGAATGTATGTTTTCCGGGTGTCAAGCCTTCCCCTTTAAAAACGGATGAAGGTTTTATCAACAACAGATACAAAGAATTCGACAATGGTAAGGAAACAATTTTAAAAGACATTCCAAAATTCGGATGTATTTCAAACGTACCCTTAGACTATATGCAACTTATCTTATTGGGCGTTATGAAGAAACATATTAAATTATGGGTTACTGGTCGACGTAAAATAAGATTAACTTCAGGACAGATAAAGCAGATTTCTAAAAAATTATTAACACTTCGCCACAGTACACCCAGTGAGTTTGGAAGGAGACCGCGAACACTGCTGACATATTCTTTTTGGAAAGCGACAGAATTTTGCACATTTCTTTTGTATTCAGGACCAGTGGTTTTAGAAAATATTATACCAAAGGATATGTATGAAAATTTTTTAATTTTTCATACTGCGATCTCAGTTCTTGTCAGCGAAATACATCTTCTACCGGAAAATATCGATTGCTGTCATGATATGTTAGAACGATTTGTTGATGGTTTTCAAAAGATCTACGGAATTCAATTTGTCTCGCACAACGTTCACAATCTACTGCACATTTGTGCTGACGTTAAGGTGTTTGGTCGCATGGACAAGTACAGCGCATTTCGATTTGAGAACTACATGTCAACCATAAAAAGAATGTTGAGAAAGGGACACAAACCACTTGTGCAGATTGCAAAACGATACGCTGAACGTGAAACTGCTCAGAATGACTCTAAAGCAAAGAAGAAAACGAAATTGGTGGAGCCACATAATACCGGACCTATTACTGAAAATCTCTACAGTATTATGAATATGAATAAGCAATATAAAAAATTGTGTTCTAATTCGTTCATGCTCGATTGCCGTGAATTAAAAAATAGTTGTGTCTTATTAAAAGACGGAACCTTTTGTCAAGTCGTTAATATTGTAGAGTGTATTAGTGATATACATCTAGTAGTTCAAAAAATCAATTCTATTGGTGCATTATATAAAAATCCAGATTCGAGGTATATTAATATACACGAAGGTAAACTTTTGAAGGAGACCATGTTTTCAACCTCTTTGCAAAACGTATTATGCAAAGTCTGGAGGATACCAACACAACATAAAATTATTCTACTTCCACTACAACACTGTTAATTTTCACAAGCGAGAGTTAGTCGAAACCTTTAATTAAACTGTCAAATAACAAAGTATTAAGATTTGTACAAATATTTATAACTTAATCAATTAAAAAATTAAATTACCCTACAAGTTAAAGTCAGTTCCAATTTCTGTTAGTCTTAAATTATACCGCTGTAATTTTTTAAAAATCTTGATTTTGCACCTGCTCTAATTTTAATCAACCTTAAACTCAATCAAAACGTTGTTTATTGTCGATGAAAATGGGCGATTCCACTTCACTTTGTGCTGGTATCTATGTAAGCGAGTTTGATTACTGAACTATCCTTCAGGACAATTCTGCATGCAAAAATTGATTTCGAAGAATTCGGAAACTGCAAAATTAGCTAAGCTTTGAGTAATATAAAACAATTGGACATGAGAATAATGTTTTTGGTACATATAAAACAAGGAGTCACCCGAGCACTCTGCGAAGCCATACCTGACGATTTCTTAACACTGATATTAAAAATCGTGATCTTAGACGTTGAATTTCGTCTACAAGAGTAAGAAAAAATTATTATTGTTTATTTTAAACTGTTTTTAAAGTATTGTTTATATATTAGTTACTCTATTTTAATATATTGTATCAGAATGAGTATTTTGATTTTCAGGAAGTAATGGAATAGGATTTCGTAAAAGAGTTGCTGAAGAATTCCAATAAATAATTCGTCAATTAAAGAAATGTTTCATGATATAATTGTGCGAAAATAATGGAGTAACAAGAAAAAATATAGAAAGCAATCAGAATTTACACGAGGACTAGAGTTGAAAATTTATTGAAAAATTTCTAAGAACCAGTAAGTTTTAAACTTAATTTCTGTTATTTCGATAAACAAATATTGATACTTTTTAAAATATTTGTCAACATTCTTTTTTACTCTGATGCTCTGTAATATAATACATGCTTCACAGTCTGTCCCCTATATTTCCCTAAAACTCCCCTTTTTTAATTTTGGCCCCTAAACGTACCCTATTTTCAAAATTTCCCCTATTTTTTCTTTTATCTTTTAATGATGAATTGACACCAAATTTAGCAAAGTGACAATATTTATCCCAAGAATTCAATTATTTTCAAAAATAATAAATATCTTCGAAGAAATTCAATTATTTTCAAAAATAATAAATATCTTTGAAGAAATTCAATTATTTACAAAAATAATAAATATCTTCGAAGAAATTCAATTATTTACAAAAATAATAAATATCTTCGAAGAAATTCAATTATTTTTAAAAATTTTCACGAATATCTCGTTAAGAATTCAATTATCTTTACAAATACCAAAATTTTTCGCCAAAAATTCAATTATTTTCAAAAATTTCTAAAAATCTTTGCAAAAGTTCAATTAATTTCTCACATGGAAATTTTATTTAATTATATACGCCATATTGTTTTATGTTTAATGTTGCAGCAAAACTAAGAAGTAATTTATTTGGAAGTGTCAAAGAAAGAATGGAGCTTCAAGTTTCTCCAGTTGAAAAAGAAGGCGAAGATATCCAAATGGGAAATAAAATGAATGGTAAAACATTTAATAGATTATTCTTGATTATAGATATACTAAACTGGCTAATCATATATAAATACTGCGTTTTTGAATAGAGCTTTAATTTATTAGAATAATTTATCTAAAAGGAAAATTTGAAAAAAATTGAAGCGTTTTGTGCAGAAACCGCATAAGTCCATTTTTTTCGAAAATCACTTTTTTATTGGAAATTTATCTTTAAATGAAGCTTTTCAATCTGGTAAAATATTACATAAGTGACTAAACTCTAAACCCTTAAAAAAATAATTAAATTATTATTTTGTGCAGAAACAGCACAAGTCCATGATAAGTTTTATATTTATTTGTGATATTCTTGACGTATTTTAATAATTTATATTAAACAGTTTATATTATAAATAAAAACACTCATGGGAAGCAAAAAGTGACAGTGGTGACTGAATAATTTAAAAATTAGAAAATATTGAAAATTGGTTAAATTTATTCTTAAAACAATTTTATTATTTATAAAATGTTACTAAAAATCATCCAAATTTAATATTTTAAATAAATTTTATTAAATATTTCATAAAACTTTGATATTTCACTGGATTTAATAAATTTTCTGTGTTTTTCATTTCATTTTGTGCAGAAACAGCATAAGTCCAAATGTTAATTTATATTTTAATTTTTTATATTAATTAGATAATTAATTAATCATATTGGATTTTTTAACTTATAGGTTAGTAGAATATAATGCAAAAAGTCGAATTAAAAAAAATCTTAACATTTACGAGAAAAACAGTTTTTATTGATTCCTAAACAATTTCGAATTATGGACTTATGCTGTTTCTGCACAAAACGCTTCAATTTATTCAATCAAATACTGATTTAGCGAAATTAATAATGAATTAAAAATTAATTGATAGTGTGGACGTATTAAATTCATAAAGAAACTTATAAGCAGAGTTGTTATTGGTTTGAAAAATCTAGGAAGAATCAGGGAAAGTTAATTTGTTAGGAATATTAAGATAATGAAAGAATTTAATCGAAATTGTTAATTTTTTATTTTTAATTATCTTTTTTTTGCATTATTTGTTTCACTTTTAGTTTTTTATTTTTTTACTTGAATATTCTTCTTAAGAAAATAAAAATTCTGCCTAAAAATTCAGAAAAACTTAGGAAAAACGAAAATGAGAAATTTTTTTGTGGCTGGAAATTTGAATATGTCATTATACGATTGAATAAAAAATTTACACCTTATTTATCTTTATATTTACCGTTACAGCAAAACCTACTAATCATGTATCTCTAAATGGTAAAAAAGAGATGGTACTACAAGTTCCTCAAACTGGAGATGATGGAGATAAAGACGACTCAATTCGAGAAGAAATAAATAGTGAGTTATTGGATCAAACTACTTCTAATCATGACAATGGTGCACCGTCTAGTCAAATGACTATTGGCGAAAATCCAGAAACTCCCAAGGAAATTGTTTCTGATAGTGGAAATTCTGCACCTTCCAAAGAAAATAGTTCTCGTGATTCCATTAAAGGTACAGTTTTTTATAATTCATAAAAATTTATCATTTAAAAATTTAATGCATTCAAAAAGTGTATTCTTAAATTAAAAACAAGTTGCTAAGGATAGATCTTTTAAAACTTTTCAGAGCAGAGTATAGGTGGGTCAAATAAGCCACTATTTTACTTATTACTTTACAAAATCGGAAATTTTTAATTTTTGGTACGGAAAGTTTAGTTATTAACCTTCAAAATAATTGTGGAAAATTTTTTATAGATTATAAAAGGACCGAGCTATACGTGTTCTACAAAAGTATTACAAGTGGCTTTTTCACACCATCTGGTGGGGTTCAAAAGCTATCTTGTGATTAAACCAAAAGATGTGATTAAGATTTATTTTTCAAATTGTTTATTTATTTATATAAAAATAATGTTATTTTTAAAATATTCTAGCATTGACACAACTTTTTTTATACACTTTATATACTATTTAAAAATTTTCATACATAATATGAATTAATACATACATATCATTTTTTAAGTAGAATTAGTCTTCCGTTTATTTGAGGCGAAATGTAAAGTAATAGGTTAAAATAAATTAAATTTAATGTGAAACAAATATCACTTTTTTTTGTTCATCAAAACTAGTTGTAATAATTACACAAATAGTTTTTGTATAAAACTCAAATTGCTTTTTTTTAATCATGGCTTTTTCACTCCACTCTATTCTAAAGACATTTTTACAATTACGTAATTTGTATTACAGAAGACACAAAATTGATTTTGAAGAGAGTTACATCTATTGGGGTTGTATTAAAATCCATGCACGGTAATCAAAGTAACATGGCAGTGGAAAACAATACACCTTTTAAGGACAGTGCTTTGAAAATCTTTCCAGCAGCAAGTCTAAAAACAATAAAAAGAATTGAGAAGCGGTTAAAAAAATCAACAAATTTTAAAGATAAATTAAAAAAATCACTGAAATCCCTTGAAAGAGCAACTAACGTCAATACGACAGTAAGCAACATGATGTATAAAATCTTAACATTGGAAACTGGACTACTTTTCACATTCAAAGGAAGGAGTGGTAAAAAGGAGAATTTTGAAGATTTAAATTTAACTTCAGTGATATGTGGTAAAAAATATTTAATTTAAAAAATATATTAAATATTAAACACTGAGAAAAATAATAGTCAGAATATGCTTTTTACTCAGACAATTTTTGCCTAAG
Organism: Leptopilina syphax; assembly: GCA_032872505.1. NCBI lineage: Eukaryota > Metazoa > Arthropoda > Insecta > Hymenoptera > Figitidae > Leptopilina > Leptopilina syphax. Next base: position 22,303,435 of record CM065471.1, read on the forward strand.
AACAAAAGAAATACAAACAAATTAATTGTTTTTTTAAAAAAAGCAATTTTTGCCTTAAATTAAGGCAAAACTTCCTTACTTAAGGCAAAAATTACTTTTTTTTTAATGAAACAATTGCTTTGCCTGTTTTGCTTTTGTTCTTAGGCAAAAGTTGCCTGAGTAAAAGTTACATTCTGATTATTATTTTTTTCAGTGTAATGCAGGGCTCGAACTAGATCCGTAAATTTGTTTGAAGGCCGTAAAGTCTGTAATTTGATAGAAAAAGAACGAAAATTTTGTAAATTGTACGATATAATTTTGAGAATTTTAGAGAAATTACAAATAATTGCAGAAATTCTATTATCTTCAAAAGTAATAAATTTCTTTGCAGAAATTCAATTGCATTTAAAAATTTTTTTAAATTCTTGTCAATGTTCCAATTATTTTTATAAATAATAAAATTTTTCTAAGAAATTCAATTATTTAAAACAAATCTGATAAAATACTACGCAAACATTTAATTATTTTCATAATATAATAAAAATTTTACAGAAATTCAATTCAATTATTTACAAATTTCTTCGTAATAATTCAATGATTTTCATAAATAATAACATTTTTAGAGAGATTTAATTATTTTCGTTAATACTAAAATTCTTTTTAGGAATTTAATTATTTTCTTAAATAATAAAACTCTTCGCTGAACTTCAAATATTTTTAATACAATTTTAATCGAATTCCTCGAAAAATGTAATTATTTCATTTTTGTTCCGTAAAGTTCGTAATTTTAAATACTTTCACTGGTTCAAGCCCTGGTAATGCCGATTTTAAATTGTGAATCTTAAAACATTTTATTTTCTTCTTTATACACTGTTTCTTTCCTTTTAAATTATTATAGATACAGTCATGGAAATGATTCCGAGAACGGACGTGGAAGAGATAAAAGGTGGAATTAAACAGTGGCTGTATCAATGCAAGAATAATTTGGATCGTTCACAGTAAGTAAACTCTGATCTATATTTTTGATTTGTGACTGTTTAAAAAAATTATTTTACAAAATTTATCTTTTATAATCGAAGTTTACTAAAATTTAGTAAAATTTGTGTAGAAGGATTCTATAGAAACATTATTCTATCCATTTAACTTTTTCGACTAGGTTTATATAATTTTAAGAGTAAAAATGAATTTTATATTTTATAGTGAACGTTTAGAAAAACAAGCAGCAAGGGAAAAAGAGCAAACTTTGAGTGACGAAGAAGATGAAGAGGATGAAGAGGAGGAAGAAGTTGATGATGAAGAAGAATTAAATGAAAATTAAATCAAAGACACAGGTATTACTAAGTAAAAAAATGAAAGGATTGATTTATTATTTTATATCCAATAATATTAGGAATATATTTTTAGAAAAATTTGATAATTTCTAGAAATAATTTCTGATATCTAAAGAATATATTTTTGGCTATTGATTAATAACATTTTTCTTATTTATTTCAGAAATTCCATCCTACTGTTGAAAAAAATTTAGTTCGTCTGATGGATTCTGGTTATAATTATAATAATCCACTAAAATAATTTTCAAATTTTTTATTTACATTTAAAAAAAATATATTTTCTATATTTAAATTAGAAAATCTGTTATCAAAAATGAATGAAAGAATTGTTTAAAATTGAAGTTAGATGCTTCTTTATTAATTTAACATATTTTTAATATTATGAAGTAAAATATTAGGTAAGCATTTCATTATTCAATAATTTTTCATTTAAATATATTTTTAAGGTTTTTGAAACAATAATAAAATATGTTGAATTTTCAACATTTTACGGGTATTAAGATTTTATAAAAACAGTTACACTAATATGTTTTGTACAAAAACCAAATGTGAGAGTTTAAAAAAGTGTTCACACTTATTTTTGATGAAGCAGAATTAGTTCATCGGAGTATAATATTATATGTTTTTATTTTGTAATGTCTTGTAATAGCAAAATAAAGTTAATTAGAAATGTTTTAAGCTGCTTCAGATTACGATGTCAAAGAGTTTATTTGTATAATTACCGTACGTTAATAAATTTTAAAAATATTCTCAAAAAATTTAATTATTTACTCTTTCTATTTTGTGCCTCAAATATATTTGCAATTTACAAAATTTTGAAATTCTAAATTTTCACGAAATTCACACCTTGCAAGTTTTCAGAAATTTTACTTGTCAAATTTGCAGCAAGTTTGCAACGCAAACTTGCCAAGTGGGTGACATTTTTATTTTTGTGCAAGTTTGCTGCAAACTTGCAAGGCAAATTTGCGAACTTTGCATGGCAAATTTGCAGCAAACTTGCAGAAAATAACTGTGCTTTGTTGGTACACAAACACTTTATAATTTAAAAAAATTTTATTTTTTTATTGTATTTTTTAACTTCTTATGACTTTAGAAAACACCTTCTAAAGTATTTATAACCAATTGTAAAAAATAAAAGTAAATTTTTTAAAAATTATTCAATAAATATAAAGAGCCATTGACAAATTATGTAAGTCTTTACGGGGATGGTGGGGTCCAGCTTTTTGTTACGACCAGTAGAAACATTATAGTGCCAATGTATGTAACAGTGTCTGACATAAAAAAAATTGGAGGGGTTTCAATTTGCAAAAGAATTTTAGGTAATTTATAGATGGCCTCTAACAATACATATAAGGTTTAAACGCGTTTTTCTCAAAATAACGTTTTTTCAAATTGCGGACACTTTATCTCTGAATCTACTAAACCGATTTTAATAAATAATAAGTCCTTTTGTTTGTTAGCATGTCCTGTGTGTGAATTCACCAGAAAATAGTCAAAAAATTAAAAAGAAACATTTTTGCAGACTAGAAAAATACTGAAAATCATAGTGTATTTTTAAACAAATTATTGTAACATCTGCTATTTTTTATTTTAGTCGATTTTTCATTATTGGTGGTGGATTTATATGCAAGACACCTTCCTTTCTAAAAAGCAGTTTGGATTTTTTGTTTTCGATTTGTCAATCTTGAGATAAACTGTCCGCAATTGGACAATTAACTTTTTGGAGTTTCGATGTGGATGCTGTCTGCAGATTATGATATTAAATAAAAATTAAAAACAAACCATTATTTATATTCTCTAAATATGTAATAATATAGGCAAAAAAGTTTTTTTCATATTTGTAATAAAAGAACTGAGAGAAAAAAATTTTTAATTTGGTCTTTTAATGATAGATCGTCTAACGTACTTCCGGCAGGACGAAAAAGACTCAGGTGAGTCCCTCCGAAATCACTAAAGAAAACTAACATGGATTCAGATAAATAAAAAATGATATATATCATTGGAAAGGTAACAAAACAAGCTTTCAGCGCATATAAATATCGAGCTTGTAAGTTTAAAACTAAGGGCTGGGTAGTTTAAAGAAGTTAAATTTTCAAAAAATTCACATAATTTTTAGTCACAGAGTGACGAAGCCCGGTCCTGCCGGAAGGACGCTTTTCGCTTTATTAAAGAGACTACCTAGCCCAGGTTTATAAATTTAAAGACTCGATATTTACATCATTTGAAAGCTTGTTTCATTACCTTTCCAACGATATATTAAGTTTTATATTTATCTGCTTCCATATTAATTTTATAGAGCAATTCCGAAGGGACTCGCATCTGAGTCTATACTCAGATATACTGAACAATATTAAAAATTATTTTTTTTTAATTAAACAATTATGTTTCATTCTTTGAACGTTTCTGAAGAAAAAGAGACTTGTCCGTTCAAAAATATTGATTTTTGGGGATTTTACATTAAATTTACGAAAAAATGTTTTTTTCACTGTTTAGAAACATAGCAAGTTTGAAAGCTTTGAAAAATGGTTTAATATTATTATTTTTAAAAGTCAAAATTATGTATTTTTCGTCTTTTCGTCTACTTTAATCCCAAGGAGTGCCAGAAAAGAAAAGTTGAATTCCCTTTTTTTAAAAGCCTTTTTTCGGAACGTCCTTCCGGCAGGACGGGCGCTTGGACGATCTATCATTAAGAACCTTCTAAAGTGTAGTAGTACCTTAAAGTCGATCCGTGCCCTGTAGTATTTTTGTTATTGTACCTGAAAAATACAATGAAAGTTAAAGGAAAATGAAATATTTTTTATATTTTATTTTGCACTTATTTTCTACAAATATTTATTTGTGTATTAATTTATCTATAATCTATAAATTAAATATTTTTAATAATTTATGCTTTTATTTACACGTTTTCGCATTACATTTGCTAAACCAACACTGAAAAACGTTGGGCGTGAAGTTGGCTTTTTATGTGCAACCGTTGGGTTAAAAGCAGGCGAACCTCTCACTTTCGTTTTGGGCGAATTTGTCTCCCAATTTGGGATAGCGGTTCGACTTTGGTGGTGCAAATTCTGGCTTAAAGGTGTCGGTCGCATGCTCACCCTATTATTGGTATGCATGTCGCGTTTCAGTTTCTAGATTTGTATATATGTTTTTATGTGTTTCGTCGATTAAATAAATATGGATTTCTTTTTAAGTGAATATAACTTTTTTCATTTGCGTGATCTTAATTATCAAAATTTTGTGGGTGTATTTTTTTCGTTTATAAAACCTAACCTATAAATTGCATGTTTAATTTTTCTCATTTTTTAAAATATAAATAAAAAATAATATCACGTTTTTAAGTTCGTTTTATTATCAAAATTTTGTGGGTGTATTTTTTTCGTTTATACTTTTATGCTTTCTTATAATATAGCAAATAGTATTTTACATTTTAGTAAAAATATTATTCTTTATTTTATTGTTAATTTTGAATAAAATATTGTATTTTCATCATTTTATAAGAAATTAGTAAAAAAAATAATAATTTGTTTAGAAAACAATCTGTTATTAATAACAATAAATATTATTTTATTAAAAATATTGTAAATAAAATTAACTGTTTTAATTAATTTATAAAAACCTTTTCATCATTAGATAAGATTACCTATTATTATATTATTGATATCAATATTTTAATATTGAAATCAATACTTTAATTTTGAAATATATCTATTCATAATTTAATAAAAAAAACTTTTATTGTGCTATTAGATTTCAGTTTTAATGTTAAAATACATATTTCACAATGTATATAGTAATGTTAAATCACATATACTCAAGTAGTCTATAATTTCCTTTTCTTAAAACAAACTCTCTCCCAAATTTTGGAAAAGAATTTCTACTTTATTTTGGGCGAATTTGTCGCCCAAATATAGTTTAGATTTTCACTAGAGCGAAAGTAGCGCCGCTCTACCACTAGTAGCGCAACTGTTTGTCCAATTTTTTCTCAGTGAAGAAATAACCAAGAAATTGTAAGCAGAACCATTTTTCCATGTTTTTACAGTTTCAGTTTGACATTCCGGTAAATTAGACGTTTCGACACGAACTTTCACCGAAAAGCACGTGGTTAGGAAAAATTGAAATGCAGTGAAATCAGAGTGACATGAAAGTGAAATCAAATTAGGTAATCGACCCCTGAGTCCTCTTTACTAAAAGGCGGTAGTTTGACTTGGTGAAAATATTCTTGATCCAGCATGTTTAGCGCGTTATTTAGAATAGCGGTTGTAACGAAAGGAACAGTTGCTCGTGAACTGTTTGCGTCAGTGTTGTTCGTCTGGTTAAAATCTATTAATGGCTGTTGTACGGTTTTGTCAGTTGTGTCAACGTACGTATCGTTAAGTGAATTTTTACTTAAATTTGATTTGTTGGAGCTTAAGTCGATTCTCTCGACTGTGTGATTGTCGTTCTTGCTTTAAAGCGGTGCAACGGTTGCTCCTGGTTGACGCGCCTGGGGTGCTGAGCTACTGGAGAAGATTGTTGTTCTACAATTGCCTGTTGCTTCCTGCAGAAATCGCGGGTTACGACCATGACCTTGTCGCCGGATCCGTCGAGCATCAGGATCGCCAAAGCTACAATCAAACGTTTGTTATTAGAATTGGTTCGTTGCAATGTCCGTATTATGCCTTTAATAAATGAGACGAAATTGTCAAATGTCAATGAAAATTCTAAGATAATCAATTTTTTAAAACTTTTTATTTAGAGACACAAATTGAATGAATTTTATAAAAATTTATAAAAATGTCAAAGTTTATTTTATTATTGATAAAATTTTAAACTGTTGAGAGAGACAAGATCGAATAATTTAAAAAAATTTGTAAAAATCTAAAAATATTAAAATTAATTTTTATGTTATAAAGAAAAAAATTTTAATTTTGCTTTTACGTTATTCGAGCGTTGTTGACGGACGTATACCACTCAGCCTTTCATTCGTACACTTCTCGTTGCTGTTAATACAATTTGCTATGTTTTTTTATTAGTTCTAATAAAGTGGGTGAAAGAAAATTTTGAGTTTTAAAATGATTTGTTTGATTGATGATTTGCTTTGCGTAAGATCGCTTCACTTTGACAAAAAGAAAATAAAGAAAATTTTTTTATATGTTTCTAATAATAAAAGTAAAATGTTTTTAACCTTAAAATAATTGAGCCTAATTTAAGTTCTCGACAAAAATTACATGAGCAAATATTCGAAATTTATTGTTGTTTATACTTGAAGGTTAAATCAAAGTTTTTAAAGAAAATACTTTTGAAATTTCTAATTTTATTACTATTTTGTGTCGTGAAAAATTGTACTTATCTTTGTAACTTTTCTGTGAAAAAGGCTGCTTTTCGTTGTTGCTGTCTTTCTGCATGATGAATTCGACTTGTTCTAGTACCTTCCTGGTGTTGTTGTTAATTTAAGGCTGGAAATGATGTTCTCGTTGAACTCTAGGCCGTTGTTGTTAAGAAGTTACATGGGTCAAAACGGCCAGACAATGTATGATTGTTTAATTTTTTTCTCATAAAATAACTAAATTTTTTATTTGAGTGTTTTTATATCTTAAAGTACACTATTAAAAGAGTAACTTGTAAAAATTTCGTTAAAAAATATTTAAAATCAGGGCCGTACCTACAGGATCTTTGAGAACCCTTCCAAAATAGCGGTGGTCACGATATCTTCTGACCGGTTCATTGAAAATCAAAAAACCAAATATTTTCTGTTAGTGGATGAGTATAGCTCGTGATTGAACGAAGGAATATTTTTTTTTGTTGATTAGAACCACTTTTACATGGTCTTAATGGTTCTGAAACTCTTAACTTTTGATAAAAGACACTGTCAAACATCTGAATTTCAATTTCTTTGAAAACCCTTCGTTCAATCACGAGATATATTCACCCACTAACAGAAAATTTTTTGTATTTTGATTTTAGATGAAGCAGTCAAAAGATATCTTGACCACCGCAAAAGCAATTTTTTTTGAAAGGAGCCTGAAGAACTGTTGCTACGGGACTGATTTTTAATATTTTTTATTAAAAATTTAATATCTTTCTCATTTAATAGTGTACTTTCAGATACCAAAGTGTTCAAATAAAAAAATTTATTTATTTTATGAAAAAAAAATTATTAAAAAAACATACGTTTTCAGGTATGGTTGTTGCGTCGATGATCGTCAGTTACTTGGCTCTCGTTTTCCTCTCGAATATGGATGCAGTGAAAGTGGTTTGTCGATTTTCGAGATTTTTGTTTATCTCTTTTCAGGGTTTCGTGGTCAAGGGCCAAAACCCTTATAGCGAGACTTTGGTGTCCGTCCGTAGTTTTTACGTCTTAAGTTTTAAGTCTTATGTATTAAGTCTTAAGTTTTAAGTCTTATGTATTAAGTCTTATGTCTAAAGTCTTAAGTCAACATAACAACCGTTGCCATGACAACCGTTGTTATGTTAATGATTGACATAATAACCGTTAATATAGTAATGGTTACCATAACAACAGTTGCCATGGCAACCGTTACTATGGTAATAAAAACAATTTTCAATCTTAAGTACAGAAAAAATTTCTAAATAAATTATTATTTATTTATATTTTGTCATTTTAGGCCATTAAACCCTATGATTTAGTCACATTGCGCCTGCTTCTCTGACTGATTTTTGTATTTATGTTTAATAAAATTGATCTTTGTGACGGTGGCTTAGTGATATAGTGAATTTGCACTTTGTTGCGTCTGTATGTGTGCGGAGGTGTGCTGACCACGTTTTTCTTGCTTGGGTGGACTTTTTTTAATCACGTTCGAGTTGTACAGTATTGCAGAACATTTTGTTGGTTGATTTTAATATCGAGTTTCTTGATTTAAGTAGGATGTTTGTGATGCTGATGGATATCTTGCACTTTATTTCTTAAGAAGTTCGGCGTCACCAGTATGGAGTACTTGGGCCTCGTGGTGAGAGTGAGGTTAAGTTAATTGATATAGAAATGTTAATAACAATTAACTACTTGGGATCCCGACAGTTCCCTACTAAAAAGAAACGACCGTAAATATGACTGTGAATACGGGCATAAATACGAGCCTCAGTAGGGTGGTGTAATTGAAACAGTAAATACAGCCGTATTTATGTTCGCATTCAGGGTCGTTTTTACGGTCGTATATAAATACTATTTTTTTCCATATACATTAAATATAATATTGGACTAAAATAATATATATTTTCAGATAAGTATTAAAATATAATTTATTCTTAAATAATTTAAAATATTAAAGCTTTTAAATAAAAGAAATGCAAAAAAACAATTTAAGGATATGTTAGGAATGAGGATAATATTATTCAGCAGTAGTAGAAGATGATGTTTTATTACTATTATAATTATACTATAATTATAATTGTTATTTAACATATAAAAAATATAACACAAAAAAATATATATATGTATATATCACTTTATTTTACTCACAGCCACAAAAATACATATAATACAATTTTTGTAAAAAAATGAGAATTTTCACAAATTTTCATTTATTTTCACAATTTTCACAATAAACTAGATTTTTACAGGTTAATAGCTGTCAAAAAATTTATATAGTTACAAAACAATCGAAGTTTTTGTTAAGAAACGAAGTTAAAAAACAAATTTGATCAACAGACGCGACGCGAATCACAACACCGCAAGTAAACACTGTTGTCAAGAAGGTTAGGTATACAGAGATAAGAAGTTACGTGTTACTTAAAATATTAAGAATAAATATAATCATAATATAAATATTAATTAGATGTATTTAATAAGTTCAAACACTTTTTAAAAACAAAAAAATTGATTAATTTTCGTTTGTGATTATATTTATTCTTAATATTTCAAGTAACACGTAACTTCTCATCTCTGTATACCTAACCTTCTTGACAACAGTGTTTACTTGCGGTATTGTGATTCGCGTCGCGTCGGTTGATCAAATTTGTTTTTTAACTTCGTTTCTTAACAAAAACTTCGATTGTTTTGTAAATTATAAACTTTTGACAGCTATTAACCTGTAAAAATCTAGTATATTGTGAAAATTGTGAAAATAAATGTAAACTTGTGAAAATTCTAATTTTTTTTACAAAAATTGTATTATATGTATTTTTGTGGCTGTGAGTAAAATAAAGTGATATATATATATATATATATATCTAATATATATTTGTTTGTGTTATATTTTTTATATGTTAAATAACAATTATAATTATAGTATAATTATAATAGTAATAAAACATCATCTTCTACTACTGCTGAATAATATTATCCTCATTCCTAACATATACTTAAATTGTTTTTTTGCATTTTGAATTTCTTTTATTTAAAAGATTTAAAATTTCAAATTATTTAAGAATAAATTATATTTTAATACTTATTTAAAAAAATATATTATTTTAGAGAAATATTATAATTAATGAATATGGAAAAAAATAGTATTCATGCACGACCGTAAAAACGACCCTAAATACGGCTGTATTTACTGTTTCAATTACACCACCCTACTAAGGCTCGTATTTATGGTCGTACTCACAGTCATATTTACGCTCGTATTTACTCCTTAACACATTTCTAAAAAAACATTTAGTTTAAACATAATTAATATTTAATTATAAAGCTTGAAAGCAAGAAAAAACTCGAAAAAGAGAGGTTATGTGAAATAAAAAAATTAAGTTTCAAAAACATTTTTTGTTCCACTGTTGGTTAATGACAAAATTATATTATAAATATAATTAAAATGAATTGTTTAATGATTTTTTTGCTCATTTGTTAATGTTACATTATTTTTACATGTCAAGTAGAATTCCTTTGAAGATGTGCATTCGTGTAATTAATTTTTATTTTTGAGACCGAAAATTAATTTTATTAATTTTATAATTTAGAATAATTTACTACATATTTGTGAGTTTGTGTTAAAACTAAATTTTTGTTGATTCCTTTGTTTATGTTATAATGTTGCTTATTTTACAATGTGGTGAGGGATTCCCTCTAAACGTGTGTAAAGTCGTAATTTTTTCTCATGTGTGTGACGGAGAGTTAACGCCAAACTCGTGAAAATTCTTTGGTCATTTTCAAGCTACGTAATTATAAATAAAACGGTTGATAATTTATACCAAAGTACATTTTCTAAAGGTTTTAGATGTGCTCTTTCCGATTCCAGTGTCAAAAAAAATTTCACCCAAACCAAAATTAAATATGGCGGTTTCAATGTCAACAAACACAAAAAATAACTTTTTTTTTCAAGTTTGACATTTTTTTTCACCTTGAAAAAGTGTAAGAATAAAATTCTATTTTCAACCATCGGTGCATAAAAATTATACACTTTCGAGAAATGTAAAGTAGAATTAAAAATTTCAAGATGGCGGACCAATATGGCGTCAAATCTAATGCAAAAATTTAAAAATTTTAGGCAATATTCTTCATATTGACGAAAAGTCAATGAATTCGCCTAAAATTTTCGGGGGTTTTCGGTGTCGCTGATTACGAATTTGAACTTTATTTTCAAAAATTCAAAATGGCGGATCCAATATGGCGGACGAGTTTTATAAAAATTCATCGAATTCACTTGAAACTTGTCACTCAGGGGTTTTTGGGGTCGCTGATTACGAATATGAAATTAATTTTCAAAATATCAAAATGGCGAATTCAATATGGTGGACAAGAAACTTCAAATTTCATTCTATTAGCTTAAATCTTGTAATTCGGGGGTTTGTATTCAGCGTCCCCAAAAACCTACGAGTAACAGGTTTCAAGTGAATTTGATCAAGCTTAAAAAATTTGTCTGCCACATTGCATCCGCTATTTCGAATTTTTGAAATAATGTTCATATTCGTAATCAGCGACCCAAAAAACCCCCGAATTACAATGAAGTTTGAAGTATCTTGTCCGCCATATTGAATCCGTCATTTTGAATTTTTGAAAATGAAGTTGATATTCGTAATCAGCGACCCCAAAAACCCCCGAGTAACAAGTTTCAAGTGAATTTGATCAATTTAAGAAATAAGTCCGCCATATTGAATTCGACATTTTGAATTTTTAAAAATAAAATTAATATTCGTAATCAGCGACCCCAAAAACCCCCAAGTGACAAGTTTCAAGTGAATTCGATGAATTTTTGTAAAACTCGTCCGCCATATTGGATCCGCCATTTTGAATTTTAGAAAATAAAGTTCATATTCGTAATCAGCGACACCAAAAACCCCAGAGTAACAAATTTCAGGCGAATTCATTGACTTTTCGGCAATATGAAGAATATTGACCAAAATTTTTAAATTTTTACATTAGATTTGCCGCCATATTGGTCCGCCATCTTGAAATTTTAAATTCTACTTTACTTTTCTCGAAAGTGTATAATTTTTATGCACCGATGGTTGAAAATGGAATTTTATTCTTACACTTTTTCGAGGTGAAAAAAAATGTCAAACTTGAAAAAATAAATTTTTTGGGTTTTTTGACATTAAAACCGTCATATTTAATTTTGGTTTGGACGAAATTTATTTTTGACACCGGAATCGGAAAGAGCACATCTAAAACGTTTAGAAAATGTACCTCTGGTATAAATTGTCAACCGTTTTATTTATAATTACGTAGCTTGAAAATGACCAAAGAATTTTCACGAGTTGGGCTTTAATGGGTTAATGTGAAATAATTTATTTCGGATAAGTTAAACAGCAACAATTATTGCCTTCTATAGGCTAAAATTATTCTAGACGATAATGATATTCAATTTTCAAAGTATATTAAATATTTTCAAAGCATAAATTCATATATGAAAATTTTGTGTGCTATCAAATAATATTTTCTTCCTTTAATCTATACGTGTTGCACATGTAGCTTTTCAATTGGTTAACAGTACATAAAGTCTAGAGATATTTTAAATACATACTAATATTAAAATTCATAAAGCTGGAAAATTAGATAAAAATTTTGAACGCAACATTTAGTTCACTTCAACATTGCATTAAGTTTTAAACAAATAGCAAATGGTAAAGTATATTTGATTGTTTCTGTGCATTGAGTGTACAAATAAATTTGACATTTAGAAGGTAAGAATTTCGTACTTTGAATAATAACTTAATATTTGTTAAAAATTATTACACTACTAATATTTACAAATTACAACATGCAACATAAAAAATGCCCATTTTTGTATGTTTTATTAAAATACTTAGTTAATTAATGCCTAAATTAATTATTAATTATTCTGGAATTATTATTATTATTAACTAGCGTCATATTCCTCGCTCGCTCGGAAGACATTTTCTTATTTATTTCCACTTACATAAATAGTTTTTGAGGTAATAATTTTGTTAAAAAAATTTTTAACGTCAAAAACTCTCTTGATTAAGTTAATTTTGTTTAAAAAAATCTTTAACTTCAAAAACGATCCTTATACCTCATACAGTATGAATTCAGGCTAATTGTTTATAACATTTTTACACCAATATGTTTTTTTTAAATTATGTAATATATGTTTTCGTAGTGGTTTTAGCGTAGAATAAAATAGCGCTATAAGTTTCTTATAAAAATCGATTTTTCTTCATTTGTTTATAAAAAAAATTGTTAAAAAAATATTTTTGTAACATTCAACGACAAAAATTATCATTAGATCCCATGCCAGGATTTCAATAGTTTTTTTTTATAATATCTGCATTCCTTTGCCTGTAGGCATCAATGGGTTAATGTAAAAAATCTTTTCCTTAAAGCATTTTTTCAGTTAGTAGAAAATAAATTTGATACAATAACGTTTGACTTTTGTTCCACTGAAGACCATAAAAATAAAAAATTAGAAATATAAGCCTGGATAAAGTGTGGAGGAAAAGATTTTTTACAATAAAAAAGGAAAATAATTTTTATAAAAAAGTTTAAAATATATAGTTAAACTGTTTATAATAATAATATATACGTATTTAATTAATAAATGTATTAGAGGCGAGCAGTAAAGGTCATATTATCTTTTAAAATACACTGATATAGGCGCTACTTAGTTAGCGCAACGCACAAAAACTCGTAGCGCAAACTTCAAAATTTTTTTTCTCAAAAACATCAAAAAGCACTTTTTTAAAAATTTAACCACTTATTAAGGAAGGTTTAAATTTTGAGAAAATAATTTTTTTAGGAAACTCCATAATGTCTTTAGCATATTTTTTTAACAATAAAAAATTATTGTTTAAACAAATTATTGAAAATATAATTTTTCTTAGCTTTTTTTTAATATTATAAAAAATTGACATTTATTAATTTTCAGTTTCTGATTTTTTTAAATCTAAATATCTTGCAAAAATTTTTTTTTTGCAAAACTGTTTGGCACAGTTATTTAGTACCCCAAATACTACAAAATTACAAACTTTAAGAAAAATCGGTGATCCACCATTTACTTTTTGCATGGAACTGCCCTTAATATAAAAATTTAAATTTTGTAGTATCATATAAATAGTTATTTGTAGCAAATTCGAATTATTTAAGTCAAATGAATGGAGTAATTGGATCTAATAAATATTGCTTTAAATAAATTAGGAAAATTACTTGATTCAGTAATGCATGGATTTTAATTCAAATAAATATTTATTTGCATCAATAAAATAATTTTTTTAAAATAACTAAATATTTATGGGACACTCCGCACGTCAACACGGACAGAGCTCTAATTAAAAATTGCTTTGATAGATTTAAACGTTCTAGGGCTTAAAAGATTTCTACATTCATGTACTTTAAGATGGCGATAGGCGTTTTTTGCAAATATTCATTTCCGATGCCAATAGAGCTGTCAAAAGTCAAATGGTCAAAAAATTTCAAAATACTTTTATGAATTAAAAGCAAAAAACGAGGTAAATTATTCTGTAACTCATTCCTTAACAGTTTTTTAAGGTCCCCGAATATAAATCAAAATTTTTTTTTTTAAATCTAAAATGTCGGATCCAATATGGCGGACAAAATTCAAATTTGATCAGATTCGATTAAAACTTGTTACTCGGTGGTTATTAGGGTCGCTGAATACGAATCTACACTACCGGTCAAAATTGAGAGACCATCCATTTTCAGGTGATTGAAAAACATTTTAAAACATAAAATGTATGGAAACTAAAATATTTTGCTTTTTATTTTTTGAAAGATGATAAAATTTTGAAAAGAACAAGATCTTTCAGAAGTCATTTGGCCAATATTTTATTTAGATATTTTCAGAGAGAAACTGAGAGTACGCACGTAATGAAAATCGCTCTTTCCTTTGAAAGTCTGCCTCCTTGTAGCCAAAAGTCCCAAGCTTAGGTGGTTGGCTATATATATTGCCTAAATCGGTGAGCTTGCACACATATGTAAAATGCAATGGCTAAGCCGAAGTATAATCGGAAGCACTCGCGGTCGCTCGTAAAATACAAGGAACGCGAACGCGAGGAATAGAACTAAAAAGAGGTTATGACAATGTTTTGACATTTGTACACATCATTTATGCAAAGTTTTTTGTAAAAAAGTAAATGAGAGCTAGAGGAATATTAATATTAATTATTAATATTTATTATTATATAATATGGTTTTTATGCTGATACAATTTTGCATTTACACCAAAATTTTTAATCGTTTAATGAGATAGATAATAATTAATTCCCAGTTTAAATCCGGCACTTTTGCCTATTTGAAATTTCTAGTTTCAAAACTATACAAATTATTTTACATATTCGGGTGATTTTTACGTAACTGTGCAATTTCAAGATCAGTTTTAAATGAAAAAAAATTTTGTTTTTTTAATGTTAATTATCACTTTTCCTCATTATTAGGGCATAATATAGTTGTAATTTGAACGGTTTTACTACAGCTATAATTATAAAAAAATTATAACAAATTTTCGAAAATTGGCTGCCACGGAGCTGACCACCCTATGCATTGAATAATACTGCCGTCAACTGGGGCTACTTTATGTACGAGGTATATTTGATAAATAAAATTATTAAAAAGAACTTCTTTGTCAAAAAACCAAAAATAATTTAATTAAAATCCTTAAAACGATTAAAACTTCAACCGGTGAGGAACATAACGGCAAAAAATTAACTTTAATTAATATTTATAAGTTTTTTAAATTAGTTTTAAAACTATTTCTCTCATTTCTCTAATAACTTAAAAAGTGTATTAGATATTAAATTGTTGTTCATTTAACCTTAAATTATTATTTTCAAGTTTTTGAAAAATATCATATTCAAAACGTTTAAAAAGCTCCTATTGAAATGATGAGATTCAAAGTTATTTATATGTGTTTAAATGATAGTATTATAATTATCATAATGTATGATTGTAAAATGTATATTTAAAAAGAAAAAGTGTTATTTATTTTCTGAGTAATATAAAATTTGAAGAAAGGTTGTTAATTTTTAATAAATCATGATTTTAGCAAAATCTTAATGTTTTATTTTACATTTTGTTGTATAATATTTACAAAATTTTTTGTTTAATATCTTATTCTTTTTTGATTTACTCTGAAATATCTATACAAAAGATTTAATGAATAAGAAAAAATCAAAAAAATGTTTTTGTCCTACCTGCACGGAAAGTATGTCATTTCGGGCACTTAAGGCGGGCGCAAAGTAACACATTACGCCCAAGAGTAAGGAAGGCGGGCGGAAAAGTATTTTGCGCCCACTTGTATGACGTCAGCGGGCGGTAAAGTATTTTCCGCCCGCTTCCCCTACCTCCGAGCGGGCGGAAAAGTATTTTGCGCCCGCTTGTTAATTATTTGATTTTCTTCCTTAAAATGCGACATTTTTGACTTTCTTTTCATGTGGACTATAGAACTGCAAACATTTTCAACTTGTTTTATTTTGTATATAAAAATTTGCAATTTTTTTTTTATTTTCTCTAAAAAAAATAATGAGACATTTGGTTTTGTTCCCATTTCGTTTATCAAAATTGTCAATTTTAAAAGTTCTTGTTTCAGTTTTGTTCAATTATTAATTACTATGTTATAAATAAATACCATGTTTCCAGAATACATTGTTTTTATTTTTATTTTAAAACTTCTATCATTATAGACTTCATTCGATATAATGTTTATATAGAGCTTAATTTTTAACTAATATGAGCGTTTAATCGTGCGTGCCCTCAATGCCATACTTTCCATGCAGTTAGGACAAAAAATTATGTTCGCATCATGAGCGCAAAGGTGATTACGACTTTGGCGAAATTTCGGGACCTCGGGGACACTTTCGCTGCCTCGGCTTCGCCTCGGGCGCGAAATTGTGTCCCCTTGGTCCCTTCATTTCGCCATCGTCGCAATCACCTATTTTGCGCCCTTGTTACGAAAATAACTATTACGTAACATTATAAAAACAGAAAGATCAATGCACAAACTAGCCCCATCCCGGGGTCTATTTTGTGCACAACTTTTAATGACTACAACTTCGACAAAAAAATTTATTTCATTGACTAACTCATAGGAAACCTTCAGAAGGAAGTATAGCATAAGCAAAAGTTGATTTTCTTTTAATTCTAAATTTGAATAAATCACTAAGTTAAAAAAAGCATTTTGATGCACAAAATAGCCCCAGCAAAAATATTTACTATCAGCTTGACATAACCAGAGAATTTTATTTTCGTAACATTATGAAATTAGCGCATAAAACTAATTTAAGAAAAGTATTCACAAATAAAAGCGTTACGATCAACAGTAATACTGTGCTTCTGCATGGTTGACATAAAGACATTTTAAATTAAGCATCAAAAGTAAAGGCGTGTTTTTTCGAATATTAAGGTGTTTTTTAATAAGTCAACGGTTGCCGAAGCACTGAAATATAAAAGGACAAAACTATGTCTGTCCTCTTCTATAATATGTGTTATTGTAGCAACTGTTGATCCATGAATTTGCACCTTCACACTGTACGCCACAGGCGCCACGGAGCTGATATTTTATGTGACACCACGGAGCTGAAATTTGACATTTAAACTAATCTAACGCCGACAATTCTGCAAAATAATTCTTTTCTTTGGGCAGATAATTTGTTTCTATTGTAATCTTCAAAAAAATCGTAATAATTACAACAGAGAGTGTTTAGATTAAAAGAATAGTAATACCACGGTACTGATCACTTTTTTATGACCTTCACATTTTTACAAAAAAAATTGTTTTTGAGTGTAGAACTTCCAATTTTTGAACCTTTTTTTACTGATATTTGTTGCTAATGGATCTTATTTTAGATTGTAATTCTCAGATAACATAAAAATCTACCATAAACAGTTAAATTATAGAGGAAAAAATCTTATTACAAAATTGAAAAAATTTGTGGACAAAACTATTTTACATTTTATAATTTTATAAGAAGTATTAGAAGATGCATTTGTTATAAGTAAATTTTATAGGTAGAAAGTTGCTGATAGGGACAAGAAAATTTAGATAAATTGGAAGATAGAATTAAAATGTGAATAATAAAAGGTTTATTAGAGAATTTATTACACGTCGAGCGAACGTTATGAGTGTCTGAGTTCTACCTTTCGTAATTACACTTCGCGATAAAAACAAACGCTCGTCTCACTTACGATTCATTTACGGAATTACACACCGATTCGACTGTGAGCTACGACTCAACACCCACGCTTTGAGAACCCTCGGCTTCGACCGTCTCTCTAGCGTTACGCGATGCTTCACTCTCTCACGATTCTCAATCGTATCTAACTCTCTCTCAGTTCACACACACTTCGGTAAGACTCGGCTCTCATCGTTCGTCTTCGGGACTTAATATACTAGAAAATAACCCTTAATTAATTTATTTGTTACATTCGACCATCCTGAAAAGACTTGGTCCTTTAAGTAGGAATAAAAAAAATTATTACATTGAAATTACGTTTTACACTGAATAATGTAGAAATACAACATTTTATTAAACGCAAACTTGAAGATATAAAGGTTTTCTCGTCGTCTTTTTTGGTCTCGTAACGTCAGTGGTCTTCGCGTTAACAATTTCTGTTTGTTTCGACTGTTTTTCGATTACGTCTACAGGAGCATCGTCCGTTTCGCTATCGGTTTCGCATTCGCTTTCTACATCGGTATCTCTGCTCGGTCCTCGCCAAATTTTCATTTGACTCACATGCGCTGTTAAAGAAATATTAGACTTTCGCTTTTTTCCTAAACTTTTGATTTCGTACGTATCGCCAGGGATTTTTCGAACTAAAACGAATGGACATTTATAACGGTTTTACAATTTTGTACTTTCGCCTGTTGCAGTAGGGTTTGTGCGAACGTACACAATGTCTCCAATTTCGAATTTGACGTTTAATCGATGAGTTTTATCGTAACGATTTTTGTAAGCTATTTGTGCTTTAGAAATTGCTTCACGAATTTCATTTTAAATTTTTATCGCAGGGGAGTACGTTTCGGATCTACGAGTTAATTCGCGCGTTGGATCGCTCTCAAATCAGGCTAATATCCGAAAATTGCTTCATAAGGGGGTCGCCCTGTAGTTTTATTTACAGATAAATTGATATCTCTCGCAATTATTTTCAAGTTGTCATCCCATTTATCTACTGATTCTACACAAGCACCAGAACGCAGCGGAGTCAACACTGTTTGATTCATTCTTTCTGCAAGTCCGTTGCCGTGAGGATGACGACTTGAATTTAAAATTCTGCAAATACCGTATTTTGTGCAAAATTTTAAATAGCTTTCGGCGGTAAAACATGATCCACGGTCACTCACAATACGATCGGAAGTTCCGTATAATTCTACAAATTTCGACAGTTTATTAATCGTAGTAGAAGCTTGAGTATTTTTGACAGCTTCGAGCACCACGAATTTAGTTAAATTATCGACAATAGTCAAAATAAATTTATTTCCGCTTTTTGTTGTCACAAATGGACCCAAATGATTCACGTGAATCGTTTCAAATGGTCTTAAACCGGCAGGAATGGGGTGTAATTCACCTGACTGTTTACCACGAGCTTTTTTGTTTGAAATGCACGGTAGACACGTTTCGATGTGTCTCTTTAAATAGCTTCTCATCGACGGAAAATAATAATGTCTTCGTACTCGTTCATGAGTCTTTTCGAGACCGAAATGACTCGACAAGTCATGTGCGTTGATCGCAATTGCTTTAAGCATGGAAGAGGGAACAACGTAAAGTTCTACTTCTCGACCTAATCGTTCTTCGATTTTGTACAGGATTCTGTGAATTAAACGATACCCTTCAACCACGGAACGTTCAAATTTTGATCGTTGTTCTCGACACTTTTCTAAAATTAAAATTTTACTTTTAATGTTCGGATCGGATCTTTGGTGTAATAAGACTTCGTCTTCGTAACAAACGATGTTCATAACAAAATTTTCGTCATCGAAATTTTCATTAAATGGATTCGAAATAGGTGCGCGCGATAATGCATCCACGTGTTGCCTAAAAAATCCTGTCATACCGATAAATCGTTTCACCTGATGAATATCAGTCGGAGTGGGGAAATTTTTAATGGCCTCTACCTTTTTTAAACCGGGTTAAATTCCACTACCGTCTAATAACAATCCTAAATACTCCACTTGTTTCACACCGAATTTACATTTATTTAAATTTAAAATTAAACCGGCTTTCAGGAGTGCTTCTAAAGTTTCTCGAATTCGCGAGATTAATTCGGTCCAATCTTTAGCGAGGATTAAAATGTCATCTAAGTAAAATACAAGAATTTTATTTCGCAATGGTCCTAAAGCGATTTCTATTGCCTTCGAAAAATAAAACGGAGAATTTGTCAAACCGAATGTCGCTCTAGTGAATTCTCCTGTTTTATCCGGAGTAACATAAGCCGTTATGTGACGGGCCTCTTCTTTCTAAGGAATTTGTAAATAGCCGCGATGTAAATCTAAAACTGCAAATAATTGAGTTCCCGACAAAACCACGAGAAATTCTTCTAAATTCGGTAACGGATAATGAATTTTTACAGTTTGAGAATTTACTCTTCGGTAATCTGATACTACTCGATACTCACTGCTTTTATTCTTGACAAGTAATACAGGACTCGCGAAAGAAGAGGAGGTGTCGCGGACAATACCTTTCTTACGCCAAGCGCTAAACGTCTCTTACATGACATCCCGTTCATCTTTCGACTCTGAATATAGTTTGGAGCATACAGGCACTGATCCAGGTTTAAGCACTATATCCATTTCTACCTGTGTCGAACAACCCAACTCATCGATTGTTTTGGCAATTGCCCGACGATACTCATTTAACAATACTAACAACTCGTCGCACTCACCACTAGTGATACCCTCCCCCACCACTACTTCTTCCTTCACTACTGGATCGTATCAAGGTTCCAAATCTGGAGCTTCTTTAATGGAACACACTTGAGCTTCCAATAGATCGTTTGTTTTAAGTCCCACGGTGGTTGAGGATCCGTTGTAAACTCCTAGCATCCATTCTCGTCCTTCATGTTGAGTATGTATAAAATTCACCGACGACGGTTCGAGCCTCGTTGACTGACTGGTCAACAGTGGAGAAGAATTTTTCGTTGTATCGATTTGAATAGCGTCAAGATCGATTTCAATTCTATTTCGGAAGGTCACTTGGTCGTCGATTTTAATTAATACTACATTCGGTAAATCGGTGAATGTACGTCCCAGGAACACATCAAAAGGTTGAACGTCGTCCGGAACGACTCGTAAAGGAATTTCTCTGCCCGTCACACCATCAATCGTGACGTCAGCTGCCACTAGTCCATATGATTCAATCGGCTTGTCACGACTCGGTCCGAATCGTCCAAGAAGTAAAGAATCTTGTTTCATAGTTAATCCATTTGACAGCACAGTTAAAGCGCGAATAGTACACACAGTACATCCGGTATCTACCATTACTTTCACTTCTTTATTGTTCACGGACGCAGATTTTATATATTTGTCAAATTTTTGTTGTGACACAGGGGCTAAAGAACGGATATCATCTTTAGGGGTGGCGGCTGGTTTGGTACACTCTCGATAAGTATGTCCTTTTTCAGAACATCTACTACAAACTTTCTTAGGACACTTCCAGGAAAAATGACCTATTTCATTGCACGTAAAACACTTGGGTCCACTATTTACACGAGAATTATCACTTCCTTTTGTATAAGAATCATTCTTTGGCTGCAATGTACAGTCCGGTTTCTCCGTGTTAGAAAAATCGTTCTTTCGTTCATGTTTAAACGCTGGCTTTTTTTGTTCTCGACCTCGCTTTTCATACAATTCTTTCAGGAAAGTATCGTAATTTTAAAGATCCGCAAAAAGATCATCTTCGTCGGCATGATATTTTGCACTTGCGTGTTGTATTAAGTCCTTTGATCGTAATCCCAAAATAACTTGTCTTTTAATAGTCTCGAAACTTAGATTTAGAGGTTGACACAAACGAGCCTTTTCGTGATAATACACTGCCACTTTTTCACCTTGTTGTTGCTCGCGATGTGTCATTTTGGTCCAAGCATCCGCTTGATCATCTTCACGAATAAACGTTTTAATAAAAGCACTTTTGAAATCGTCCCAAGAGACAAAATACTATTTTGCCGCTTCAGTCAAGTGTTTTCCTACTGACGCCAATAAGAATGAATCCGGCCATTAATGAATATCGGCGGTGAGCTCAACTTGACATATCCAAGCTCTTGCAGCACTTGTCCCCGATGAACCATCAAACGTAGAAATGGATTGAGTCAAGTCCGGCATGACATGATAATCTCGCGGCGAACCACGATTCGTTGCCGCTGCGTTTTGATCGAGTAAACGAGTCACGACGTTTAACAGCTGATTGATACTTGTCTGTTGTTCTTCGTGAGTATTTCTAGTTGGCGGGTTATGTGGTGGTGGTGGTAATTCTTCTTGAATCACGCGTCTATTTTCGTGGTGAACATTTTCCTGTTCCCTATTACCTTCTTGTTGATCGTTATAATTAACAGCCGGAGGAAAGAATCGACGATATTCATTACGTGGTTGATTTCTTGACGGATCTACGTTGCCGCGACCACGATCCGGTGGATTCCATCGTCCACGCCTTGCATCTGGAACTTCGATGTATAAGGAAATCATAGGAGGTCCATTATCGTGACGTTCCTGATGAGGAATATTTTGACGGATAGTTGCGTCGACCGAACGCGTTTGATTAAAATCACGGTCTTACAATGTAGTCGAGTGACTATGAATTTAACTCATCGATAGATAATTCCCATCTTGTCGAAATACTGGATTCGCTCTTCCTAATCCTGTATTTAAATTAGGAACACTTACAAAACGACGTATATTATCTTGCGACACAGGCGTAGAATGAGCTCCGACCCATTCTACGATGGGATTTAAAGTATGGATTTATAGTATGGTTCACTTCCGACATGGTTTCGTCAATTACATGCTATGTCGTTGAATTTAATTCAAGTCTTGACCCGTTTCGATTCATGTTTTCGCGATATTTCACTTGAGGCAATTCAAAATTCTAGCTCTTGCACCAACTCGAGCAAAAAAATTTTGTTTTACGAGAAGCGTCTCTCTAATGAAAAATTCAATGAAAAAATTTTTCAATGCGCAATGAAAAATTCCCGCAATATCTCGATGAGAAAACAAAATGGCTACCGAACGACGCGCTACTATTACTTTCGGGACTTTTTGTGGAAAAATCCCACTTCTGAAATGTTATAAGTAAATTTTATAGGTAGAAAGTTGCTGATAGGGACAAGAAAATTTAGATAAATTGGAAGATAGATTTAAAATGTAAATAATAAAAGCTTTATTAGAGAATTTATTACACGCCGAGCCGACGTTATGAGTGTCTGAGTTCTACCTTTCGTAATTACACTTCGCGATAAAAACAAACTCTCGTCTCACTTACGATTCAATTACGGAATTACACACCGATTCGGCGATGAGCTACGACTCAAGATCCACGCTTTGAGAACCCTCGGCTTCGACCGTCTCTATAGCGTTACGCGATGCTTCACTCTCTCACGATTCTCAATCGTATCTGACTCTCTCTTAGTTCACACACACTTTGTGCAGCACTTCGGTAAGACTCAGCTCTCATCGTTCGTCTTCGGGACTTAATATACTAGAAAATAACCCTTAAGTAATTTATTTGTTACACATTATAAGCGAAAAAAATTTGAAAGTCGGATATAAAACATACTTTTTTAAACTCGTATAAACTATGCTATATTGTAAATATATTCAACAGGTCTTTAAACGTCTGTCAACATTGCACATAATTTTTTACTCAAAACTAAATGTTAGCAAGTCATACCAAACATTTGCAACCAAGCAAGTCAAATCACAAAATAATGGTTTCTGTTTCGATTAGTTTAGTCAAGCGATAGAAAAACTTTATATAAATTCATTACACATTAGAAGAATTATTTCATTGAAGTATTCTTCCTTCTTTGTCAAAAGATTAACACCGAGATTTATGGATAGTCATGATATAAGTCGCGGTATAAACTTAGGGGCCGTTCATAAACCACGAGGACAATTTTTCACCAATCTTTGACCACCCCCTATCTAATATGGAACAAAATTTTTTACTTTATGCAATTGACCTTAATTTTGTCACTTGGTGGTTTCTAAGGTCGCAGATTACGAATTTGATGTAATGTAATTATATTAGTCGCTTTGAATTTTTGAAAACAAACATCGTATTCGTAATCAGCGACCTTAAAAACCACCGAGTGACAAAATTAAGATCAATTGCATAAAGTTAAA
Organism: Leptopilina syphax; assembly: GCA_032872505.1. Lineage (NCBI taxonomy): Eukaryota > Metazoa > Arthropoda > Insecta > Hymenoptera > Figitidae > Leptopilina > Leptopilina syphax. Next base: position 22,327,418 of record CM065471.1, read on the forward strand.
ATTTTGTTCCATAATGGATCTGCCATTTTGACTTATTGGAAACTAAAATCGAAATCGTAATAAGCGTAATCAAAATTTAAAAATTCAAAATTGCGATCGACAAATTTCAAAGTTTACTGACTTTAAATTTTTCGTTGGCTATTTTGAAGCCGCTATTTTAAATTTTTAAATTTTGACTAATGATTTGGATTAAGAAACCTCAAAATCCCCCAAATCAGCATTTTAAGCGACCCCAAAACTTTAGAATATTCATTGCTATTCATATTTCATTTATTACCGAGATTTTCCTTTTAGATGACACTATAGCGGTCATACACATTAGTGGCACGAATTATTTTTGCCCCTATAGACGTCACACACTGGGAATGGATTAAAGCGTAAAAAAATTATTAAACTTAAAAAATGAAATTTTTTTGTGTTTTTGAAATTATAACCGCTATATTTAATTTTTGGGTTAAACGAAATTCTAATTTTTTTAAATTAAATATTTTCAGTGTTTTCAATTACATATATTTATAAAAATTAATATACTATAACAGGTGTCTTACTATTGTTGTTAATATTTGAGAAATTATTGTTAACTTTATTTTTCTAAATGAGGTTATTTTATTTCAAGAATTTATTTTTATTTACTTCCGAATCAACCAACTAAATAAAAACACACTTTACTTTGTTGTTTGAATTTATGCCCGACGCCAGAGATATTTTATGGAAAAATATTCAAACCTATAATTTAATAAATTTTATGCTAGCTCAATCTTTTCAAGGAGAGCGCGGGGTAAGAGAAATCACCAGTTAATTTTTAATTTGATTTAATAATAAGAAATTACAGGTCCAGGCGGGACCTGTTCAAAATTACAGAAATGTGGTGAAACAAAGAAAATTGACAATTTTATTTTTGATCGATTATTCGTCAGGAGACAACACATTATTCCTTTTGAGACTCACCGGAGATGCGCCGACGGCCCCGCATTGTTCCCCAGCTCATCATTATGGGAGTAGGCACAATTGATTTAATTTTAATTTTAATTATTACAAAAAACGGTCTACTGCGATCTGTCACAAAAGACGCCAAAATGAGAATGAATTAAATGGCCGACGGGGACGCTGAAGTCGACGCGCATCTCCACTTCGTGGTGAGTCTCACGCGCACTTGTTACATAGATTTTCCGATGGTAATCGATGCACGCTAGTCAGTAATTAGGGAAATTACCGACTGTCCAGAAGAGTTCATAAAAGTTCGTTTAGTCTTCGCGAGAGGCACTGCGCGACGACGTCCGGTTAGCAAGATGGCTGCAGCCAGTGTTATGACAGCTGATGTTCTCGCCGATGGACTTCCTCTTTCTGTCACTTCGTATGACCGGTATTTATTTCCAGTAATAAATACCGATGAGCTCTCTTTAACGAGTCATCTCCGTCAGATTACCGATCGATTACAATAGTCAACAGATTTAATATTATAATTATAATTTTTTTTCGTGATTAGATTTTTAATTTAATTCGACAAAAAAAACCAAACATCAATTCACCACAACAAAATTAAGAACGTTTTAAGTTTTTAATTAAAGTGACATTCAAAATGATGGAATATAGTTTGTCGATTTAATATAAAAAGGAATTAATTTTTTTATGGATGGATTTAGGTTTTGAAAGCAAGAATAATAACATGTTAAATAAGATTTTTAATAAATTTAATTCTAAAGTAGGGTATTTCCCCTCCCTACAAGGGCTAGTACAAGAAAATTTTAATTTTAATTTGCCGAATGGTTGGGGTGATTTGTCATGGTCTCTGTTCAGAGAGACGTTGACATGAAAGGTAACCATGACCTGGCTGGTGGCATTTACCACAAATGCCCCGACGAGCCTTATCCACTCCCCAGTATTTCGGCTTATTAATCCTGGGGTAAGTTGGATTACGGTTAAAGGGTTTAGAATAACCAGGCCTGGGGCCGAAAGTCGAAGGGCCAGCCTCAGGCGAAGAGTGAGTTGGGGATTGAGGCCTTAAGGCCCAATCTTCAGGTAGTGCTGGTTCAGGGCTTTCTACTCTTGGTAGGAAGATTTTCTCCTTCGGTGATAGTCGGATAGGTACATCCTGGCCGATGGAGCGGCGAATTTCCTCCAAATCGCTCTCAGAAAACAAGGAAGCCTGATATAGGAATCGTCCTGGTGTGAGCAAATGGCGAGCTGTCACCAAACAATCCACCTCATCCTCATAGTCCAGTCGACGTGGACCCAACAATATCTCCTCTGTCAAATGATTTTTTAAATTTAGTTAATTGATAATAATATTAGGGTCAGAACTTTTGGCAGAACGAGATTATTCCGAGAAGAGGTGAATTAGTAAGAATAAGACCGATTACGTAATTTACGACGGTGAAAGCGTTCCTCTTCGAATGCAGGGTTCGCGTTTATGATCGGATCAACCACTGGGTCCGGCTGGGAGGACTCAGATTCGGTATCGGACCAATTAATTTCTAACAATTCACGAATAGAAATGCGTTCTTCTTCCGAATCCTCAGATTCGCTGCTCAAGTCCTCGGCATGATAGGGATGCAAGTGTGAAGCGTGATATCTACCCGCGAGACGACCTTCTACTGACGCTAATTCATAGATGTTACGAGAAAAAATTTTGGTTATCATAAAGGGGCCATGAAAGGCTGGGGCCAATTTTCTTGCTATGTTATCGCGTTTACTGGAAAGGACATGAAGTGGTTTCTTGACCAAATCTCCGATTTCAAAACGCTGGTCCCTATAATGACGATTATAATATTTGGCTTTGCGAAGAAAAGCCTTGTCTTGATTTAACGTTATTTTCTCTCTTAGGTCATTCAATCTGGTCATTCGAGTTGTCCACTCATTGACATCAGGAGAAGGCAACTTGACCTCCCCCTTCACAAGGCGACGGAACGATCGTAAAGGAACTGGTTCCCTTCCAAAATTTAAAAAAGCAGGGGTGACTCGATTGGTGCTATGAAGCGCCGTGTTATACGCGAAACGGGGTTCGCTTGTGGATGGTATAAAGGGTTAAAAAAATGGTGAATGTGATACGTCTTTGTTAATTCTTTTATCGCGTTATTGTTATATTCCGTACCACTGTCACTATGAACAGGGTGTCTAGCGAACCGGGAATCCGGGAAAAACCGGGAAAACCCCGAGAATTTTATATTTCTAATTTACTAGACACCCTGTATGAAGCACTTGAGGAGTGCCCCAACGGTTAATCACGAGTTCACGGAATGTGTTAATTACTGTATTGGCGTTGGCTGTTCTCAATGGGGCCACCTCAACCCATTTGGTAAAGAGGTCCTGGAATACTATCAGGTATTCGAAGCCTCTTGCACTCCTGGGGAAAGGACCCATGACATCAGTGGCCACCACACTCCATGGTTCGTCAACAACTCGTTGTGTCATTAAGCCACGCGGTTTAGCTTGCTCGGTTTTATTTAATTGGCAAACAATGCATTTGCGAACAAAGTTTTCTATATCTTTTAGCATGCCAGGCCAATAGTAACGGATTGATGCGCGATCGTAGGTCTTTTGGCCACCTAAGTGACCAGCCTGAGTATTCTCATGGGCTTCTCGCATGATGGTTAAGCGGTCTCCTTCGGGGACTACTAATTTCCAGGCTGAAAGATCTTCTACGAAATCTTCCAAAAGCGGGTTACTACGATAGTAATAAAGTCGGTCGTCAGTCACTTTCCAATTGTGGTACTTACGCTGATTGTCAATTACGTCTTGTTTACGTCTAACGTACCAGTCATCAGTGGTTAATTGAAGTAATGCGATTTTGTCCTCAGTCTCGTCTTCGAACATGCGGGACAATGCATCCGGGACAAGGTGCATTGACCCTTTTCTATATAAAATTTCATAGTCGTATTCTGATAATTCAAGAGATAAGCGGGCTAAGCGGTTAGTCGGGTTACGAAGGTTGTTCAACCATTTAAGGCAACTGTGGTCAGTTATCACTTTAAAGTAATAACTTTCCAAGTAGCATCGAAACTTCCTTATTGCCAAAATGACAGCCAAACACTCTCTCTCCGTCACGGAATAATTCCGTTCGGCACTTGAGAGTACTCGACTGGCATAAGCGATTACTCGTTCTTTATTATCCTGAGTCTGAGTTAACACAACACCCAATCCGCAATTACTCGCGTCAGTTTGAACGTTAAATGGAAGGTCATCTAGACACTGCCGATAAGTGCCGTCTGGCTGTTTTATCATGCAGACTGGATTACATTAGTCCCTATGAGAGGGTTCAATTAATCCCTGCCGTTCAAGATTTCCGGAGTTCTTGATTAAGAATTCGCAAACTTTGGGTGACATTCGATGGTTTTTCTGACGGATCGGCAAATGATCCTCAGTGTTAATGACGTGTTCAATTAATTTAACGGCTGGTAGTTTATCTGGCAGAGGATGTACTAATCTTTTAATTAACGAGTCTAATTCCTCTTGTTCACTAGGAGAAAGTGTCATTAGGCCTGAACATTCTTCAAGGTTAATTGGTCTGCTAGATTTACAAAACGCGATTCTAATAATTGGTTCTTCCGCAAACCAAAGCCGTTGAACACTTGTGTCAATTACTACGCCAAATTTTGTTAAGAAATCTATCCCTAACACGCATTGGTCAGTTAACTCTGGAATAACTTTAATTGTTAAATCGCGAGTCACTTCCGCGATAGTGACAGGCAATATTGCCTCACCAATGATTGTTTTAATCGTACCATTGGCCAACATTACGTGACCCGATTCAAGTTCATTTATTTTATTACCTTTAGATACAACAATTGATCTACCAATATAATTCAAGTAAGTTCTAGTTGAGCCAGTGTCAACTAGTGCTTGTACTTCAGTACCACCAATTAACAATTTAATGTATGGTCTCGATTGAGATCCGTTTCCACACAATTTATCTAGGTTAATATAAGATTCGAGGCCCATTATAGGGTCCGAATCTAGAGTTAAGTTATTTTTATTTTTCTCCTGAACACTTACTGTGTCAGTTGAGATTTTACAGGTTACTTCTGAATTGGTTAAACTTGATTCAGATTTATTTACTGGTGGCTCAACCAGAGGCTTACCAAAATTACTATTTTCATCATTTATTTTCATTTCAGATTTATTTGTTAAAGAATTTATTTTATTTTTAATTACTACATTACTTAAATAGGGCGATGGTAATGCTGATTTTGCGTTAAGAGTTAAATTCATGTCCGATTTCTTGTTAGTCAGGGTCCTAGGTAACGAACAAGGAGAAGCATCGACCCTAGCGCTGCTCTCCTCAACTAGTTTCCCTGACAGTAATCTGAATTACAGTCATATTTTGTGAATTCCGGTTTACCGCAAATGTGGCAGAATTTTTTCCAAGCTAATTTACAATTATTCCACGAATGGTCATTAGCTTGACAATTAAAGCACGGAGGTTGTTGAACCGCTTCCCAAAATTTTTTACGCTTAGGTTTAACTTTATCGTTACTTGCCAGGTGAGACTTAGACTTGTTATTTAATTGATTCGGTGTACCCGAGTTATTTTGTTTCTTAAAATTTGACTCTGAAGAGGAATTTTTGTTTTCTCTCGAGATTTTATTAATTTGTTCAGTCATCGCGCTGAACATGTTTACTAATTTATCGATTGACGAGTCTAAGTCTTTAGTATTATTCGAAGCTACTGAATTTTCTTTACCCGGAAAGGCAAATTCTGGGAAGAACGAATCTTCCGGTTTTTGAGGCTTTCTGTCAACCGCGAGTGGGCTGTACATACGTTCAACGTCAGACGCAATGAGAGACAACTCTTCTAAATTATTAAATTTGCGACGTTTAATACATTGTTTTAATCTCGGCAACATGTTCATGTAAATTCTATCCAACATTTCCGAACTCGTAACGGCACGGTTAAATTTACAATACAATCCTTGCATGCAGGTGAGATAATTCGCAGTGGATTCACCCGGGCCTTGGATTCTATTTGTCATCTGATCTTTGAGTCGCCATTGATAATTTACGTCACCAAACCGAGCGCGACAGGCAGCATTGAATTGGTCCCAAGAGGACCACTTGAATTTATTTTGCCTATACCATTAAAGCGCGATTCCGTCAAGCGAAAGTACCGCGGCGCGAAGGACTTTTTCACTGGTGACAGAGGAAATTTCCATGACGTCATCGATACGCTCAAGAAATTCCTCAACACTAACCTTACTATCTCCCGAAAATTTTATGCCTCATTTCCGAACGATAGAATCTAGGGGCTTCCTAGATGGGGCCACAATACGTTCACGAGCGAGGTTCGAAGCTGAGCAGTCCACCTGGTAATCATGCCATCGATTTTCATTGGACTGCGAATGATTAAAGTTCAATGTCGCGTTATTTACGCGCTGGCTGTTGATTGGTCTAAAAAGGTGAGAATTACCTTGGTCATTTACTTTTATTTCACGATTGTCTACAGGCGAGTCAACATCAACAGTAGTTGAGATGCCGCTGGGCTTTGGTTTATGTAAAAATTTTGATTCTAGTTCAATTAGGCTTGAACTAGATTCAGCCCGCTCTACGAGCTGGCTAAAACCGGGCCCTTGCCTGGGGCTATCTAGCGCTATATTTGGGCCAGGCTTCGAACTGGCTGGATACTGGCAAAAGGTTTCGCCAGGATTGGACTAGTTAACAGTCGAGACTTTAGGAATAGTCCCAACCGATCGATTTGTAGTCAATTGGGGTTGAAAGGCTGACTTGTCATGTGAAAAATTGTTAATCGGTTGTTAAATTACGTCAGTGTGTAAAGGTGTCAAAAACTCTAAACCCGATTGCGTTACGGAGACGTCGCTAGAAGCGCCATCTATTTTCGCGGTCAAAATTTCATACAATTTTGGCAACGAAAAATCAAATTTTGGTTTCTCAATAGTCGCTGTCATTATTCCTGGTTTGTAAAAAAGAAGTAATTCTAAAGGTGGAGCCACTTGAGTGGTTAATCCTAATGGGCCTGGAGTTTCAGAGACTCGTGAAAAAAAAACCGAATTTGCTACGGTTGACCCTACTGTCACAAAAGAATGAATTGAATTAGTCGTAGTTATTGTGGGAAAAAGCGAATTCTGGGTACTCAAAACCGTAGTTAAAAAACCTATTGCATTTCCTTCAGAAAGAGGATTTTTAATTATTTCGTGTACTTGTTCTGATGAATCAGAACCAGTGTTTAAAGGGCTTAATTCAAATTGAATTTCATCTAAGGGAAGCCACTGCACCGATCTATCGCCGGAGGAAAAACGCAAAAACCGCGAAGCACGATCTCTCAGCGTTTAAAGGGTTCCGTGTGAATTAACCTTAAACGACTCCAAATAATTTTTTATTTGGTCAACTGACCAATTGTCAAATAAATTTGACCCGATATTATTTGGGGAATTCATTTTTAAATTTACATCTTAATTAATTCGCGAAATTAATAAAAATTTTCTTTTTATTGGGATTTATGGATAGGAAATGGTTCGCGACGTTCTGCCAAAGAGCTTAGACCAATTTTATTTCAAGTCAATTTTAAGAAATTTTCATTTTCAATTACTTCACTGATGTGATGTCACAAAATTTTTTTTTAGTTTATCACAGTGATATTAATTTACGATAAACAAAATAATAAAAAAAATAATTTCTATCATTTTGAGTTCAAGAAAAATTACAAAAATAAAAATTTTAATCAATACTAAACTCGTTACAAAACTGCAGAGCAGTCGAACCAATCAAGGAAAATTTTCAAGGAATTTATATTCCATCATAATAGAAAACATAATAAACAAATAAATGTCATTTTATCAAATTGTCACAAATAATATTATAAAAAAAATAATTTTTATTTATTTATCCTTATTTAAGTTCAATTTTTAATTTAAATATCAATTTATTTATTTCGGAAATTTTATTTATTGAAAGAATAAATTTTCTTTCAACTGTGATTCTCAATTTTGTAATCATTCAGTGAATTTACAAAGAATTAATATTATACACGGGGCCATGTTGTTCGCCTAGTGACGAACTAATTTTTGTTTACTCGATTTGTCCTTGAGAAACAATTTTTAATTTTCGAATTTGACAAAGAAATATATTTCACAATTTAATTTAGATTCATTTAATTTAATTTAATAATTTATTTAGTTTCAAAATATCAATTTCTAGTTTTAATATTTGACATTTTTCACGATTCAGAAATTTTTTCACGAATATCTATTGTGATTTCCTCGCGCGCGCTACGTTGGTCGCCATTTATAACAGGTGTCTTACTATTGTTGTTAATATTTGAGAAATTATTGTTAACTTTATTTCTCTAAAAAATATACACTTTCGAGAAAAGTAAAGTAGAATTAAAAATTTCAAGATGGCGGACCAATATGGCGTCAAATCTAATGCAAAAATTTAAAAATTTTAGGCAAAATTCTTCATATTGACGAAAAGTCAATGAATTCGCCTAAAATTTTCGGGGGTTTTCGGTGTCGCTGATTACGAATTTGAACTTTATTTTCAAAAATTCAAAATGGCGGATCCAATATGGCGGACGAGTTTTATAAAAATTCATCGAATTCACTTGAAACTTGTCACTCAGGGGTTTTTGGGGTCGCTGATTACGAATATGAAATTAATTTTCAAAATATCAAAATGGCGAATTCAATATGGTGGACAAGAAACTTCAAATTTCATTCTATTAGCTTAAATCTTGTAATTCGGGGGTTTGTATTCAGCGTCCCCAAAAACCTACGAGTAACAGGTTTCAAGTGAATTTGATCAAGCTTAAAAAATTTGTCTGCCACATTGCATCCGCTATTTCGAATTTTTGAAATAATGTTCATATTCGTAATCAGCGACCCAAAAAACCCCCGAATTACAATGAAGTTTGAAGTATCTTGTCCGCCATATTGAATCCGTCATTTTGAATTTTTGAAAATGAAGTTGATATTCGTAATCAGCGACCCCAAAAACCCCCGAGTAACAAGTTTCAAGTGAATTTGATCAATTTAAGAAATAAGTCCGCCATATTGAATTCGACATTTTGAATTTTTAAAAATAAAATTAATATTCGTAATCAGCGACCCCAAAAACCCCCAAGTGACAAGTTTCAAGTGAATTCGATGAATTTTTGTAAAACTCGTCCGCCATATTGGATCCGCCATTTTGAATTTTAGAAAATAAAGTTCATATTCGTAATCAGCGACACCAAAAACCCCAGAGTAACAAATTTCAGGCGAATTCATTGACTTTTCGGCAATATGAAGAATATTGACCAAAATTTTTAAATTTTTACATTAGATTTGCCGCCATATTGGTCCGCCATCTTGAAATTTTAAATTCTACTTTACTTTTCTCGAAAGTGTATAATTTTTATGCACCGATGGTTGAAAATGGAATTTTATTCTTACACTTTTTCGAGGTGAAAAAAAATGTCAAACTTGAAAAAATAAATTTTTTGGATGCAGTGAAAGTGGTTTGTCGATTTTCGAGATTTTTGTTTATCTCTTTTCAGGGTTTCGTGGTCAAGGGCCAAAACCCTTATAGCGAGACTTTGGTGTCCGTCCGTAGTTTTTACGTCTTAAGTTTTAAGTCTTATGTATTAAGTCTTAAGTTTTAAGTCTTATGTATTAAGTCTTATGTCTAAAGTCTTAAGTCAACATAACAACCGTTGCCATGACAACCGTTGTTATGTTAATGATTGACATAATAACCGTTAATATAGTAATGGTTACCATAACAACAGTTGCCATGGCAACCGTTACTATGGTAATAAAAACAATTTTCAATCTTAAGTACAGAAAAAATTTCTAAATAAATTATTATTTATTTATATTTTGTCATTTTAGGCCATTAAACCCTATGATTTAGTCACATTGCGCCTGCTTCTCTGACTGATTTTTGTATTTATGTTTAATAAAATTGATCTTTGTGACGGTGGCTTAGTGATATAGTGAATTTGCACTTTGTTGCGTCTGTATGTGTGCGGAGGTGTGCTGACCACGTTTTTCTTGCTTGGGTGGACTTTTTTTAATCACGTTCGAGTTGTACAGTATTGCAGAACATTTTGTTGGTTGATTTTAATATCGAGTTTCTTGATTTAAGTAGGATGTTTGTGATGCTGATGGATATCTTGCACTTTATTTCTTAAGAAGTTCGGCGTCACCAGTATGGAGTACTTGGGCCTCGTGGTGAGAGTGAGGTTAAGTTAATTGATATAGAAATGTTAATAACAATTAACTACTTGGGATCCCGACAGTTCCCTACTAAAAAGAAACGACCGTAAATATGACTGTGAATACGGGCATAAATACGAGCCTCAGTAGGGTGGTGTAATTGAAACAGTAAATACAGCCGTATTTATGTTCGCATTCAGGGTCGTTTTTTACGGTCGTATATAAATACTATTTTTTTCCATATACATTAAATATAATATTGGACTAAAATAATATATATTTTCAGATAAGTATTAAAATATAATTTATTCTTAAATAATTTAAAATATTAAAGCTTTTAAATAAAAGAAATGCAAAAAAACAATTTAAGGATATGTTAGGAATGAGGATAATATTATTCAGCAGTAGTAGAAGATGATGTTTTATTACTATTATAATTATACTATAATTATAATTGTTATTTAACATATAAAAAATATAACACAAAAAAATATATATATGTATATATCACTTTATTTTACTCACAGCCACAAAAATACATATAATACAATTTTTGTAAAAAAATGAGAATTTTCACAAATTTTCATTTATTTTCACAATTTTCACAATAAACTAGATTTTTACAGGTTAATAGCTGTCAAAAAATTTATATAGTTACAAAACAATCGAAGTTTTTGTTAAGAAACGAAGTTAAAAAACAAATTTGATCAACAGACGCGACGCGAATCACAACACCGCAAGTAAACACTGTTGTCAAGAAGGTTAGGTATACAGAGATAAGAAGTTACGTGTTACTTAAAATATTAAGAATAAATATAATCATAATATAAATATTAATTAGATGTATTTAATAAGTTCAAACACTTTTTAAAAACAAAAAAATTGATTAATTTTCGTTTGTGATTATATTTATTCTTAATATTTCAAGTAACACGTAACTTCTCATCTCTGTATACCTAACCTTCTTGACAACAGTGTTTACTTGCGGTATTGTGATTCGCGTCGCGTCGGTTGATCAAATTTGTTTTTTAACTTCGTTTCTTAACAAAAACTTCGATTGTTTTGTAAATTATAAACTTTTGACAGCTATTAACCTGTAAAAATCTAGTATATTGTGAAAATTGTGAAAATAAATGTAAACTTGTGAAAATTCTAATTTTTTTTACAAAAATTGTATTATATGTATTTTTGTGGCTGTGAGTAAAATAAAGTGATATATATATATATATATATATCTAATATATATTTGTTTGTGTTATATTTTTTATATGTTAAATAACAATTATAATTATAGTATAATTATAATAGTAATAAAACATCATCTTCTACTACTGCTGAATAATATTATCCTCATTCCTAACATATACTTAAATTGTTTTTTTGCATTTTGAATTTCTTTTATTTAAAAGATTTAAAATTTCAAATTATTTAAGAATAAATTATATTTTAATACTTATTTAAAAAAATATATTATTTTAGAGAAATATTATAATTAATGAATATGGAAAAAAATAGTATTCATGCACGACCGTAAAAACGACCCTAAATACGGCTGTATTTACTGTTTCAATTACACCACCCTACTAAGGCTCGTATTTATGGTCGTACTCACAGTCATATTTACGCTCGTATTTACTCCTTAACACATTTCTAAAAAAACATTTAGTTTAAACATAATTAATATTTAATTATAAAGCTTGAAAGCAAGAAAAAACTCGAAAAAGAGAGGTTATGTGAAATAAAAAAATTAAGTTTCAAAAACATTTTTTGTTCCACTGTTGGTTAATGACAAAATTATATTATAAATATAATTAAAATGAATTGTTTAATGATTTTTTTGCTCATTTGTTAATGTTACATTATTTTTACATGTCAAGTAGAATTCCTTTGAAGATGTGCATTCGTGTAATTAATTTTTATTTTTGAGACCGAAAATTAATTTTATTAATTTTATAATTTAGAATAATTTACTACATATTTGTGAGTTTGTGTTAAAACTAAATTTTTGTTGATTCCTTTGTTTATGTTATAATGTTGCTTATTTTACAATGTGGTGAGGGATTCCCTCTAAACGTGTGTAAAGTCGTAATTTTTTTCTCATGTGTGTGACGGAGAGTTAACGCCAAACTCGTGAAAATTCTTTGGTCATTTTCAAGCTACGTAATTATAAATAAAACGGTTGATAATTTATACCAAAGTACATTTTCTAAAGGTTTTAGATGTGCTCTTTCCGATTCCAGTGTCAAAAAAAATTTCACCCAAACCAAAATTAAATATGGCGGTTTCAATGTCAACAAACACAAAAAATAACTTTTTTTTTCAAGTTTGACATTTTTTTTCACCTTGAAAAAGTGTAAGAATAAAATTCTATTTTCAACCATCGGTGCATAAAAATTATACACTTTCGAGAAATGTAAAGTAGAATTAAAAATTTCAAGATGGCGGACCAATATGGCGTCAAATCTAATGCAAAAATTTAAAAATTTTAGGCAATATTCTTCATATTGACGAAAAGTCAATGAATTCGCCTAAAATTTTCGGGGGTTTTCGGTGTCGCTGATTACGAATTTGAACTTTATTTTCAAAAATTCAAAATGGCGGATCCAATATGGCGGACGAGTTTTATAAAAATTCATCGAATTCACTTGAAACTTGTCACTCAGGGGTTTTTGGGGTCGCTGATTACGAATATGAAATTAATTTTCAAAATATCAAAATGGCGAATTCAATATGGTGGACAAGAAACTTCAAATTTCATTCTATTAGCTTAAATCTTGTAATTCGGGGGTTTGTATTCAGCGTCCCCAAAAACCTACGAGTAACAGGTTTCAAGTGAATTTGATCAAGCTTAAAAAATTTGTCTGCCACATTGCATCCGCTATTTCGAATTTTTGAAATAATGTTCATATTCGTAATCAGCGACCCAAAAAACCCCCGAATTACAATGAAGTTTGAAGTATCTTGTCCGCCATATTGAATCCGTCATTTTGAATTTTTGAAAATGAAGTTGATATTCGTAATCAGCGACCCCAAAAACCCCCGAGTAACAAGTTTCAAGTGAATTTGATCAATTTAAGAAATAAGTCCGCCATATTGAATTCGACATTTTGAATTTTTAAAAATAAAATTAATATTCGTAATCAGCGACCCCAAAAACCCCCAAGTGACAAGTTTCAAGTGAATTCGATGAATTTTTGTAAAACTCGTCCGCCATATTGGATCCGCCATTTTGAATTTTAGAAAATAAAGTTCATATTCGTAATCAGCGACACCAAAAACCCCAGAGTAACAAATTTCAGGCGAATTCATTGACTTTTCGGCAATATGAAGAATATTGACCAAAATTTTTAAATTTTTACATTAGATTTGCCGCCATATTGGTCCGCCATCTTGAAATTTTAAATTCTACTTTACTTTTCTCGAAAGTGTATAATTTTTATGCACCGATGGTTGAAAATGGAATTTTATTCTTACACTTTTTCGAGGTGAAAAAAAATGTCAAACTTGAAAAAATAAATTTTTTGGGTTTTTTGACATTAAAACCGTCATATTTAATTTTGGTTTGGACGAAATTTATTTTTGACACCGGAATCGGAAAGAGCACATCTAAAACGTTTAGAAAATGTACCTCTGGTATAAATTGTCAACCGTTTTATTTATAATTACGTAGCTTGAAAATGACCAAAGAATTTTCACGAGTTGGGCTTTAATGGGTTAATGTGAAATAATTTATTTTGGATAAGTTAAACAGCAACAATTATTGCCTTCTATAGGCTAAAATTATTCTAGACGATAATGATATTCAATTTTCAAAGTATATTAAATATTTTCAAAGCATAAATTCATATATGAAAATTTTGTGTGCTATCAAATAATATTTTCTTCCTTTAATCTATACGTGTTGCACATGTAGCTTTTCAATTGGTTAACAGTACATAAAGTCTAGAGATATTTTAAATACATACTAATATTAAAATTCATAAAGCTGGAAAATTAGATAAAAATTTTGAACGCAACATTTAGTTCACTTCAACATTGCATTAAGTTTTAAACAAATAGCAAATGGTAAAGTATATTTGATTGTTTCTGTGCATTGAGTGTACAAATAAATTTGACATTTAGAAGGTAAGAATTTCGTACTTTGAATAATAACTTAATATTTGTTAAAAATTATTACACTACTAATATTTACAAATTACAACATGCAACATAAAAAATGCCCATTTTTGTATGTTTTATTAAAATACTTAGTTAATTAATGCCTAAATTAATTATTAATTATTCTGGAATTATTATTATTATTAACTAGCGTCATATTCCTCGCTCGCTCGGAAGACATTTTCTTATTTATTTCCACTTACATAAATAGTTTTTGAGGTAATAATTTTGTTAAAAAAATTTTTAACGTCAAAAACTCTCTTGATTAAGCTAATTTTGTTTAAAAAAATCTTTAACTTCAAAAACGATCCTTATACCTCATACAGTATGAATTCAGGCTAATTGTTTATAACATTTTTACACCAATATGTTTTTTTTAAATTATGTAATATATGTTTTCGTAGTGGTTTTAGCGTAGAATAAAATAGCGCTATAAGTTTCTTATAAAAATCGATTTTTCTTCATTTGTTTATAAAAAAAATTGTTAAAAAAATATTTTTGTAACATTCAACGACAAAAATTATCATTAGATCCCATGCCAGGATTTCAATAGTTTTTTTTTATAATATCTGCATTCCTTTGCCTGTAGGCATCAATGGGTTAATGTAAAAAATCTTTTCCTTAAAGCATTTTTTCAGTTAGTAGAAAATAAATTTGATACAATAACGTTTGACTTTTGTTCCACTGAAGACCATAAAAATAAAAAATTAGAAATATAAGCCTGGATAAAGTGTGGAGGAAAAGATTTTTTACAATAAAAAAGGAAAATAATTTTTATAAAAAAGTTTAAAATATATAGTTAAACTGTTTATAATAATAATATATACGTATTTAATTAATAAATGTATTAGAGGCGAGCAGTAAAGGTCATATTATCTTTTAAAATACACTGATATAGGCGCTACTTAGTTAGCGCAACGCACAAAAACTCGTAGCGCAAACTTCAAAATTTTTTTTCTCAAAAACATCAAAAAGCACTTTTTTAAAAATTTAACCACTTATTAAGGAAGGTTTAAATTTTGAGAAAATAATTTTTTTAGGAAACTCCATAATGTCTTTAGCATATTTTTTTAACAATAAAAAATTATTGTTTAAACAAATTATTGAAAATATAATTTTTCTTAGCTTTTTTTTAATATTATAAAAAATTGACATTTATTAATTTTCAGTTTCTGATTTTTTAAATCTAAATATCTTGCAAAAATTTTTTTTTTGCAAAACTGTTTGGCACAGTTATTTAGTACCCCAAATACTACAAAATTACAAACTTTAAGAAAAATCGGTGATCCACCATTTACTTTTTGCATGGAACTGCCCTTAATATAAAAATTTAAATTTTGTAGTATCATATAAATAGTTATTTGTAGCAAATTCGAATTATTTAAGTCAAATGAATGGAGTAATTGGATCTAATAAATATTGCTTTAAATAAATTAGGAAAATTACTTGATTCAGTAATGCATGGATTTTAATTCAAATAAATATTTATTTGCATCAATAAAATAATTTTTTTAAAATAACTAAATATTTATGGGACACTCCGCACGTCAACACGGACAGAGCTCTAATTAAAAATTGCTTTGATAGATTTAAACGTTCTAGGGCTTAAAAGATTTCTACATTCATGTACTTTAAGATGGCGATAGGCGTTTTTTGCAAATATTCATTTCCGATGCCAATAGAGCTGTCAAAAGTCAAATGGTCAAAAAATTTCAAAATACTTTTATGAATTAAAAGCAAAAAACGAGGTAAATTATTCTGTAACTCATTCCTTAACAGTTTTTTAAGGTCCCCGAATATAAATCAAAATTTTTTTTTTTAAATCTAAAATGTCGGATCCAATATGGCGGACAAAATTCAAATTTGATCAGATTCGATTAAAACTTGTTACTCGGTGGTTATTAGGGTCGCTGAATACGAATCTACACTACCGGTCAAAATTGAGAGACCATCCATTTTCAGGTGATTGAAAAACATTTTAAAACATAAAATGTATGGAAACTAAAATATTTTGCTTTTTATTTTTTGAAAGATGATAAAATTTTGAAAAGAACAAGATCTTTCAGAAGTCATTTGGCCAATATTTTATTTAGATATTTTCAGAGAGAAACTGAGAGTACGCACGTAATGAAAATCGCTCTTTCCTTTGAAAGTCTGCCTCCTTGTAGCCAAAAGTCCCAAGCTTAGGTGGTTGGCTATATATATTGCCTAAATCGGTGAGCTTGCACACATATGTAAAATGCAATGGCTAAGCCGAAGTATAATCGGAAGCACTCGCGGTCGCTCGTAAAATACAAGGAACGCGAACGCGAGGAATAGAACTAAAAAGAGGTTATGACAATGTTTTGACATTTGTACACATCATTTATGCAAAGTTTTTTGTAAAAAAGTAAATGAGAGCTAGAGGAATATTAATATTAATTATTAATATTTATTATTATATAATATGGTTTTTATGCTGATACAATTTTGCATTTACACCAAAATTTTTAATCGTTTAATGAGATAGATAATAATTAATTCCCAGTTTAAATCCGGCACTTTTGCCTATTTGAAATTTCTAGTTTCAAAACTATACAAATTATTTTACATATTCGGGTGATTTTTACGTAACTGTGCAATTTCAAGATCAGTTTTAAATGAAAAAAAATTTTGTTTTTTTAATGTTAATTATCACTTTTTCTCATTATTAGGGCATAATATAGTTGTAATTTGAACGGTTTTACTACAGCTATAATTATAAAAAAATTATAACAAATTTTCGAAAATTGGCTGCCACGGAGCTGACCACCCTATGCATTGAATAATACTGCCGTCAACTGGGGCTACTTTATGTACGAGGTATATTTGATAAATAAAATTATTAAAAAGAACTTCTTTGTCAAAAAACCAAAAATAATTTAATTAAAATCCTTAAAACGATTAAAACTTCAACCGGTGAGGAACATAACGGCAAAAAATTAACTTTAATTAATATTTATAAGTTTTTTAAATTAGTTTTAAAACTATTTCTCTCATTTCTCTAATAACTTAAAAAGTGTATTAGATATTAAATTGTTGTTCATTTAACCTTAAATTATTATTTTCAAGTTTTTGAAAAATATCATATTCAAAACGTTTAAAAAGCTCCTATTGAAATGATGAGATTCAAAGTTATTTATATGTGTTTAAATGATAGTATTATAATTATCATAATGTATGATTGTAAAATGTATATTTAAAAAGAAAAAGTGTTATTTATTTTCTGAGTAATATAAAATTTGAAGAAAGGTTGTTAATTTTTAATAAATCATGATTTTAGCAAAATCTTAATGTTTTATTTTACATTTTGTTGTATAATATTTACAAAATTTTTTGTTTAATATCTTATTCTTTTTTGATTTACTCTGAAATATCTATACAAAAGATTTAATGAATAAGAAAAAATCAAAAAAATGTTTTTGTCCTACCTGCACGGAAAGTATGTCATTTCGGGCACTTAAGGCGGGCGCAAAGTAACACATTACGCCCAAGAGTAAGGAAGGCGGGCGGAAAAGTATTTTGCGCCCACTTGTATGACGTCAGCGGGCGGTAAAGTATTTTCCGCCCGCTTCCCCTACCTCCGAGCGGGCGGAAAAGTATTTTGCGCCCGCTTGTTAATTATTTGATTTTCTTCCTTAAAATGCGACATTTTTGACTTTCTTTTCATGTGGACTATAGAACTGCAAACATTTTCAACTTGTTTTATTTTGTATATAAAAATTTGCAATTTTTTTTTTATTTTCTCTAAAAAAAATAATGAGACATTTGGTTTTGTTCCCATTTCGTTTATCAAAATTGTCAATTTTAAAAGTTCTTGTTTCAGTTTTGTTCAATTATTAATTACTATGTTATAAATAAATACCATGTTTCCAGAATACATTGTTTTTATTTTTATTTTAAAACTTCTATCATTATAGACTTCATTCGATATAATGTTTATATAGAGCTTAATTTTTAACTAATATGAGCGTTTAATCGTGCGTGCCCTCAATGCCATACTTTCCATGCAGTTAGGACAAAAAATTATGTTCGCATCATGAGCGCAAAGGTGATTACGACTTTGGCGAAATTTCGGGACCTCGGGGACACTTTCGCTGCCTCGGCTTCGCCTCGGGCGCGAAATTGTGTCCCCTTGGTCCCTTCATTTCGCCATCGTCGCAATCACCTATTTTGCGCCCTTGTTACGAAAATAACTATTACGTAACATTATAAAAACAGAAAGATCAATGCACAAACTAGCCCCATCCCGGGGTCTATTTTGTGCACAACTTTTAATGACTACAACTTCGACAAAAAAATTTATTTCATTGACTAACTCATAGGAAACCTTCAGAAGGAAGTATAGCATAAGCAAAAGTTGATTTTCTTTTAATTCTAAATTTGAATAAATCACTAAGTTAAAAAAAGCATTTTGATGCACAAAATAGCCCCAGCAAAAATATTTACTATCAGCTTGACATAACCAGAGAATTTTATTTTCGTAACATTATGAAATTAGCGCATAAAACTAATTTAAGAAAAGTATTCACAAATAAAAGCGTTACGATCAACAGTAATACTGTGCTTCTGCATGGTTGACATAAAGACATTTTAAATTAAGCATCAAAAGTAAAGGCGTGTTTTTTCGAATATTAAGGTGTTTTTTAATAAGTCAACGGTTGCCGAAGCACTGAAATATAAAAGGACAAAACTATGTCTGTCCTCTTCTATAATATGTGTTATTGTAGCAACTGTTGATCCATGAATTTGCACCTTCACACTGTACGCCACAGGCGCCACGGAGCTGATATTTTATGTGACACCACGGAGCTGAAATTTGACATTTAAACTAATCTAACGCCGACAATTCTGCAAAATAATTCTTTTCTTTGGGCAGATAATTTGTTTCTATTGTAATCTTCAAAAAAATCGTAATAATTACAACAGAGAGTGTTTAGATTAAAAGAATAGTAATACCACGGTACTGATCACTTTTTTATGACCTTCACATTTTTACAAAAAAAATTGTTTTTGAGTGTAGAACTTCCAATTTTTGAACCTTTTTTTTACTGATATTTGTTGCTAATGGATCTTATTTTAGATTGTAATTCTCAGATAACATAAAAATCTACCATAAACAGTTAAATTATAGAGGAAAAAATCTTATTACAAAATTGAAAAAATTTGTGGACAAAACTATTTTACATTTTATAATTTTATAAGAAGTATTAGAAGATGCATTTGTTATAAGTAAATTTTATAGGTAGAAAGTTGCTGATAGGGACAAGAAAATTTAGATAAATTGGAAGATAGAATTAAAATGTGAATAATAAAAGGTTTATTAGAGAATTTATTACACGTCGAGCGAACGTTATGAGTGTCTGAGTTCTACCTTTCGTAATTACACTTCGCGATAAAAACAAACGCTCGTCTCACTTACGATTCATTTACGGAATTACACACCGATTCGACTGTGAGCTACGACTCAACACCCACGCTTTGAGAACCCTCGGCTTCGACCGTCTCTCTAGCGTTACGCGATGCTTCACTCTCTCACGATTCTCAATCGTATCTAACTCTCTCTCAGTTCACACACACTTCGGTAAGACTCGGCTCTCATCGTTCGTCTTCGGGACTTAATATACTAGAAAATAACCCTTAATTAATTTATTTGTTACATTCGACCATCCTGAAAAGACTTGGTCCTTTAAGTAGGAATAAAAAAAATTATTACATTGAAATTACGTTTTACACTGAATAATGTAGAAATACAACATTTTATTAAACGCAAACTTGAAGATATAAAGGTTTTCTCGTCGTCTTTTTTGGTCTCGTAACGTCAGTGGTCTTCGCGTTAACAATTTCTGTTTGTTTCGACTGTTTTTCGATTACGTCTACAGGAGCATCGTCCGTTTCGCTATCGGTTTCGCATTCGCTTTCTACATCGGTATCTCTGCTCGGTCCTCGCCAAATTTTCATTTGACTCACATGCGCTGTTAAAGAAATATTAGACTTTCGCTTTTTTCCTAAACTTTTGATTTCGTACGTATCGCCAGGGATTTTTCGAACTAAAACGAATGGACATTTATAACGGTTTTACAATTTTGTACTTTCGCCTGTTGCAGTAGGGTTTGTGCGAACGTACACAATGTCTCCAATTTCGAATTTGACGTTTAATCGATGAGTTTTATCGTAACGATTTTTGTAAGCTATTTGTGCTTTAGAAATTGCTTCACGAATTTCATTTTAAATTTTTATCGCAGGGGAGTACGTTTCGGATCTACGAGTTAATTCGCGCGTTGGATCGCTCTCAAATCAGGCTAATATCCGAAAATTGCTTCATAAGGGGGTCGCCCTGTAGTTTTATTTACAGATAAATTGATATCTCTCGCAATTATTTTCAAGTTGTCATCCCATTTATCTACTGATTCTACACAAGCACCAGAACGCAGCGGAGTCAACACTGTTTGATTCATTCTTTCTGCAAGTCCGTTGCCGTGAGGATGACGACTTGAATTTAAAATTCTGCAAATACCGTATTTTGTGCAAAATTTTAAATAGCTTTCGGCGGTAAAACATGATCCACGGTCACTCACAATACGATCGGAAGTTCCGTATAATTCTACAAATTTCGACAGTTTATTAATCGTAGTAGAAGCTTGAGTATTTTTGACAGCTTCGAGCACCACGAATTTAGTTAAATTATCGACAATAGTCAAAATAAATTTATTTCCGCTTTTTGTTGTCACAAATGGACCCAAATGATTCACGTGAATCGTTTCAAATGGTCTTAAACCGGCAGGAATGGGGTGTAATTCACCTGACTGTTTACCACGAGCTTTTTTGTTTGAAATGCACGGTAGACACGTTTCGATGTGTCTCTTTAAATAGCTTCTCATCGACGGAAAATAATAATGTCTTCGTACTCGTTCATGAGTCTTTTCGAGACCGAAATGACTCGACAAGTCATGTGCGTTGATCGCAATTGCTTTAAGCATGGAAGAGGGAACAACGTAAAGTTCTACTTCTCGACCTAATCGTTCTTCGATTTTGTACAGGATTCTGTGAATTAAACGATACCCTTCAACCACGGAACGTTCAAATTTTGATCGTTGTTCTCGACACTTTTCTAAAATTAAAATTTTACTTTTAATGTTCGGATCGGATCTTTGGTGTAATAAGACTTCGTCTTCGTAACAAACGATGTTCATAACAAAATTTTCGTCATCGAAATTTTCATTAAATGGATTCGAAATAGGTGCGCGCGATAATGCATCCACGTGTTGCCTAAAAAATCCTGTCATACCGATAAATCGTTTCACCTGATGAATATCAGTCGGAGTGGGGAAATTTTTAATGGCCTCTACCTTTTTTAAACCGGGTTAAATTCCACTACCGTCTAATAACAATCCTAAATACTTCACTTGTTTCACACCGAATTTACATTTATTTAAATTTAAAATTAAACCGGCTTTCAGGAGTGCTTCTAAAGTTTCTCGAATTCGCGAGATTAATTCGGTCCAATCTTTAGCGAGGATTAAAATGTCATCTAAGTAAAATACAAGAATTTTATTTCGCAATGGTCCTAAAGCGATTTCTATTGCCTTCGAAAAATAAAACGGAGAATTTGTCAAACCGAATGTCGCTCTAGTGAATTCTCCTGTTTTATCCGGAGTAACATAAGCCGTTATGTGACGGGCCTCTTCTTTCTAAGGAATTTGTAAATAGCCGCGATGTAAATCTAAAACTGCAAATAATTGAGTTCCCGACAAAACCACGAGAAATTCTTCTAAATTCGGTAACGGATAATGAATTTTTACAGTTTGAGAATTTACTCTTCGGTAATCTGATACTACTCGATACTCACTGCTTTTATTCTTGACAAGTAATACAGGACTCGCGAAAGAAGAGGAGGTGTCGCGGACAATACCTTTCTTACGCCAAGCGCTAAACGTCTCTTACATGACATCCCGTTCATCTTTCGACTCTGAATATAGTTTGGAGCATACAGGCACTGATCCAGGTTTAAGCACTATATCCATTTCTACCTGTGTCGAACAACCCAACTCATCGATTGTTTTGGCAATTGCCCGACGATACTCATTTAACAATACTAACAACTCGTCGCACTCACCACTAGTGATACCCTCCCCCACCACTACTTCTTCCTTCACTACTGGATCGTATCAAGGTTCCAAATCTGGAGCTTCTTTAATGGAACACACTTGAGCTTCCAATAGATCGTTTGTTTTAAGTCCCACGGTGGTTGAGGATCCGTTGTAAACTCCTAGCATCCATTCTCGTCCTTCATGTTGAGTATGTATAAAATTCACCGACGACGGTTCGAGCCTCGTTGACTGACTGGTCAACAGTGGAGAAGAATTTTTCGTTGTATCGATTTGAATAGCGTCAAGATCGATTTCAATTCTATTTCGGAAGGTCACTTGGTCGTCGATTTTAATTAATACTACATTCGGTAAATCGGTGAATGTACGTCCCAGGAACACATCAAAAGGTTGAACGTCGTCCGGAACGACTCGTAAAGGAATTTCTCTGCCCGTCACACCATCAATCGTGACGTCAGCTGCCACTAGTCCATATGATTCAATCGGCTTGTCACGACTCGGTCCGAATCGTCCAAGAAGTAAAGAATCTTGTTTCATAGTTAATCCATTTGACAGCACAGTTAAAGCGCGAATAGTACACACAGTACATCCGGTATCTACCATTACTTTCACTTCTTTATTGTTCACGGACGCAGATTTTATATATTTGTCAAATTTTTGTTGTGACACAGGGGCTAAAGAACGGATATCATCTTTAGGGGTGGCGGCTGGTTTGGTACACTCTCGATAAGTATGTCCTTTTTCAGAACATCTACTACAAACTTTCTTAGGACACTTCCAGGAAAAATGACCTATTTCATTGCACGTAAAACACTTGGGTCCACTATTTACACGAGAATTATCACTTCCTTTTGTATAAGAATCATTCTTTGGCTGCAATGTACAGTCCGGTTTCTCCGTGTTAGAAAAATCGTTCTTTCGTTCATGTTTAAACGCTGGCTTTTTTTGTTCTCGACCTCGCTTTTCATACAATTCTTTCAGGAAAGTATCGTAATTTTAAAGATCCGCAAAAAGATCATCTTCGTCGGCATGATATTTTGCACTTGCGTGTTGTATTAAGTCCTTTGATCGTAATCCCAAAATAACTTGTCTTTTAATAGTCTCGAAACTTAGATTTAGAGGTTGACACAAACGAGCCTTTTCGTGATAATACACTGCCACTTTTTCACCTTGTTGTTGCTCGCGATGTGTCATTTTGGTCCAAGCATCCGCTTGATCATCTTCACGAATAAACGTTTTAATAAAAGCACTTTTGAAATCGTCCCAAGAGACAAAATACTATTTTGCCGCTTCAGTCAAGTGTTTTCCTACTGACGCCAATAAGAATGAATCCGGCCATTAATGAATATCGGCGGTGAGCTCAACTTGACATATCCAAGCTCTTGCAGCACTTGTCCCCGATGAACCATCAAACGTAGAAATGGATTGAGTCAAGTCCGGCATGACATGATAATCTCGCGGCGAACCACGATTCGTTGCCGCTGCGTTTTGATCGAGTAAACGAGTCACGACGTTTAACAGCTGATTGATACTTGTCTGTTGTTCTTCGTGAGTATTTCTAGTTGGCGGGTTATGTGGTGGTGGTGGTAATTCTTCTTGAATCACGCGTCTATTTTCGTGGTGAACATTTTCCTGTTCCCTATTACCTTCTTGTTGATCGTTATAATTAACAGCCGGAGGAAAGAATCGACGATATTCATTACGTGGTTGATTTCTTGACGGATCTACGTTGCCGCGACCACGATCCGGTGGATTCCATCGTCCACGCCTTGCATCTGGAACTTCGATGTATAAGGAAATCATAGGAGGTCCATTATCGTGACGTTCCTGATGAGGAATATTTTGACGGATAGTTGCGTCGACCGAACGCGTTTGATTAAAATCACGGTCTTACAATGTAGTCGAGTGACTATGAATTTAACTCATCGATAGATAATTCCCATCTTGTCGAAATACTGGATTCGCTCTTCCTAATCCTGTATTTAAATTAGGAACACTTACAAAACGACGTATATTATCTTGCGACACAGGCGTAGAATGAGCTCCGACCCATTCTACGATGGGATTTAAAGTATGGATTTATAGTATGGTTCACTTCCGACATGGTTTCGTCAATTACATGCTATGTCGTTGAATTTAATTCAAGTCTTGACCCGTTTCGATTCATGTTTTCGCGATATTTCACTTGAGGCAATTCAAAATTCTAGCTCTTGCACCAACTCGAGCAAAAAAATTTTGTTTTACGAGAAGCGTCTCTCTAATGAAAAATTCAATGAAAAAATTTTTCAATGCGCAATGAAAAATTCCCGCAATATCTCGATGAGAAAACAAAATGGCTACCGAACGACGCGCTACTATTACTTTCGGGACTTTTTGTGGAAAAATCCCACTTCTGAAATGTTATAAGTAAATTTTATAGGTAGAAAGTTGCTGATAGGGACAAGAAAATTTAGATAAATTGGAAGATAGATTTAAAATGTAAATAATAAAAGCTTTATTAGAGAATTTATTACACGCCGAGCCGACGTTATGAGTGTCTGAGTTCTACCTTTCGTAATTACACTTCGCGATAAAAACAAACTCTCGTCTCACTTACGATTCAATTACGGAATTACACACCGATTCGGCGATGAGCTACGACTCAAGATCCACGCTTTGAGAACCCTCGGCTTCGACCGTCTCTATAGCGTTACGCGATGCTTCACTCTCTCACGATTCTCAATCGTATCTGACTCTCTCTTAGTTCACACACACTTTGTGCAGCACTTCGGTAAGACTCAGCTCTCATCGTTCGTCTTCGGGACTTAATATACTAGAAAATAACCCTTAAGTAATTTATTTGTTACACATTATAAGCGAAAAAAATTTGAAAGTCGGATATAAAACATACTTTTTTAAACTCGTATAAACTATGCTATATTGTAAATATATTCAACAGGTCTTTAAACGTCTGTCAACATTGCACATAATTTTTTACTCAAAACTAAATGTTAGCAAGTCATACCAAACATTTGCAACCAAGCAAGTCAAATCACAAAATAATGGTTTCTGTTTCGATTAGTTTAGTCAAGCGATAGAAAAACTTTATATAAATTCATTACACATTAGAAGAATTATTTCATTGAAGTATTCTTCCTTCTTTGTCAAAAGATTAACACCGAGATTTATGGATAGTCATGATATAAGTCGCGGTATAAACTTAGGGGCCGTTCATAAACCACGAGGACAATTTTTCACCAATCTTTGACCACCCCCTATCTAATATGGAACAAAATTTTTTACTTTATGCAATTGACCTTAATTTTGTCACTTGGTGGTTTCTAAGGTCGCAGATTACGAATTTGATGTAATGTAATTATATTAGTCGCTTTGAATTTTTGAAAACAAACATCGTATTCGTAATCAGCGACCTTAAAAACCACCGAGTGACAAAATTAAGATCAATTGCATAAAGTTAAAATTTTGTTCCATAATGGATCTGCCATTTTGACTTATTGGAAACTAAAATCGAAATCGTAATAAGCGTAATCAAAATTTAAAAATTCAAAATTGCGATCGACAAATTTCAAAGTTTACTGACTTTAAATTTTTCGTTGGCTATTTTGAAGCCGCTATTTTAAATTTTTAAATTTTGACTAATGATTTGGATTAAGAAACCTCAAAATCCCCCAAATCAGCATTTTAAGCGACCCCAAAACTTTAGAATATTCATTGCTATTCATATTTCATTTATTACCGAGATTTTCCTTTTAGATGACACTATAGCGGTCATACACATTAGTGGCACGAATTATTTTTGCCCCTATAGACGTCACACACTGGGAATGGATTAAAGCGTAAAAAAATTATTAAACTTAAAAAATGAAATTTTTTTGTGTTTTTGAAATTATAACCGCTATATTTAATTTTTGGGTTAAACGAAATTCTAATTTTTTTAAATTAAATATTTTCAGTGTTTTCAATTACATATATTTCTAAAAATTAATATACTATAACAGGTGTCTTACTATTGTTGTTAATATTTGAGAAATTATTGTTAACTTTATTTTTCTAAATGAGGTTATTTTATTTCAAGAATTTATTTTTATTTACTTCCGAATCAACCAACTAAATAAAAACACACTTTACTTTGTTGTTTGAATTTATGCCCGACGCCAGAGATATTTTATGGAAAAATATTCAAACCTATAATTTAATAAATTTTATGCTAGCTCAATCTTTTCAAGGAGAGCGCGGGGTAAGAGAAATCACCAGTTAATTTTTAATTTGATTTAATAATAAGAAATTACAGGTCCAGGCGGGACCTGTTCAAAATTACAGAAATGTGGTGAAACAAAGAAAATTGACAATTTTATTTTTGATCGATTATTCGTCAGGAGACAACACATTATTCCTTTTGAGACTCACCGGAGATGCGCCGACGGCCCCGCATTGTTCCCCAGCTCATCATTATGGGAGTAGGCACAATTGATTTAATTTTAATTTTAATTATTACAAAAAACGGTCTACTGCGATCTGTCACAAAAGACGCCAAAATGAGAATGAATTAAATGGCCGACGGGGACGCTGAAGTCGACGCGCATCTCCACTTCGTGGTGAGTCTCACGCGCACTTGTTACATAGATTTTCCGATGGTAATCGATGCACGCTAGTCAGTAATTAGGGAAATTACCGACTGTCCAGAAGAGTTCATAAAAGTTCGTTTAGTCTTCGCGAGAGGCACTGCGCGACGACGTCCGGTTAGCAAGATGGCTGCAGCCAGTGTTATGACAGCTGATGTTCTCGCCGATGGACTTCCTCTTTCTGTCACTTCGTATGACCGGTATTTATTTCCAGTAATAAATACCGATGAGCTCTCTTTAACGAGTCATCTCCGTCAGATTACCGATCGATTACAATAGTCAACAGATTTAATATTATAATTATAATTTTTTTTCGTGATTAGATTTTTAATTTAATTCGACAAAAAAAACCAAACATCAATTCACCACAACAAAATTAAGAACGTTTTAAGTTTTTAATTAAAGTGACATTCAAAATGATGGAATATAGTTTGTCGATTTAATATAAAAAGGAATTAATTTTTTTATGGATGGATTTAGGTTTTGAAAGCAAGAATAATAACATGTTAAATAAGATTTTTAATAAATTTAATTCTAAAGTAGGGTATTTCCCCTTCCTACAAGGGCTAGTACAAGAAAATTTTAATTTTAATTTGCCGAATGGTTGGGGTGATTTGTCATGGTCTCTGTTCAGAGAGACGTTGACATGAAAGGTAACCATGACCTGGCTGGTGGCATTTACCACAAATGCCCCGACGAGCCTTATCCACTCCCCAGTATTTCGGCTTATTAATCCTGGGGTAAGTTGGATTACGGTTAAAGGGTTTAGAATAACCAGGCCTGGGGCCGAAAGTCGAAGGGCCAGCCTCAGGCGAAGAGTGAGTTGGGGATTGAGGCCTTAAGGTCCAATCTTCAGGTAGTGCTGGTTCAGGGCTTTCTACTCTTGGTAGGAAGATTTTCTCCTTCGGTGATAGTCGGATAGGTACATCCTGGCCGATGGAGCGGCGAATTTCCTCCAAATCGCTCTCAGAAAACAAGGAAGCCTGATATAGGAATCGTCCTGGTGTGAGCAAATGGCGAGCTGTCACCAAACAATCCACCTCATCCTCATAGTCCAGTCGACGTGGACCCAACAATATCTCCTCTGTCAAATGATTTTTTAAATTTAGTTAATTGATAATAATATTAGGGTCAGAACTTTTGGCAGAACGAGATTATTCCGAGAAGAGGTGAATTAGTAAGAATAAGACCGATTACGTAATTTACGACGGTGAAAGCGTTCCTCTTCGAATGCAGGGTTCGCGTCTATGATCGGATCAACCACTGGGTCCGGCTGGGAGGACTCAGATTCGGTATCGGACCAATTAATTTCTAACAATTCACGAATAGAAATGCGTTCTTCTTCCGAATCCTCAGATTCGCTGCTCAAGTCCTCGGCATGATAGGGATGCAAGTGTGAAGCGTGATATCTACCCGCGAGACGACCTTCTACTGACGCTAATTCATAGATGTTACGAGAAAAAATTTTGGTTATCATAAAGGGGCCATGAAAGGCTGGGGCCAATTTTCTTGCTATGTTATCGCGTTTACTGGAAAGGACATGAAGTGGTTTCTTGACCAAATCTCCGATTTCAAAACGCTGGTCCCTATAATGACGATTATAATATTTGGCTTTGCGAAGAAAAGCCTTGTCTTGATTTAACGTTATTTTCTCTCTTAGGTCATTCAATCTGGTCATTCGAGTTGTCCACTCATTGACATCAGGAGAAGGCAACTTGACCTCCCCCTTCACAAGGCGACGGAACGATCGTTAAGGAACTGGTTCCCTTCCAAAATTTAAAAAAGCAGGGGTGACTCGATTGGTGCTATGAAGCGCCGTGTTATACGCGAAACGGGGTTCGCTTGTGGATGGTATAAAGGGTTAAAAAAATGGTGAATGTAATACGTCTTTGTTAATTCTTTTATCGCGTTATTGTTATATTCCGTACCACTGTCACTATGAACAGGGTGTCTAGCGAACCGGGAATCCGGGAAAAACCGGGAAAACCCCGAGAATTTTATATTTCTAATTTACTAGACACCCTGTATGAAGCACTTGAGGAGTGCCCCAACGGTTAATCACGAGTTCACGGAATGTGTTAATTACTGTATTGGCGTTGGCTGTTCTCAATGGGGCCACCTCAACCCATTTGGTAAAGAGGTCCTGGAATACTATCAGGTATTCGAAGCCTCTTGCACTCCTGGGGAAAGGACCCATGACATCAGTGGCCACCACACTCCATGGTTCGTCAACAACTCGTTGTGTCATTAAGCCACGCGGTTTAGCTTGCTCGGTTTTATTTAATTGGCAAACAATGCATTTGCGAACAAAGTTTTCTATATCTTTTAGCATGCCAGGCCAATAGTAACGGATTGATGCGCGATCGTAGGTCTTTTGGCCACCTAAGTGACCAGCCTGAGTATTCTCATGGGCTTCTCGCATGATGGTTAAGCGGTCTCCTTCGGGGACTACTAATTTCCAGGCTGAAAGATCTTCTACGAAATCTTCCAAAAGCGGGTTACTACGATAGTAATAAAGTCGGTCGTCAGTCACTTTCCAATTGTGGTACTTACGCTGATTGTCAATTACGTCTTGTTTACGTCTAACGTACCAGTCATCAGTGGTTAATTGAAGTAATGCGATTTTGTCCTCAGTCTCGTCTTCGAACATGCGGGACAATGCATCCGGGACAAGGTGCATTGACCCTTTTCTATATAAAATTTCATAGTCGTATTCTGATAATTCAAGAGATAAGCGGGCTAAGCGGTTAGTCGGGTTACGAAGGTTGTTCAACCATTTAAGGCAACTGTGGTCAGTTATCACTTTAAAGTAATAACTTTCCAAGTAGCATCGAAACTTCCTTATTGCCAAAATGACAGCCAAACACTCTCTCTCCGTCACGGAATAATTCCGTTCGGCACTTGAGAGTACTCGACTGGCATAAGCGATTACTCGTTCTTTATTATCCTGAGTCTGAGTTAACACAACACCCAATCCGCAATTACTCGCGTCAGTTTGAACGTTAAATGGAAGGTCATCTAGACACTGCCGATAAGTGCCGTCTGGCTGTTTTATCATGCAGACTGGATTACATTAGTCCCTATGAGAGGGTTCAATTAATCCCTGCCGTTCAAGATTTCCGGAGTTCTTGATTAAGAATTCGCAAACTTTGGGTGACATTCGATGGTTTTTCTGACGGATCGGCAAATGATCCTCAGTGTTAATGACGTGTTCAATTAATTTAACGGCTGGTAGTTTATCTGGCAGAGGATGTACTAATCTTTTAATTAACGAGTCTAATTCCTCTTGTTCACTAGGAGAAAGTGTCATTAGGCCTGAACATTCTTCAAGGTTAATTGGTCTGCTAGATTTACAAAACGCGATTCTAATAATTGGTTCTTCCGCAAACCAAAGCCGTTGAACACTTGTGTCAATTACTACGCCAAATTTTGTTAAGAAATCTATCCCTAACACGCATTGGTCAGTTAACTCTGGAATAACTTTAATTGTTAAATCGCGAGTCACTTCCGCGATAGTGACAGGCAATATTGCCTCACCAATGATTGTTTTAATCGTACCATTGGCCAACATTACGTGACCCGATTCAAGTTCATTTATTTTATTACCTTTAGATACAACAATTGATCTACCAATATAATTCAAGTAAGTTCTAGTTGAGCCAGTGTCAACTAGTGCTTGTACTTCAGTACCACCAATTAACAATTTAATGTATGGTCTCGATTGAGATCCGTTTCCACACAATTTATCTAGGTTAATATAAGATTCGAGGCCCATTATAGGGTCCGAATCTAGAGTTAAGTTATTTTTATTTTTCTCCTGAACACTTACTGTGTCAGTTGAGATTTTACAGGTTACTTCTGAATTGGTTAAACTTGATTCAGATTTATTTACTGGTGGCTCAACCAGAGGCTTACCAAAATTACTATTTTCATCATTTATTTTCATTTCAGATTTATTTGTTAAAGAATTTATTTTATTTTTAATTACTACATTACTTAAATAGGGCGATGGTAATGCTGATTTTGCGTTAAGAGTTAAATTCATGTCCGATTTCTTGTTAGTCAGGGTCCTAGGTAACGAACAAGGAGAAGCATCGACCCTAGCGCTGCTCTCCTCAACTAGTTTCCCTGACAGTAATCTGAATTACAGTCATATTTTGTGAATTCCGGTTTACCGCAAATGTGGCAGAATTTTTTCCAAGCTAATTTACAATTATTCCACGAATGGTCATTAGCTTGACAATTAAAGCACGGAGGTTGTTGAACCGCTTCCCAAAATTTTTTACGCTTAGGTTTAACTTTATCGTTACTTGCCAGGTGAGACTTAGACTTGTTATTTAATTGATTCGGTGTACCCGAGTTATTTTGTTTCTTAAAATTTGACTCTGAAGAGGAATTTTTGTTTTCTCTCGAGATTTTATTAATTTGTTCAGTCATCGCGCTGAACATGTTTACTAATTTATCGATTGACGAGTCTAAGTCTTTAGTATTATTCGAAGCTACTGAATTTTCTTTACCCGGAAAGGCAAATTCTGGGAAGAACGAATCTTCCGGTTTTTGAGGCTTTCTGTCAACCGCGAGTGGGCTGTACATACGTTCAACGTCAGACGCAATGAGAGACAACTCTTCTAAATTATTAAATTCGCGACGTTTAATACATTGTTTTAATCTCGGCAACATGTTCATGTAAATTCTATCCAACATTTCCGAACTCGTAACGGCACGGTTAAATTTACAATACAATCCTTGCATGCAGGTGAGATAATTCGCAGTGGATTCACCCGGGCCTTGGATTCTATTTGTCATCTGATCTTTGAGTCGCCATTGATAATTTACGTCACCAAACCGAGCGCGACAGGCAGCATTGAATTGGTCCCAAGAGGACCACTTGAATTTATTTTGCCTATACCATTAAAGCGCGATTCCGTCAAGCGAAAGTACCGCGGCGCGAAGGACTTTTTCACTGGTGACAGAGGAAATTTCCATGACGTCATCGATACGCTCAAGAAATTCCTCAACACTAACCTTACTATCTCCCGAAAATTTTATGCCTCATTTCCGAACGATAGAATCTAGGGGCTTCCTAGATGGGGCCACAATACGTTCACGAGCGAGGTTCGAAGCTGAGCAGTCCACCTGGTAATCATGCCATCGATTTTCATTGGACTGCGAATGATTAAAGTTCAATGTCGCGTTATTTACGCGCTGGCTGTTGATTGGTCTAAAAAGGTGAGAATTACCTTGGTCATTTACTTTTATTTCACGATTGTCTACAGGCGAGTCAACATCAACAGTAGTTGAGATGCCGCTGGGCTTTGGTTTATGTAAAAATTTTGATTCTAGTTCAATTAGGCTTGAACTAGATTCAGCCCGCTCTACGAGCTGGCTAAAACCGGGCCCTTGCCTGGGGCTATCTAGCGCTATATTTGGGCCAGGCTTCGAACTGGCTGGATACTGGCAAAAGGTTTCGCCAGGATTGGACTAGTTAACAGTCGAGACTTTAGGAATAGTCCCAACCGATCGATTTGTAGTCAATTGGGGTTGAAAGGCTGACTTGTCATGTGAAAAATTGTTAATCGGTTGTTAAATTACGTCAGTGTGTAAAGGTGTCAAAAACTCTAAACCCGATTGCGTTACGGAGACGTCGCTAGAAGCGCCATCTATTTTCGCGGTCAAAATTTCATACAATTTTGGCAACGAAAAATCAAATTTTGGTTTCTCAATAGTCGCTGTCATTATTCCTGGTTTGTAAAAAAGAAGTAATTCTAAAGGTGGAGCCACTTGAGTGGTTAATCCTAATGGGCCTGGAGTTTCAGAGACTCGTGAAAAAAAACCGAATTTGCTACGGTTGACCCTACTGTCACAAAAGAATGAATTGAATTAGTCGTAGTTATTGTGGGAAAAAGCGAATTCTGGGTACTCAAAACCGTAGTTAAAAAACCTATTGCATTTCCTTCAGAAAGAGGATTTTTAATTATTTCGTGTACTTGTTCTGATGAATCAGAACCAGTGTTTAAAGGGCTTAATTCAAATTGAATTTCATCTAAGGGAAGCCACTGCACCGATCTATCGCCGGAGGAAAAACGCAAAAACCGCGAAGCACGATCTCTCAGCGTTTAAAGGGTTCCGTGTGAATTAACCTTAAACGACTCCAAATAATTTTTTATTTGGTCAACTGACCAATTGTCAAATAAATTTGACCCGATATTATTTGGGGAATTCATTTTTAAATTTACATCTTAATTAATTCGCGAAATTAATAAAAATTTTCTTTTTATTGGGATTTATGGATAGGAAATGGTTCGCGACGTTCTGCCAAAGAGCTTAGACCAATTTTATTTCAAGTCAATTTTAAGAAATTTTCATTTTCAATTACTTCACTGATGTGATGTCACAAAATTTTTTTTTAGTTTATCACAGTGATATTAATTTACGATAAACAAAATAATAAAAAAAATAATTTCTATCATTTTGAGTTCAAGAAAAATTACAAAAATAAAAATTTTAATCAATACTAAACTCGTTACAAAACTGCAGAGCAGTCGAACCAATCAAGGAAAATTTTCAAGGAATTTATATTCCATCATAATAGAAAACATAATAAACAAATAAATGTCATTTTATCAAATTGTCACAAATAATATTATAAAAAAAATAATTTTTATTTATTTATCCTTATTTAAGTTCAATTTTTAATTTAAATATCAATTTATTTATTTCGGAAATTTTATTTATTGAAAGAATAAATTTTCTTTCAACTGTGATTCTCAATTTTGTAATCATTCAGTGAATTTACAAAGAATTAATATTATACACGGGGCCATGTTGTTCGCCTAGTGACGAACTAATTTTTGTTTACTCGATTTGTCCTTGAGAAACAATTTTTAATTTTCGAATTTGACAAAGAAATATATTTCACAATTTAATTTAGATTCATTTAATTTAATTTAATAATTTATTTAGTTTCAAAATATCAATTTCTAGTTTTAATATTTGACATTTTTCACGATTCAGAAATTTTTTCACGAATATCTATTGTGATTTCCTCGCGCGCGCTACGTTGGTCGCCATTTATAACAGGTGTCTTACTATTGTTGTTAATATTTGAGAAATTATTGTTAACTTTATTTCTCTAAAAAATATACACTTTCGAGAAAAGTAAAGTAGAATTAAAAATTTCAAGATGGCGGACCAATATGGCGTCAAATCTAATGCAAAAATTTAAAAATTTTAGGCAAAATTCTTCATATTGACGAAAAGTCAATGAATTCGCCTAAAATTTTCGGGGGTTTTCGGTGTCGCTGATTACGAATTTGAACTTTATTTTCAAAAATTCAAAATGGCGGATCCAATATGGCGGACGAGTTTTATAAAAATTCATCGAATTCACTTGAAACTTGTCACTCAGGGGTTTTTGGGGTCGCTGATTACGAATATGAAATTAATTTTCAAAATATCAAAATGGCGAATTCAATATGGTGGACAAGAAACTTCAAATTTCATTCTATTAGCTTAAATCTTGTAATTCGGGGGTTTGTATTCAGCGTCCCCAAAAACCTACGAGTAACAGGTTTCAAGTGAATTTGATCAAGCTTAAAAAATTTGTCTGCCACATTGCATCCGCTATTTCGAATTTTTGAAATAATGTTCATATTCGTAATCAGCGACCCAAAAAACCCCCGAATTACAATGAAGTTTGAAGTATCTTGTCCGCCATATTGAATCCGTCATTTTGAATTTTTGAAAATGAAGTTGATATTCGTAATCAGCGACCCCAAAAACCCCCGAGTAACAAGTTTTAAGTGAATTTGATCATTTTAAGAAATAAGTCCGCCATATTGAATTCGACATTTTGAATTTTTAAAAATAAAATTAATATTCGTAATCAGCGACCCCAAAAACCCCCAAGTGACAAGTTTCAAGTGAATTCGATGAATTTTTGTAAAACTCGTCCGCCATATTGGATCCGCCATTTTGAATTTTAGAAAATAAAGTTCATATTCGTAATCAGCGACACCAAAAACCCCAGAGTAACAAATTTCAGGCGAATTCATTGACTTTTCGGCAATATGAAGAATATTGACCAAAATTTTTAAATTTTTACATTAGATTTGCCGCCATATTGGTCCGCCATCTTGAAATTTTAAATTCTACTTTACTTTTCTCGAAAGTGTATAATTTTTATGCACCGATGGTTGAAAATGGAATTTTATTCTTACACTTTTTCGAGGTGAAAAAAAATGTCAAACTTGAAAAAATAAATTTTTTGGGTTTTTTGACATTAAAACCGTCATATTTAATTTTGGTTTGGACGAAATTTATTTTTGACACCGGAATCGGAAAGAGCACATCTAAAACGTTTAGAAAATGTACCTCTGGTATAAATTGTCAACCGTTTTATTTATAATTACGTAGCTTGAAAATGACCAAAGAATTTTCACGAGTTGGGCTTTAATGGGTTAATGTGAAATAATTTATTTTGGATAAGTTAAACAGCAACAATTATTGCCTTCTATAGGCTAAAATTATTCTAGACGATAATGATATTCAATTTTCAAAGTATATTAAATATTTTCAAAGCATAAATTCATATATGAAAATTTTGTGTGCTATCAAATAATATTTTCTTCCTTTAATCTATACGTGTTGCACATGTAGCTTTTCAATTGGTTAACAGTACATAAAGTCTAGAGATATTTTAAATACATACTAATATTAAAATTCATAAAGCTGGAAAATTAGATAAAAATTTTGAACGCAACATTTAGTTCACTTCAACATTGCATTAAGTTTTAAACAAATAGCAAATGGTAAAGTATATTTGATTGTTTCTGTGCATTGAGTGTACAAATAAATTTGACATTTAGAAGGTAAGAATTTCGTACTTTGAATAATAACTTAATATTTGTTAAAAATTATTACACTACTAATATTTACAAATTACAACATGCAACATAAAAAATGCCCATTTTTGTATGTTTTATTAAAATACTTAGTTAATTAATGCCTAAATTAATTATTAATTATTCTGGAATTATTATTATTATTAACTAGCGTCATATTCCTCGCTCGCTCGGAAGACATTTTCTTATTTATTTCCACTTACATAAATAGTTTTTGAGGTAATAATTTTGTTAAAAAAATTTTTAACGTCAAAAACTCTCTTGATTAAGCTAATTTTGTTTAAAAAAATCTTTAACTTCAAAAACGATCCTTATACCTCATACAGTATGAATTCAGGCTAATTGTTTATAACATTTTTACACCAATATGTTTTTTTTAAATTATGTAATATATGTTTTCGTAGTGGTTTTAGCGTAGAATAAAATAGCGCTATAAGTTTCTTATAAAAATCGATTTTTCTTCATTTGTTTATAAAAAAAATTGTTAAAAAAATATTTTTGTAACATTCAACGACAAAAATTATCATTAGATCCCATGCCAGGATTTCAATAGTTTTTTTTTATAATATCTGCATTCCTTTGCCTGTAGGCATCAATGGGTTAATGTAAAAAATCTTTTCCTTAAAGCATTTTTTCAGTTAGTAGAAAATAAATTTGATACAATAACGTTTGACTTTTGTTCCACTGAAGACCATAAAAATAAAAAATTAGAAATATAAGCCTGGATAAAGTGTGGAGGAAAAGATTTTTTACAATAAAAAAGGAAAATAATTTTTATAAAAAAGTTTAAAATATATAGTTAAACTGTTTATAATAATAATATATACGTATTTAATTAATAAATGTATTAGAGGCGAGCAGTAAAGGTCATATTATCTTTTAAAATACACTGATATAGGCGCTACTTAGTTAGCGCAACGCACAAAAACTCGTAGCGCAAACTTCAAAATTTTTTTTCTCAAAAACATCAAAAAGCACTTTTTTAAAAATTTAACCACTTATTAAGGAAGGTTTAAATTTTGAGAAAATAATTTTTTTAGGAAACTCCATAATGTCTTTAGCATATTTTTTTAACAATAAAAAATTATTGTTTAAACAAATTATTGAAAATATAATTTTTCTTAGCTTTTTTTTAATATTATAAAAAATTGACATTTATTAATTTTCAGTTTCTGATTTTTTAAATCTAAATATCTTGCAAAAATTTTTTTTTTGCAAAACTGTTTGGCACAGTTATTTAGTACCCCAAATACTACAAAATTACAAACTTTAAGAAAAATCGGTGATCCACCATTTACTTTTTGCATGGAACTGCCCTTAATATAAAAATTTAAATTTTGTAGTATCATATAAATAGTTATTTGTAGCAAATTCGAATTATTTAAGTCAAATGAATGGAGTAATTGGATCTAATAAATATTGCTTTAAATAAATTAGGAAAATTACTTGATTCAGTAATGCATGGATTTTAATTCAAATAAATATTTATTTGCATCAATAAAATAATTTTTTTAAAATAACTAAATATTTATGGGACACTCCGCACGTCAACACGGACAGAGCTCTAATTAAAAATTGCTTTGATAGATTTAAACGTTCTAGGGCTTAAAAGATTTCTACATTCATGTACTTTAAGATGGCGATAGGCGTTTTTTGCAAATATTCATTTCCGATGCCAATAGAGCTGTCAAAAGTCAAATGGTCAAAAAATTTCAAAATACTTTTATGAATTAAAAGCAAAAAACGAGGTAAATTATTCTGTAACTCATTCCTTAACAGTTTTTTAAGGTCCCCGAATATAAATCAAAATTTTTTTTTTTAAATCTAAAATGTCGGATCCAATATGGCGGACAAAATTCAAATTTGATCAGATTCGATTAAAACTTGTTACTCGGTGGTTATTAGGGTCGCTGAATACGAATCTACACTACCGGTCAAAATTGAGAGACCATCCATTTTCAGGTGATTGAAAAACATTTTAAAACATAAAATGTATGGAAACTAAAATATTTTGCTTTTTATTTTTTGAAAGATGATAAAATTTTGAAAAGAACAAGATCTTTCAGAAGTCATTTGGCCAATATTTTATTTAGATATTTTCAGAGAGAAACTGAGAGTACGCACGTAATGAAAATCGCTCTTTCCTTTGAAAGTCTGCCTCCTTGTAGCCAAAAGTCCCAAGCTTAGGTGGTTGGCTATATATATTGCCTAAATCGGTGAGCTTGCACACATATGTAAAATGCAATGGCTAAGCCGAAGTATAATCGGAAGCACTCGCGGTCGCTCGTAAAATACAAGGAACGCGAACGCGAGGAATAGAACTAAAAAGAGGTTATGACAATGTTTTGACATTTGTACACATCATTTATGCAAAGTTTTTTGTAAAAAAGTAAATGAGAGCTAGAGGAATATTAATATTAATTATTAATATTTATTATTATATAATATGGTTTTTATGCTGATACAATTTTGCATTTACACCAAAATTTTTAATCGTTTAATGAGATAGATAATAATTAATTCCCAGTTTAAATCCGGCACTTTTGCCTATTTGAAATTTCTAGTTTCAAAACTATACAAATTATTTTACATATTCGGGTGATTTTTACGTAACTGTGCAATTTCAAGATCAGTTTTAAATGAAAAAAAATTTTGTTTTTTTAATGTTAATTATCACTTTTCCTCATTATTAGGGCATAATATAGTTGTAATTTGAACGGTTTTACTACAGCTATAATTATAAAAAAATTATAACAAATTTTCGAAAATTGGCTGCCACGGAGCTGACCACCCTATGCATTGAATAATACTGCCGTCAACTGGGGCTACTTTATGTACGAGGTATATTTGATAAATAAAATTATTAAAAAGAACTTCTTTGTCAAAAAACCAAAAATAATTTAATTAAAATCCTTAAAACGATTAAAACTTCAACCGGTGAGGAACATAACGGCAAAAAATTAACTTTAATTAATATTTATAAGTTTTTTAAATTAGTTTTAAAACTATTTCTCTCATTTCTCTAATAACTTAAAAAGTGTATTAGATATTAAATTGTTGTTCATTTAACCTTAAATTATTATTTTCAAGTTTTTGAAAAATATCATATTCAAAACGTTTAAAAAGCTCCTATTGAAATGATGAGATTCAAAGTTATTTATATGTGTTTAAATGATAGTATTATAATTATCATAATGTATGATTGTAAAATGTATATTTAAAAAGAAAAAGTGTTATTTATTTTCTGAGTAATATAAAATTTGAAGAAAGGTTGTTAATTTTTAATAAATCATGATTTTAGCAAAATCTTAATGTTTTATTTTACATTTTGTTGTATAATATTTACAAAATTTTTTGTTTAATATCTTATTCTTTTTTGATTTACTCTGAAATATCTATACAAAAGATTTAATGAATAAGAAAAAATCAAAAAAATGTTTTTGTCCTACCTGCACGGAAAGTATGTCATTTCGGGCACTTAAGGCGGGCGCAAAGTAACACATTACGCCCAAGAGTAAGGAAGGCGGGCGGAAAAGTATTTTGCGCCCACTTGTGTGAGGTCAGCGGGCGGTAAAGTATTTTCCGCCCGCTTCCCCTACCTCCGAGCGGGCGGAAAAGTATTTTGCGCCCGCTTGTTAATTATTTGATTTTCTTCCTTAAAATGCGACATTTTTGACTTTCTTTTCATGTGGACTATAGAACTGCAAACATTTTCAACTTGTTTTATTTTGTATATAAAAATTTGCAATTTTTTTTTTATTTTCTCTAAAAAAAATAATGAGACATTTGGTTTTGTTCCCATTTCGTTTATCAAAATTGTCAATTTTAAAAGTTCTTGTTTCAGTTTTGTTCAATTATTAATTACTATGTTATAAATAAATACCATGTTTCCAGAATACATTGTTTTTATTTTTATTTTAAAACTTCTATCATTATAGACTTCATTCGATATAATGTTTATATAGAGCTTAATTTTTAACTAATATGAGCGTTTAATCGTGCGTGCCCTCAATGCCATACTTTCCATGCAGTTAGGACAAAAAATTATGTTCGCATCATGAGCGCAAAGGTGATTACGACTTTGGCGAAATTTCGGGACCTCGGGGACACTTTCGCTGCCTCGGCTTCGCCTCGGGCGCGAAATTGTGTCCCCTTGGTCCCTTCATTTCGCCATCGTCGCAATCACCTATTTTGCGCCCTTGTTACGAAAATAACTATTACGTAACATTAAAGAAACAGAAAGATCAATGCACAAACTAGCCCCATCCCGGGGTCTATTTTGTGCACAACTTTTAATGACTACAACTCCGACAAAAAAATTTATTTCATTGACTAACTCATAGGAAACCTTCAGAAGGAAGTATAGCATAAGCAAAAGTTGATTTTCTTTTAATTCTAAATTTGAATAAATCACTAAGTTAAAAAAAGCATTTTGATGCACAAAATAGCCCCAGCAAAAATATTTACTATCAGCTTGACATAACCAGAGAATTTTATTTTCGTAACATTATGAAATTAGCGCATAAAACTAATTTAAGAAAAGTATTCACAAATAAAAGCGTTACGATCAACAGTAATACTGTGCTTCTGCATGGTTGACATAAAGACATTTTAAATTAGGCATCAAAAGTAAAGGCGTGTTTTTTCGAATATTAAGGTGTTTTTTAATAAGTCAACGGTTGCCGAAGCACTGAAATATAAAAGGACAAAACTATGTCTGTCCTCTTCTATTATATGTGTTATTGTAGCAACTGTTGATCCATGAATTTTCACCTTCACACTGTACGCCACAGGCGCCACGGAGCTGATATTTTATGTGACACCACGGAGCTGAAATTTGACATTTAAACTAATCTAACGCCGACAATTCTGCAAAATAATTCTTTTCTTTGGGCAGATAATTTGTTTCTATTGTAATCTTCAAAAAAATCGTAATAATTACAACAGAGAGTGTTTAGATTAAAAGAATAGTAATACCACGGTACTGATCACTTTTTTATGACCTTCACATTTTTACAAAAAAAATTGTTTTTGAGTGTAGAACTTCCAATTTTTAAACCTTTTTTTACTGATATTTGTTGCTAATGGATCTTATTTTAGATTGTAATTCTCAGATAACATAAAAATCTACCATAAACAGTTAAATTATAGAGGAAAAAATCTTATTACAAAATTGAAAAAATTTGTGGACAAAACTATTTTACATTTTATAATTTTATAAGAAGTATTAGAAGATGCATTTGTTATAAGTAAATTTTATAGGTAGAAAGTTGCTGATAGGGACAAGAAAATTTAGATAAATTGGAAGATAGATTTAAAATGTGAATAATAAAAGGTTTATTAGAGAATTTATTACACGTCGAGCGAACGTTATGAGTGTCTGAGTTCTACCTTTCGTAATTACACTTCGCGATAAAAACAAACGCTCGTCTCACTTACGATTCATTTACGGAATTACACACCGATTCGACTGTGAGCTACGACTCAACACCCACGCTTTGAGAACCCTCGGCTTCGACCGTCTCTCTAGCGTTACGCGATGCTTCACTCTCTCACGATTCTCAATCGTATCTAACTCTCTCTCAGTTCACACACACTTCGGTAAGACTCGGCTCTCATCGTTCGTCTTCGGGACTTAATATACTAGAAAATAACCCTTAATTAATTTATTTGTTACATTCGACCATCCTGAAAAGACTTGGTCCTTTAAGTAGGAATAAAAAAAATTATTACATTGAAATTACGTTTTACACTGAATAATGTAGAAATACAACATTTTATTAAACGCAAACTTGTAGATATAAAGGTTTTCTCGTTGACCTTTTTGGTCTCGTAGCGTCAGTGGTCTTCGCGTTAACAATTTCTGTTTGTTTCGACTGTTTTTCGATTACGTCTACAGGAGCATCGTCCGTTTCGCTATCGGTTTCGCATTCGCTTTCTACATCGGTATCTCTGCTTGGTCCTCGCCAAATTTTCATTTGACTCACATGCGCTGTTAAAAAAATATTAGACTTTCGCTTTTTTCCTAAACTTTTGATTTCGTACGTATCGCCAGGGATTTTTCGAACTAAAACGAATGGACATTTATAACGGTTTTACAATTTTGTACTTTCGCCTGTTGCAGTAGGGTTTGTGCGAACGTACACAATGTCTCCAATTTCGAATTTGACGTTTAATCGATGAGTTTTATCGTAACGATTTTTGTAAGCTATTTGTGCTTTAGAAATTGCTTCACGAATTTCATTTTAAATTTTTATCGCAGGGGAGTACGTTTCGGATCTACGAGTTAATTCGCGCGTTGGATCGCTCTCAAATCAGGCTAATATCCGAAAATTGCTTCATAAGGGGGTCGCCCTGTAGTTTTATTTACAGATAAATTGATATCTCTCGCAATTATTTTCAAGTTGTCATCCCATTTATCTACTGATTCTACACAAGCACCAGAACGCAGCGGAGTCAACACTGTTTGATTCATTCTTTCTGCAAGTCCGTTGCCGTGAGGATGACGACTTGAATTTAAAATTCTGCAAATACCGTATTTTGTGCAAAATTTTAAATAGCTTTCGGCGGTAAAACATGATCCACGGTCACTCACAATACGATCGGAAGTTCCGTATAATTCTACAAATTTCGACAGTTTATTAATCGTAGTAGAAGCTTGAGTATTTTTGACAGCTTCGAGCACCACGAATTTAGTTAAATTATCGACAATAGTCAAAATAAATTTATTTCCGCTTTTTGTTGTCACAAATGGACCCAAATGATTTACGTGAATCGTTTCAAATGGTCTTAAACCGGCAGGAATGGGGTGTAATTCACCTGACTGTTTACCACGAGCTTTTTTGTTTAAAATGCACGGTAGACACGTTTCGATGTGTCTCGTTAAATAGCTTCTCATCGACGGAAAATAATAATGTCTTCGTACTCGTTCATGAGTCTTTACGAGACCGAAATGACTCGACAAGTCATGTGCGTTGATCGCAATTGCTTTAAGCATGGAAGAGGGAACAACGTAAAGTTCTACTTCTCGACCTAATCGTTCTTCGATTTTGTACAGGATTCTGTGAATTAAACGATACCCTTCAACCACGGAACGTTCAAATTTTGATCGTTGTTCTCGACACTTTTCTAAAATTAAAATTTTACTTTTAATGTTCGGATCGGATCTTTGGTGTAATAAGACTTCGTCTTCGTAACAAACGATGTTCATAACAAAATTTTCATTAAATGGATTCGAAATAGGTGCGCGCGATAATGCATCCACGTGTTGCCTAAAAAATCCTGTCATACCGATAAATCGTTTCACCTGATGAATATCAGTCGGAGTGGGGAAATTTTTAATGGCCTCTACCTTTTTTAAACCGGGTTGAATTCCACTACCGTCTAATAACAATCCTAAATACTCCACTTGTTTCACACCGAATTTACATTTATTTAAATTTAAAATTAAACCGGCTTTCAGGAGTGCTTCTAAAGTTTCTCGAATTCGCGAGATTAATTCGGTCCAATCTTTAGCGACGATTAAAATGTCATCTAAGTAAAATACAAGAATTTTATTTCGCAATGGTCCTAAAGCGATTTCTATTGCCTTCGAAAAATAAAACGGAGAATTTGTCAAACCGAATGTCGCTCTAGTGAATTCTCCTGTTTTATCCGGAGTAACCTAAGCCGTTATGTGACGGGCCTCTTCTTTCTAAGGAATTTGTAAATAGCCGCGATGTAAATCTAAAACTGCAAATAATTGAGTTCCCGACAAAACCACGAGAAATTCTTCTAAATTCGGTAACGGATAATGAATTTTTACAGTTTGAGAATTTACTCTTCGGTAATCTGATACTACTCGATACTCACTGCTTTTATTCTTGACAAGTAATACAGGACTCGCGAAAGAAGAGGAGGTGTCGCGGACAATACCTTTCTTACGCCAAGCGCTAAACGTCTCTTACATGACATCCCGTTCATCTTTCGACTCTGAATATAGTTTAGAGCATACAGGCACTGATCCAGGTTTAAGCACTATATCCATTTCTACCTGTGTCGAACAACCCAACTCATCGATTGTTTTGGCAATTGCCCGACGATACTCATTTAACAATACTAACAACTCGTCGCACTCACCACTAGTGATACCCTCCCCCACCACTACTTCTTCCTTCACTACTGGATCGTATCAAGGTTCCAAATCTGGAGCTTCTTTAATGGAACACACTTGAGCTTCCAATAGATCGTTGGTTTTAAGTCCCACGGTGGTTGAGGATCCGTTGTAAACTCCTAGCATCCATTCTCGTCCTTCATGTTGAGTATGTATAAAATTCACCGACGACGGTTCGAGCCTCGTTGACTGACTGGTCAACAGTGGAGAAGAATTTTTCGTTGTATCGATTTGAATAGCTTCAAGATCGATTTCAATTCTATTTCGGAAGGTCACTTGGTCGTCGATTTTAATTAATACTACATTCGGTAAATCGGTGAATGTACGTCCCAGGAACACATCAAAAGGTTGAACGTCGTCCGGAACGACTCGTAAAGAAATTTCTCTGCCCGTCACACCATCAATCGTGACGTCAGCTGCCACTAGTCTATATGATTCAATCGGCTTGTCACGACTCGGTCCGAATCGTCCAAGAAGTAAAGAATCTTGTTTCATAGTTAATCCATTTGACAGCACAGTTAAAGCGCGAATAGTACACACAGTACATCCGGTATCTACCATCACTTTCACTTCTTTATTGTTCACGGACGCAGATTTGATATATTTGTCAAATT
This sequence comes from Leptopilina syphax, assembly GCA_032872505.1. Lineage (NCBI taxonomy): Eukaryota > Metazoa > Arthropoda > Insecta > Hymenoptera > Figitidae > Leptopilina > Leptopilina syphax. Next base: position 22,372,141 of record CM065471.1, read on the forward strand.
TTTGTTGTGACACAGGGGCTAAAGAACGGATATCATCTTTAGGGGTGGCGGCTGGTTTGGTACACTCTCGATAAGTATGTCCTTTTTCAGAACATCTACTACAAACTTTCTTAGGACACTTCCAGGAAAAATGACCTATTTCATTGCACGTAAAACACTTGGGTCCACTATTTACACAAGAATTATCACTTCCTTTTGTATAAGAATCATTCTTTGGCTGCGGTGTACCGTCCGGTTTCTCCGTGTTAGAAAAATCGTTCTTTCGTTCATGTTTAAACGCTGGCTTTTTCTGTTCTCGACCTCGCTTTTCATACAATTCTTTCAGGAAAGTATCGTAATTTTGAAGATCCGCAAAAAGATCATTTTTGTCGGCATGATATTTTGCACTTGCGTGTTGTATTAAGTCCTTTGATCGTAATCCCGAAATAACTTGTCTTTTAATAGTCTCGAAACTTAGATTTAGAGGTTGACACAAACGAACCTTTTCGTGATAATACACTGCCACTTTTTCACCTTGTTGTTGCTCGCGATGTGTCATTTTGGTCCAAGCATCCGCTTGATCATCTTCACGAATAAACGTTTTAATAAAAGCACTTTTGAAATCGTCCCAAGAGACAAAATACTATTTTGCCGCTTCAGTCAAGTGTTTTCCTACTGACGCCAATAAGAATGAATCCGGCCATTAATGAATATCGGCGGTGAGCTCAACTTGACATATCCAAGCTCTTGCAGCACTTGTCCCCGATGAACCATCAAACGTAGAAATGGATTGAGTCAAGTCCGGCATGACATGATAATCTTGCGGCGAACCACGATTCGTTGCCGCTGCGTTTTGATCGAGTAAACGAGTCACGACGTTTAACAGCTGATTGATACTTGTCTGTTGTTCTTCGTGAGTATTTCTAGTTGGCGGGTTATGTGGTGGTGGTGGTAATTCTTCTTGAATCACGCGTCTATTTTCGTGGTGAACATTTTCCTGTTCCCTATTACCTTCTTGATGATCGTTATAATTAACAGCCGGAGGAAAGAATCGACGATATTCATTACGTGGTTGATTTCTTGACGGATCTACGTTGCCGCGACCACGATCCGGTGGATCCCATCGTCCACGCCTTGCATCCGGAACTTCGCTGTATAAGGAAATCATAGGAGGTCCATTATCGTGACGTTCCTGATGAGGAATATTTTGACGGATAGTTGCGTCAACCGAACGCGTTTAATTAAAATCACGGTCTTACAATGTAGTCGAGTGACTATGAATTTAACTCATCGATAGATAATTCCCATCTTGTCGAAACACTGGATTCGCTCTTCCTAATCCTGTATTTAAATTAGGTACACTTACAAAACGACGTAAATTATCTTGCGACATAGGCGTAGAATGAGCTCTGACCCATTCTACGATGGGATTTAAAGTATGGATTTATAGTATGGTTCACTTCCGACATGGTTTCGTCAATTACATGCTATGTCGTTGAATTTAATTCAAGTCTTGACCCGTTTCGATTCATGTTTTCGCGATATTTCACTTGAGACAATTTAAAATTCTAGCTCTTGCACCAACTCGAGCAAAAAAATTTTGTTTTACGAGAAGCGTCTCTCTAATGAAAAATTCAATGAAAAAATTTTTCAATGCGCAATGAAAAATTCCCGCAATTTCTCGATGAGAAAACAAAATGGCTACCGAACGACGCGCTACTATTACTTTCGGGACTTTTTGTGGAAAAATCCCACTTCTGAAATGTTATAAGTAAATTTTATAGGTAGAATGTTGCTGATAGGGACAAGAAAATTTAGATAAATTGGAAGATAGATTTAAAATGTAAATAATAAAAGGTTTATTAGAGAATTTATTACACGTCGAGCGAACGTTATGAGTGTCTGAGTTCTACCTTTCGTAATTACACTTCGCGATAAAAACAAACTTTCGTCTCACTTATGATTCAATTACGGAATTACACACTGATTCGGCGATGAGCTACGACTCAACATCCACGCTTTGAGAACCCTCGGCTTCGACCGTCTCTATAGCGTTACGCGATGCTTCACTCTCTCACGATTCTCAATCGTATCTGACTCTCTCTTAGTTCACACACACTTTGTGCAGCACTTCGGTAAGACTCAGCTCTCATCGTTCGTCTTCGGGACTTAATATACTAGAAAATATCCCTTAAGTAATTTATTTGTAACACATTATAAGCCAAAAAAATTTGAAAGTCGGATATAAAACATACTTTTTTAAACTCGTATAAACTATGCTATATTGTAAATATATTCAACAGGTCTTTAAACGTTTGTCAACATTGCACATAATTTTTTACTCAAAACTAAATGTTAGCAAGTCATACCAAACATTTGCAACCAAGCAAGTCAAATCACAAAATAATGGTTTCTGTTTCGATTAGTTTAGTCAAGCGATAGAAAAACTTTATATAAATTCATTACACATTAGAAGAATTATTTTATTGAAGTATTCTTCCTTCTTTGTCAAAAGATTAACACCGAGATTTATGGATAGTCATGATATAAGTCGCGGTATAAACTTAGGGGCCGTTCATAAACCACGAGGACAATTTTTCACCAATCTTTGACCACCCCCTATCTAATATGGAACAAAATTTTTTACTTTATGCAATTGACCTTAATTTTGTCACTTGGTGGTTTCTAAGGTCGCTGATTACGAATTTAATGTAATGTAATTATATTAGCCGCTTTGAATTTTTGAAAACAAACATCGTATTCGTAATCAGCGACCTTAAAAACACACGTTACTTTGTTGTTTGAATTTATGCCCGAACGCCAGAGATATTTTATGGAAAAATATTCAAACCTATAATTTAATAAATTTTATGCTAGCTCAATCTTTTCAAGGAGAGCGCGGGGTAAGAGAAATCACCAGTTAATTTTTAATTTGATTTAATAATAAGAAATTACAGGTCCAGACGGGACCTGTTCAAAATTACAGAAATGTCGTGAAACAAAGAAAATTGACAAGTTTATTTTTGATCGATTATTCGTCAGGAGACAACACATTATTCTTTTTGAGACTCACCGGAGATGCGCCGACGGCCCCGCATTGTTCCCCAGCTCATCATTATGGGAGTAGGCACAATTGATTTAATTTTAATTTTAATTATTACAAAAAACGGTCTACTGCGATCTGTCACAAAAGACGCCAAAATGAGAATGAATTAAATGGCCGACGGGGACGCTGAAGTCGACGCGCATCTCCACTTCATGGTGAGTCTCACGCGCACTTGTTACATAGATTTTCCGATGGTAATCGATGCGCGCTAGTCAGTAATTAGGGAAATTACCGACTGTCCAGAAGAGTTCATAAAAGTTCGTTTAGTCTTCGCGAGGGGCACTGCGCGACGACGTCCGGTTAGCAAGATGGATGCAGCCAGTGTTATGACAGCTGATGTCCTCGCCGATGGACTTCCTCTTTCTGTCACTTCGTATGACCGGTATTTATTTCCAGTAATAAATACGAAGTAATCTCTCGGCAGTTATCCCGATGTTTGGTAATTCCGAAACTCGCAATGACATGAAATGATAAATCGAGTATCAACTTCTATTGTTTAATTATCATTGTGTTGACCAGCGATCTGACTGTTCGCTATTTTACAGGTTTGATACAATACATTTAACAAAAGTGGATTAATAAGAGAATATTTCTCGGAAGAAGAAAATAATGGTCGATTCTCAATTTGACGTAAATAAGAAAAAGGTTAAAAGTCAATTAATGACAAGAATTATTAATCTGCACGCGGCAAATAAAATGCCGCGTTACAACTCCCTGCTGCTAAGGGTGAACCTGGGGGGGGGGCTTGAAGGCGAACCGATGAGTTCTCTTTACCGAGTCATCTCCGTCAGATTACCGATCGATTACAATAGTCAACAGATTTAATATTATAATTATAATTTTTTTTTCGTGATTAGATTTTTAATTTAATTCGACAAAAAAAACCAAACATCAATTCACCAGAACAAAATTAAGAACGTTTCAAGTTATTAATTAAAGAGACATTCAAAATGATGGAATATAGTTTGTCGATTTAATATAAAAAGGAATTAATTTTTTTTATGGATGGATTTAGGTTTTGAAAGCAAGAATAATAACATGTTAAATAAGATTTTTAATAAATTTAATTCTTAAGTAGGGTATTTCCCCTCCCTACAAGGGCTAGTACAAGAAAATTTTAATTTTAATTTGCAGAATGGTTCGGGTAATTTGTCGTTGGTCTCTGTTCAGAGAGACGTGGACATGAAAGGTAACCATGACCTGGCTGGTGGCATTTACCACAAATGCCCCGACGAGCCTTATCCACTCCCCAGTATTTCGGCTTATTAATCCTGGGGTAAGTTGGATTACGGTTAAGGGGTTTAGAATAACTAGGCCTGGGGCCGAAAGTCGAAGGGCCAGCCTCAGGCGAAAAGTGAGTTGGGGATTGAGGCCTTAAGGCCCAATCTTCAGGTAGTGCTGGTTCAGGGCTTTCTACTCTTGGTAGGAAAATTTCCTCCTCCGGTGATAGTCGGATAGGTACAGCCTGGCCGATGGAGCGGCGAATTTCCTCCAAATCGCTCTCAGAAAACAAGGAAGCCTGATATGGGAAACGTCCTCGTGTGAGCAAATGGCGAGCTGTCACCAAACAATCCACCTCATCCTCATAGTCCAGTCGACGTGTACCCAACAATATCTCCTCTGTCAAATGATTTACTAAATTTAGTTAATTGATAATAATATTAGGGTCAGAACTTTTGGCAGAACGAGATTATTCCGAGAAGAGGTGAATTAGTAAGAATAAGACCGATTACGTAATTTACGACGGTGAACGCGTTCCTCTTCGAATGCAGGGTTCGCGTCTATGATCGGATCGACCACTGGGTCCGGCTGGGAGGACTCAGATTTGGTATCGGACCAATTAATTTCTAACAATTCACGAATAGAAATGCGTTCTTCTTCCGAATCCTCAAATTCGCTGCTCAAGTCCTCGGCATGATAGGGATGCAAGTGTGAAGCGTGATATCTACCCGCAAGACGACCTTCTACTGACGCTAATTCATAGATGTTACGAAAAAAAAAAATTTTGGTTATCATAAAGGGGCCATGAAAGGCTGGGGCCAATTTTCTTGCTATGTTATCGTGTTTACTGGAAAGGACATGAAGTGGTTTCTTGACCAAATCTCCGATTTCAAAACGCTGGTCCCTATAATGACGATTATAATATTTGGCTTGGCGAAGAAAAGCCTTGTCTTGATTTAACGTTATTTTCTCTCTTAGGTCATTCAATTTGTCATTCGAGTTGTCCACTCATTGACATCAGGAGGAGGCAACTCGACCTCCTCCTTCACAAGGCGACGGAACGATCGTAAAGGAACTGGTTCCCTTCCAAAATTTAAAAAGGCAGGGGTGACTCGATTGGTGCTATGAAGCGCCGTGTTATACGCGAAACGAAAATCGCCGATATAAATGTCCCAGTTTCGATGGTTATCGTTAATGAACGATTGAATCATAGTCTTGAGGACCCTATTGGTCTTCAAGACGGGGTTCGCTTGTGGATGGTATAAAGGGTTAAAAGAATGGTGAATGTGATACGTCTTTGTTAATTCTTTTATCGCGTTATTGTTATATTCCGTACCACTGTTACTATGAAGCACTTGAGGAGTGCCCCAACGGTTAATCACGAGTTCACGGAATGTGTTAATTACTGTATTGGCGTTGGCTGTTCTCAATGGGGCCACCTCAACCCATTTGGTAAAGAGGTCCTGGAATACTATTAGGTATTCAAAGCCTCTTGCACTCTTGGGGAAAGGACCCATGACATCAGTGGCCACCACACTCCATGGTTCGTGAACAACTCGTTGTGTCTTTAAGCCACGCGGTTTAGCTTGCTCGGTTTTATTTAATTGGCAAACAATGCATTTGCAAACAAAGTTTTCTATATCTTTTAGCATGCCAGGCCAATAGTAACGGATTGATGCGCGATCGTAGGTCTTTTGGCCACCTAAGTGACCAGCCTGAGTATTCTCATGGGCTTCTCGCATGATGGTTAAGCGGTCTCCTTCGGGGACTACTAATTTCCAGGCTGAAAGATCTTCTACGAGATCTTCCAAAAGCGGGTTACTACGATAGTAATAAAGTCGGTCGTCAGTCACTTTCCAATTGTGGTACTTACGCGGATTGTCAATTACGTCTTGTTTACGTCTAACGTACCAGTCATCAGTGGTTAATTGAAGTAATGTAATTTTGTCCTCAGTCTCGTCTTCGAACATGCGGGACAATGCATCCGGGACAAGGTGCATTGACCCTTTTCTATGTAAAATTTCATAGTCGTATTCTAATAATTCCAAAGACCAGTGGGCTAAGCGGCCAGTCGGGTTACGAAGGTTGTTCAACCATTTAAGGCAACTGTGGTCAGTTATCACTTTAAAGTGATAACCTTCCAAGTAGCATCGAAACTTCCTTATTGCCCAAATGACAGCCAAACACTCTCTCTCTGTCACGGAATAATTCCGTTCGGCACTTGAGAGTACTCGACTGGCATAAGCGATTACTCGCTCTTTATTATCCTGAGTCTGAGTTAACACAACACCCAATCCGCAATTACTCGCGTCAGTTTGAACGTTAAATGGAAGGTTAAAATCAGGATAACTCAAAACCGGGTCAGAAGTTAAGGCTTTCTTTAGAATAGAAAATGCATTTTCTTGCTCGTTAGTCCAACTAAATGGCTGGTCTTTCTTTAAAAGACGAGTTAAGGGTTTGCAGATTTTCGCGAAATCGTGGATGAAACGACGGTACCACGAATTTGCGCCTATGAAACGACGTAATTGTCGAACATTCTTAGATTGAGGATATTCTAGAACTGGGCGCAGTTTGTCATCATCAATGGATAACCCATTTTTATTAACTTTGAAGCCAAGATATCTGACTTCGGGAACACAAAATTTGCTTTTCTCGGGGCTGATTGTGAAAACGGCCTTTACAAGTTTATCGATTACGAATTCAAGCCATTTTAAATGTTCTTTAAAATTTTTATTGACTATTATTATGTCATCCATGTATGCAAATACATTGGGCTTCAAATCGTCAGTTATTAACCGTTGGAAGGTGGCTGGTGCTCCACAAAGCCCGAATGGCATTCTAGTGTATTGCATCAGACCCTTCCCCTGTACAACAAAGGCAGTTTTTGCTTTACTTTCCGCACTAAGGGGGATCTGGTGATAAGCTAGTTTGAGATCTATAGTCGAGATATAATGGGCAGAATTTAACTTATCAAGAATTTCGGCCATGAACGGTATGGGATACGCGTCTTTTACTGTGACGTCATTCAATTTACGAACATCCAGACACTGCCGATAAGTGCCGTCCGGCTGTTTTATCATGCAGACTAGATTACACCAGTCCCCATGAGAGGGTTCAATTAATCCCTGCCGTTCAAGATTTCCGGAGTTCTTGATTAAGAATTCGCAAACTTTGGGTGACATTCGATGGTTTTTCTGACGGATCGGCAAATGATCCTCAGTGTTAATGACGTGTTCAATTAATTTAACAGCTGGTAGTTTATCTGGCAGAGGATGTACTAATCTTTTAATTAACGAGTCTAATTCCTCTTGTTCACTAGGAGAAAGTGTCATTAGGCCTGAACATTCTTCTAGGTTAATTGGTCTGCTAGATTTACAAAACGCGATTCTAATAATTGGTTCTTCCGCTAACCAAAGCCGTTGAACACTTGTGTCAATTACTACGCCAAATTTTGTTAAGAAATCTATCCCTAACACGCATTGATCAGTTAACTCTGGAATAACTTTAATTGTTAAATCGCGAGTCACTTCCGCGATAGTGACAGTCAATATTGTCTCACCAATGATTGTTTCAATCGTACCATTGGCCAACATTACGTGACCCGATTCAAGTTCATTTATTTTATTACCTTTAGATTCAACAATTGATCTACCAATATAATTCAAGTAAGTTCTAGTCGAGCCAGTGTCAACTAGTGCTTGTACTTCAGTACCACCAATTAACAATTTAATGTATGGTCTGGATTGAGATCCGATTCCACACAATTTATCTAGATTAATATAAGATTCGCGGCCCATTATAGGGTCCGAATCTAGAGTTAAGTTATTTTTATTTTTCTCCTGAACACTTATTGTGTCAGTTGAGATTTTACAGGTTACTTCTGAATCTGTTAAACTTGATTCAGATTTATTTACTGGTGGCTCAACCAGAGGCTTACCAAAATTACTATTTTCATCATTTATTTTCATTTTAGATTTATTTGTTAAAGAATTTATTTTATTTTTAATTACTACATTACTTGAATGGGGCGATGGTAATGCTGATTCTACGTTAAGAATTAAATTCATGTCCGATTTCTTGTTAGTCAGGGTCCTAGGTAACGAACAAGGAGAAGCATCGACCCTAGCGCTGCTCTCCTCAACTAGTTTCCCTGACAGTAATCTGAATTACAGTCATATTTGGTGAATTCCGGTTTACCGCAAATGTGGCAGAATTTTTTCCAAGCTAATTTACAATTATTCCACGAATGGTCATTAGCTTGACAATTAAAGCACGGAGGTTGTTGAACCGCTTCCCGAAATTCTTTACGCTTAGGTTTAACTTTATCGTTACTTGCCTGGTGATACTTAGACTTGTTATTTAATTGATTCGGTTTACCCGAGTTATTTTGTTTCTTACAATTTGACTCTGAAGGGGAATTTTTGTTTCCTCTCGAGATTTTATTAATTTGTTCAGTCATCGCGCTGAACATGCTTACTAATTTATCGATTGACGAGTCTAAGTATTTAGTATTATTCGAAGCTACTGAATTTTCTTTACCCGGAAAGAAAATTCTGGGAAGAACGAATCTTTCGGTTTTTGAGGCTTTCTCTCAACCGCGAGTGGGCTGTACATACGTTTAACGTCAGACGCAATGAGAGACAACTCTTCTAAATTATTAAATTCGCGACGTTTAATACATTGTTTTAATCTCGGCAACATGTTCATGTAAATTCTATCCAACACTTCCGAACTCGTAACGGCACGGTTAAATTTACAATACAATCCTTGCATGCAGGTGAGATAATTTGCAGTGGATTCACCCGGGCCTTGGATTCTATTTGTCACCTGATCTTCGAGTCGCCATTGATAATTTACGTCACCGAACCGAGCGCGACAGGCAGCTTTGACTTGGTCCCAAGAGGACCACTTGAATTTATTTTGCCTATACCATTGAAGCGCGATTCCGTCAAGCAAAAGTACCGCGTCGCGAAGGACTTTTTCACTGGTGACAGAGGAAATTTTCATGACGTCATCGACACGCTCAAGAAATTCCTCAACACTAACCTTACTATCTCCCGAAAATTTTATGCCTCATTTCCGAACGTTAGAATCTAGGGGCTTCCTAGATGGGGCCACAATACGTTCACGAGCGAGGTTCGAAGCTGAGCAGTCCACCTGGTAATCATGCCATCGATTTTCATTGGACTGCGAATGATTAAAGTTCAATGTCGCGTTATTTACACGCTGGCTGTTGATTGGTCTAAAAAGGTGAGAATTACCTTGGTCATTTACTTTTATTTCACGATTGTCTACAGGCGAGTCAACATCAACAGTAGTTGAGATGCCGCTGGGCTTTGGTTTATGTAAAAATTTCGATTCTAGTTCAATTAGGCTTGAACTAGATTCAGCCCGCTCTACGAGCTGGCTAATACCAGGCCCTTGCCTGGGGCTATCTAACGCCATATTTGGGCCAGGCTTCGAACTGGCTGGATACTGGCAAAAGGTTTCGCCAGGATTGGACTAGTTAACAGTCGAGACTTTAGGAATAGTCCCAACCGATCGATTTGTAGTCAATTGGGTTTGAAAGGCTGACTTGTCATGTGAAAAATTGTTAATCGGTTGTTAAATTACGTCAGTGTGTAAAGGTGTCAAAAACTCTAAACCCGATTGCGTTACGGAGACGTCGCTAGAAGCGCCATCTATTTTCGCGGTCAAATTTTCATACAATTTTGGCAACGAAAAATCAAATTTTATTTTCTCAATAGTCGCTGTCATTATTCCCGGTTTGTAAAAATGAAGTAATTCTAAAGGTGGAGCCACTTGAGTGGTTAATCCTAATGGGCCTAGGTTTCAGAGACTCGTGAAAAAGAAACCGAATTTGCTACGGTTGACCCTACTGTCACAAAAGAATGAATCGAACTAGTCGTAGTTATTGTGGGAAAAAGCGAATTCTGGGTACTCAAAACCGTAGTTAAAAAACCTATTGCATTTCCTTCAGAAAGAGGATTTTTAATTATTTCGTGTACTTGTTCTGATGAATCAGAACCAGTGTTTAAAGGGCTTAATTCAAATTGAATTTCATCTGAGGGAAGCAACTGCACCGATCTATCGCCGGAGGAAAAACGCAAAAACCGCGAAGCACGATCTTTCAGCGTTTAAAGGGTTCCGTGTGAATTAACCTTAAACGACTCCAAATAATTTTTTATTTGGTCAACTGACCAATTGTTAAATAAATTTGACCTAATATTATTTGGAGAATTCATTTTTAAATTTACATCTTAGTTAATTCGCGAAATTAATAAAAATTTTCTTTTTATTGGGATTTATGGATAGGAAATGGTTCGCGACGTTCTGCCAAAGAGCTTAGACCAATTTTATTTCAAGTCAATTTTAAGAAATTTTCATTTTCAATTACTTCACTTATGTGATGTCACAAAATTTTTTTTTAGTTTATCGCAGTGATATTAATTTACGATAAACAAAATAATAAAAAAATAATTTCTATCATTTTGAGATCAAGAAAAATTACAAAAATAAAAATTTTAATCAATACTAAACTCGTTACAAAACTGCAGAGCAGTCGAACCAATCAAGGAAAATTTTCAAGGAATTTATATTCCATCATAATAGAAAACATAATAAACAAATAAATGTCATTTTATCAAATTATCACCAATAATATTATAAAAAAATAATTTTTATTTATTTATCCTTATTAAAGTTCAATTTTTAATTTAAATATCAATTTATTTATTTCGGAAATTTTATTTATTGAATGAATAAATTTTCTTTTAACTGTGATTCTCAATTTTGTAATCATTTAGTGAATTTACGAAAAATTTATATTATACACGGGGCCATATTGTTCGCCTAGTGACGCACTAATTTTTGTTTACTCGATTTGTCCTTGAGAGACAATTTTTAATTTTCGAATTTGACAACGAAATATTTTTCACAATTTAATTTAGATTCATTTAATTTATTTAGTTTCGAAATATCAATTCCTAGTTTTAATATTTGACATTTTTCACGATTCAGAAATTTTTTCACGAATATCTATTGTGATTTCCTCGCGCGCGCTACGTTGGTCGCCATTTATAACAGGTGTCTTACTATTGTTGTTAATATTTGAGAAATTATTGTTAACTTTATTTCTCTAAATGAGGTTATTTTATTTCAAGAATTTATTTTTATTTACTTCCGAATCAACCAACTAAATAAAAACACACGTTACTTTGTTGTTTGAATTTATGCCCGAACGCCAGAGATATTTTATGGAAAAATATTTAAACCTATAATTTAATAAATTTTATGCTAGCTTAATCTTTTCAAGGAGAGCGCGGGGTAAGAGAAATCACCAGTTAATTTTTAATTTGATTTAATAATAAGAAATTACAGGTCCAGACGGGACCTGTTCAAAATTACAGAAATGTCGTGAAACAAAGAAAATTGACAAGTTTATTTTTGATCGATTATTCGTCAGGAGACAACACATTATTCCTTTTGAGACTCACCGGAGATGCGCCGACGGCCCCGCATTGTTCCCTAGCTCATCCTTATGGGAGTAGGCACAATTGATTTAATTTTAATTTTAATTATTACAAAAAACGGTCTACTGCGACCTGTCACAAAAGACGCCAAAATAAGAATGAATTAAATGGCCGAAGGGGACGCTGAAGTCGATGCGCATCTCCACTTCGTGGTGAGTCTCACGCGCACTTGTAACATAGATTTTCCGATGGTAATTGATGCGCGTCAGTCAGTAATTAGGGAAATTACCGACTGTCGAGAAGAGTTCATAAAAGTTCGTTTAGTCTCCGCGAGGGGCACTGCGCGACGACGTCCGTTTAGCAAGATGGCTGCAGCTAGTGTTATGACAGCTGATGTCCTCGCCGATGGACTTCCTCTTTCTGTTACTTCGTATGACCGGTATTTATTTCCAGTAATAAATACGAAGTAATCTCTCGGCAGTAATCCCGATGTTTGGTAATTCCGAAATTCGCAATGAGATGAAATGATAAATCGAGTATCAACTTCTATTGTTTAATTACACTGGTTTACAGTGAAATTGTCAATCAAACAAAACATTTTTTTTCGAATAGTAGGTGTTTTTTGAGTAAGAAAATCATAGTTTTAATTTTTTTCCCTCGTGCAGTTTTTCTGTAGCTTCAAATTTTGCATTTTCGAGGTGCGACGCCACTTAAACTTACCAGTAGGAAAATTAGCTTGTCAAAATATAATAAATAAGATATTATTGGAAAGGTTATTAAATTACCTTTCGATCCATAGGTCACAGAATAAAATTCAACTAAAATTGAGAAAGTTACAGTCGATTAAAGATGAAATTTCATGACAATTTTGATGATTTTTAGACATTTGAGTAACTTCTACAATTTTTTTCTACATCAAACAGGAAAGAATGTTCAGGTTTTAATTTTTTTATTGATAGACTATATCATTACACAAATTTTGAGCCCTTATGGACCTCGATTGGATTAAAAATCTACGATTTCAGAAATCCTTGATTAGTGATTTTAGTAATTTTAGAGCCTAATTAAATTTTATTACTTTAATTTTTGCTGCAAATGTTTAAGGGATACTAAAAATGAAGAATGTAGCTTTGTTCACTAAATTTAGTGTAGAATTGTCATTTTTAATCCAATCGAGGTCCACAAGGGCTCAAAATTTGTGTAATGATATAGTCTATCAATAAAAAAATTAAAGCCTGAACATTCTTTCCTGTTTGATGTAGAAAAAAATAGTAGAAGTTACTCAAATGTCTAAAAATCATCAAAATTGTCATGAAATTTCATCTTTAATCGACTGTAACTTTCTTAATTTTAGTTGAATTTTATTCTGTGACCTATTTATCGAAAGGTGATTTAATAACCTTTCCAATGATACCTCATTTATTATATTTTGACAAGCTAATTTTCCTACAGGTAATTCTCAATTTGACGTAAATAAGAAAAAGGTTAAAAGTCAATTAATGACAAGAATTATTAATTTGTACGCGGCAAATAAAATGCCGCGTTACAATACATATAAGTATAATATTTCAGAGGTATTTTTAACATTTTGAAAAAAACAATTATATTCAAGATTTTTAATTGAAATTCATCAAAAAATTAATTACTTTTTTAAATTATACAAAAACTTTTTTAAATAATTCAATTATTTTCGAAAAATGACATTAAAATATTTTTAAAAAGTAATTAGTATAATTATTTTAGAATGATTATTTAAAATTCAATTATCTTAAAAAACAATTAAAATTTGTAAAAATCTATAAAAAATAATAGAATTAGTAAAAAATATTAATAAAAATGATCAAATTTTTTGAGAATTTTAATTATTGACAGGGCCATAATTTATCAAAAATTTTAATAAGTCCAAAAAGTAAATATTCAAAAGTTTTTATTTACATTGTTCGAAGATAATTAATAGAATATAGCATACAAATATAACAACTATAACATCTGGTTATAGTTATGACCAATATGTAAAACAACAATTAGGTTACTTTTTGCATTTGGATTTATTCACATCCATACCCGAATTTAAATTATGGCATATTTTATGGTATGTAATAATATTGGATTTTTTGAAAAATCTAAAAATTAAAAAATTGGAGTATATAAGTAATATTAAGAATTTGCATTTTCATAGATTTTTTAATAAATTCTGATGAGGAGACCGTTACCGGTTTCGAAACGTAAATGTTGTATAAACATTTCATGTCCTATACAAATGCCAATTTTAAACTATTATTGAAGATAATTAAATCTTAAATAACTATTATAAAACAATTATACGAATTAGTTTTTAAAAAAAATTTAATGCAATTTTTTGAAAATAGGATTAAATTTCTTAATAGATTTTTTGTATGATTTCAATAAACTAATTAATTATTTGATGAATTTTAATTAAAAATTTTGAAAATAAATGTTTTCTCCAAAATATTAAAAATAATTCTAAAATTTTAGTTTAAAGATGTTTAGACTTTTTTTGATTGTTCTAATATAGTAAAAGATGTTTATATGTTTTTTAAAAATTCAATCCACATTTATTTAAACAATTCTTTTTTGTCATATGTGAAGCTTTTCGTCCATCGACGATGGACCTCTTCAGACAATATATGGAAACTGCAAATTATTTTTATTTTTTAAACATAAGTTAACTGTTCATAAAAGTAAAAAAACAATATTGTTATTATATTCCATTATAGTAACATTATGTACATAACCTCAACTTACCAATGTGGATATCTTTCCTCACACATAAAGATAAAGTTTTAATAAAATTTAACAAAACAATCTTCATATAAAAAATCCGTTTTTTGCAACCAAAACCAAATTAGATGCTAATTTTTATTAATTAGAAAGATTTGTTTATAAGTCGAAAAAATATCTCAATTTTCTTACTTTCCCTAAAAAAAATTTTATTGACATTTTCCTGATTTTACTGAAAAATTTTGTTTCCCTGACTATGGTGTTAATATAACAATATAATAATTAAAAAAAATTAAGTGTTGAATTAAATTATAGTGTTTATTTATTATTTTAATCGTTTATTATTTTCGTAATTTTGTGCTTTGAAATATGTTCAAAAATGAGCTTCATTACTTTTTAAAATGCAGAAGTAACATTAAAAAAATACTTGTACATACTTTTCAAATGTGCATTGTCTACGTGGAAAACTGTAAAGGGGAAAGGGTTTGACAAATGTTCACGATTGTCCACAACCGGAGGCGGGGGGGAGGTCAGAAATTAGTGAAAAATTGTCCATTTAGTATATGGAATACCGATAAAATTTATACCCCTCTCTCTTACCTCGTTCTCGATCTCCCTCTCTTTCACTCCTTAATCTTTCTGTGAGTGAGAAAAAAAAATAATTAGCTAATAAGGAAATAAGACGCCCTTTTCGTATTTTAGCTTGAAAGTGAAATTCCCCACTGTTATTGCCCCTACCAATTTCTGTTCCTCTCTTTCTACCTAACACGGAAAATGGAGAAAACATTATGCCTTTCTGTAAACCAAAGAAATAGGCGTTACTATCCTACCTATTCGTCTCTCTTTCCTTCCTACGGTAAACTAAAAGGAGAGACAATACCTTCCTCTCTTTCTCTTTTTCATGCTTTCTCTCTCATACTGTGACAGACAGAATGAGTATGAAGATTAATATAGTTAATTTGTACATATTTGTGGTTGCGAATAGGTTTTATATATACCTGTGAAATGAATCCATACCCAAGCAAAAATTTTTTATTTTGAATGTGTTTTCTGTGACGCCGCCAAATATTACAGTTACGTGCAAATCACCTAAACATAAAATTTCATAATTCTTCTTTAAAAAAAGAGGAATTAAAATTGGCAAATAAATGATGTGTCGTCAATAATTCTCATTATCAACATTTATCAGTATTTTTAATTTTTATACTAAGCGATATAAACTCTTTCTATTGCATAAATTAGGGTAAATTCGGGAATTTTATCAAAAGCACTGGAGAAAATATTAAATTTACAAAATTGAAAAAAAAATTCTGATTTTTGCCATGTCCAGCAATCTTTGACAATATTGAAAGCATTTAGGAATTTTCATTAATTCACTTTCTAAATTTTGGAATCATTCCTAATTTTCATACAAAACTTTTGACTTTTTCCATTTTTGACAATAACGGAAATTTACGTTATGTTAATGTTTCAAATAAAAGTTTACAATTGGAAATATTTACAAATAAATAATGTCAAAAAGTCAAAATTCTATCTGGAATACAGGAAAAATCAAAATCGAACAAGAATAAACTATAAGTATTACGAATTAGTAAAAATATTTACTAATTTTAATCAGTGACTAACTTTTTGCTTTTGAATTACTACATTTTAATAACAAATTAGTAAAATTTAAAAATTACTATTTATTACTTATTTTCAAAAATTGCGACAATTTTGACTTTTCTTCCAAACATTGCAGGAAAATACAACAATTTTTAGTAAAAAAGTTCAACTTATTTCGATTTTTATAATGCGAAAAATAACTATAAACAAATCATTCAAAAATTTTTTTTGAATAATTTTTTAAGATAATTGAATTTTTCAAATATGTTTTGAATAAAAATCTTTTTAAATAATTGGAATTTTGTACAATTTTATTGAAAATAATTTATTTTTTTTAAGTATTTTCGTAGAATTTTTGAAAATCAACTTTTGAAGAATTTTCATTGCAAATTTTGAATTAGTTTCTAGTTTTTAAGAAAAAAATCATGTTCAAAATTTTTAATTGAAATTCATGAAAAAATTAATTATTATTTTAAATTATACACAAATCCTTTTGAGAAATTCAATTATTTTTGAAAAATTACATAAAAATGTTTTAAAAAATAATTATTACAATTATTTATAATAATTTTTTAAGATTTAATTCAACAATGTAAATTCGAACAATGTAAATAAAAATTATTTAAAAATATTTTTAAATAATTAATTGTAAGAATTTCTATGTAGTTTTTTAATAACTTAAGATAAAACTGTAGAGAGTTAAAATAATTATTATAAAAAAATTGAGTTTTTATTTTAATAATTAAATTCTAGAAAAACTTTTGAAAAATTATTTAAATTAATTGATTCAAAGATTAAGTTTAGTTTAAAATTGTATAAAATAATTGAATTCAGGATTGGTTATAATTGTAATTTTTCTAAATTATTAGAATTCATAAATTTTACTCATTTTCCGTAAACATTCATATTTTTCTGTAAAAAGAATTTTGTCAGGGAAAGTAATTTTAATGTTAGTAAATTGTCAGGGAAATGTCGGAGAAATTGATAAACTGAAACTTGTGACCACCCTGATTTAAAAAAGTAAAATTTACAAATTAAAAAGCGAAATGTCAGACACTGATTGAAATTAGTGAACATTTGTACTAATTCAAAAATAGAGAGTACTTATACTAATAAATATCTATACACATTATGTTTAGAAAAAATTTAATTTAATTAAATTTGCTAAATTCTTCTCAATTAATTCCACACCAAAAAATTCTAATCTAGAAAAAATATAATTTTGGATGCTTTAATTTAAGTAATTATTAACGTTAAATTAAACATTATTCAAATCTACACAAATCAATATTTTCTAAAATTTTATTAATTTGAAGAGAAATTCAAATTCAAAAAATCTATAAGTGTAAAGAATTTAATGATTTTCTGAAAACTGCATTATTTATTTGTGTAGAAATTATTATTATTTAGTGTTTAACGGCGTAGACTTAATAGTTAAATTGTCATCAAAAATTATATTTTCTTCCATGAATAATTTTACGTATAAAAATTAATTCAAGATGAACTATACAAATTTAATAAAATGAAATTTTATTTAAAATCAATTTTAACTAAAATTAATTAATGTTTTCTCTTAGGTATGTTTATACTAATTATTATTTTTAAAAAATTTAATTAATTTTATTAAATTAAATTTTTATTTTTACTTGAATTAATTTTAATTAATTAATTAAATTTCTTAAAAATTAATTTTTATTCTTTTTACTTTATTTATTAATTATATTAATTATTGTGTAATAATTTTCAAATCGCAATAGTAAAATTGAATAAAAGAAGCACGCACATATTTCGCTGTCCTCTTTTTCATTCTCAGCATTGCGATGTTACTTTCGGGACTCAAAATTATTTTTCGGTCTATTATCAGATTAGTTCAGTTCTATTCCTCGCGTTCGCGTTCCTTGCATTTTACGAGCGATCGCGAGTGCTTCCGATTATACTTCGGCTTAGCTATTGCATTTTACATATGTGTGCAAGCTCACCGATTTAGGCAATATATATAGCCAACCACCTAAGCTTGGGACTTTTGGCCGCGAAGGGGCAGACTTTCGAAGGAAAGAGCGATTTGCATTACGTGCGTACTCTCAGTTTCTCTCTGATATTTTTAAAGAAATGTCATTTTCAATGTCTTACAAAAATTTGAATAACTTTTAAAATAATGAACGCTTTTTGATGATCTTAAGCTTATTTTAAAGATCATTTGCTACACTATAAGAATTACTTATAGGCATTTACGTGTAATTTTTTTTCTTAGAAAATGCATTCCGTCAAACTTGGACCAAAAAAATTTAAAAAATTTGGAACAATTTTTCTGTACTAAAAACTATTTTAGAAAATATATAAAACTTTATATGGTGTAGATTTTTCAAGAAAATTTAATAAAAGAAATACGTTTGAATTTTAAAAATTATTTTTCTGTAAATAAGAATGTTTCAAATTTTTTATATTTTTTTCGTTTAAGTTTGACCGCCTGCATTTTTTAAGAAAAAAATTGCACGTTAATGCCTGTAAGTAATTCTTATAGTGTAGCAAATAACCTTTAAAATAAGTCTAAGATCATTAAAAAGCGTTTATTATTTTAGAAGTTATTCAAATTTTTGTAAAACATTGAAAATGGCGATTTTTTAAAAATATCTAAATGAATTATTGGCCAAACGACTTCTGAAATATCTTGTTCTGTTTAAAATTTTATCATCTTTAAAAAAATGAGCAGAAACAAATTTTAGTTTCAATAAATTTTATGTTTTAAAACGATTTTCATTCGCCTGAAAATGGGTGGTCTCTCAATTTTGACCAGTAGTGTGAAGACACTTTTAAAAAATTCAAAATGGCGGATCCAATATGGCGAAAAAAATTTTCAAATTTGATCTTATTTCCTTCATACGTGTTACTCGGGGGCTTTTGGGGTCGCAGATTATGAATATAAAGTTACTTTGTAGAAATTGAAAATGATGAATCCAATATGGTGGACAAATTTTAAAATTTGATCATATTTAATTAAAAAGTGTTACTCGGGGGTTTTTAGCGTATCTGATTCCGAATTTGAAGTCACTTTTAAGAAATTCTAGCTTCTTACTGTTCAATAATGTAAACAATTTATTATTATTACAAACTTTAAGCAAAATGTATCAAAATTGGACATTTTTTTCAATCATACCCAATGGGAAATTAACCATTGGCGCAATAATGGTCCTATATTGGAAGCCAGCAGTACCAATGATGGTGCAATAATAGCAACCAATATTGGGCCACTATTGCCAGAGTCTTGGGATGATCACGACTTTTCCAAGCATTGGCAGCCAATATTGGATCACTATTGGCTGCCAAGACAAATGCCGAACTTTCCAAGCCTTGTATATTCATTGGCAACAAAGATTGGATCAATATTAATGACAAGTTAATTTACCAATGCTTTAAAATGAAATTAATGCTTGGTTATTTATTTGTTACCAATACTGAACCAACGTTTGAAATCAATATTTTACAAATACCAACATATAGCAAAAATTTTTCAAAAAAAAAATTAAATTACTTATCTAAATCTAAAGAAAGAAAAAAAATTAATTTAATTAGAACACTCTGTTAAAAACAGAATGTGATAAAAATCAGACAAGGATAATATATGTCTACGTTTGAGAATGCAAGCATCTCTTCTTATATAGAACTGGTAACACAACTTGCTGGTGAGAGGAAGAAACTGTGGCGCACCCTGGTGGCACTTATCCAAAGTAATTTCGAGCATATACTTTGAAGTAGCGCGGGACATTTCAAAATCGAAAACCAGGGTGCGCCAGAGCTTCTTTCACTCACCAGCAAGTTGTGTTACCAGTTCTATATAAGAAGAGGCGCTTGCATTCTTAAACTTAGACAAATTTTGTCTTTGTCTGATTTTTATCACATTTAGCTCCTTTAAAATATTTTCAAGTTTTCATATTAATATAACTCGCGTTGGATGGTTAAATCCTATTCGCCTATTGATCCTAAAAATCTATCACTTTCTCAAATGATATTATCTTACCAGATTTCTTTCCGTGTACGATACTATGAATAATGAATAAATGATAATGAATTATAAAAGTCGAACGACCGAACGATGAAGTACAGAAGTACACGAACGACGGACGACAAAATGACGACGAATATGTTAATATTATAGGAGATTAATTATTCCCGAAAAATATTACAAATTTAAAAATATTACAATGTAATACGTAACAGCGATTTAGGGGAGCGTGGGGGAATTGAAGCCCCTTAAGGAAAATTATTTAAAAAACCAACTTATCTTTATAATAATACATTGTTTTCGTCATTTTTTACTCATTTTGTTATTTATCTTTAATTATGTTCAATTAGAAACTTAAAAAAACCGCTGCCAAGTTGTACAATTTTTTTTTATAATTTTGGTGCTCATTTCATGAACACTTTACTTCCTCATGGAGATAAAAATAATAGAAATATATGAATAACTTTTTATAAATATGGTAAAAGTGATTGAATTTTGGGTCAATCAATTTATTTTTAAATACCCTACAAGATAATTACAATAATTTAATAGTTAAACAAAAATTTTTAAACAAAAAAGTTGAGAAAATGTCATTTTCCACAATTTTTGGTTTTTAAAATACCAATAATTTCGAAATTTATTATCGAATTAGG
This sequence comes from Leptopilina syphax, assembly GCA_032872505.1. NCBI lineage: Eukaryota > Metazoa > Arthropoda > Insecta > Hymenoptera > Figitidae > Leptopilina > Leptopilina syphax. The sequence continues at coordinate 22,392,919 of CM065471.1, forward strand.
TTCAAAAATAGGTCAATCAAAGCGTTTTTTGAAGCTCTACAAGTCGGTAATGATAATTTTAAGATTACTTCTACAGTTTTCAACATAATTTTAAAAAAAGTCTTATTTTCCAAAATTTTGAATTTTTAAAAGTTTAATATCTCCGGTTAATATGGACGAAAAATGTTCAATTAGGGCTCAAAAGATGCGTCTAAAAAAACTCTACAAAATTATGGAAAAACATTTATAGGTGTCCTAACATTTTTTTAAAGTTATGGGCAAAAAACGTTTTTTTGCAAAATTAAAAATCCAAAAAAAATTTAGTTAAACTTTATTAATCTATCTCAAAGTACTCTCATTTTATGTCCGCAGGTGAGATCTACAATTTAAAAAAAAATTCAACCCAAAAGCTCTTCATGATTTCGAGATATTTATAAAAATGTGATGTTTACACACACACACACACACATACGGAATGACATTTTTTAAAAATTTCATTTTTGAACTCCTGAGGTCAAATAACATAAAGATATGTCAAAAAATCGAACTCGAAAAATTTCGGTATTACAATACTTCCTCTATGAGGAAGTAAAAAGAAAGTAAATTTGAAAAAAATACATTTTCTGCCATCACCCAATTTGTGGGGTATTGGGAGCTTTCACTTAAAATTTAAAAAATTTCTATTTAATATAGAATTATATTAAATATATTAATTATATTTATATTAATTATATTATTATAGTATTATTTAATACTTACAATTATTTTTAATTAAAAGTTTTTTCATATAGTTATATCTTTTACAATCTTCAAAGAAATAATGAAAGCCGTAACATGGTAACGAAAATGCTTTGGGCTGCACAGTGGGGCAGAATAATGAAAACGTGCCGAAAACATCAAAATATTATTCGATTTATATAAAGCTTGGTAATTATATGTTTTTGAGGTCGCTGATTACGAATCTGAAGTCAGATTTCAAAAATTCAAAATGGCGGATACAATTTGGCGGATTAATTTTTTCAAAAGTTAACGGATTTTCATAAGTGTTAGTTATAAAAGGTTTTTTGAGATCGCTGATTACAAATCTGAACTCAGTTTTCGAAAATTCAAAATGACGGATCCAATATGGAGGATAAATTTTTGCAAAAGTTAACGGATTTTCATTAATGTTAGTTATAAGAGGTTTTTGAGGTCGCTGATTACGAATCTGAAGTCATTTTTTATAAATTCAAATTGAGGGGTCCTTGATAACCTTAAACAGTGTAAAAATTGAACAAAGTTCTGTAGAAAATTTTATAATGCATCTCATTTAAAGCAAATTAAGAAATTTATTTAATTGACAATGAAAAAAGAAATCTTTTCATACAAAATTAATACAATCTTTTATGTAACATTTCTCATAAATTAAAAATAGGATTCTTTAGGATTCATCATTGGACAGTTCTGTATCACTTTCTTGACTATCACATTCTTCGTCAGTATTATTTTCACTGATAGACTGAGGTGTAAGTATCAAAAGTTCCATCGCGTCTGCAGGGAAAGTGGAACATTTTTCTTTGGTAGTTTTCTTTTACTTGTAAGAACAGGATCTGACGACAACAAGAATTGATTGAAAATATCTGTGTTGGATTCCTCACGGCTACATTTTCGGGAATGATGTTCTCTAAATTTTTTGAAATCCTTGTTTCGCGCTTCCTGGGCCTCTTCAGTTAATTGCCCTATTGGCAACAAAGCATTTTTTATTATTTCCGGTCCGTGAATCAGGATCTTGTGCATCGTGGGTGACATGTAGAACCATGGGTATAATTGTACAAATAATTTTGCTGTTTTGATCCCATACTCTCTGAATTTTTCAACATCAACTTCATAACCATTTGATACAACAATGAATACTGTGTGTATTCTTTTTATCAAATCTACATCAATTTTCGTTATTTCAGCAGATACTTCGGCATTTTGAAAACAACCGACGCGCAGTATTACCATCGTTTGTATTGCCAAATCCGGGTTTTGGTTTGTCTATAATTAAACCTAGTTTTTCTTAAATTCATCCTGAATTTTTTTTTTGTTTCTTCCACTTTTTCTTTATTAGAGCCACGAGCCTCCCAATTTTTAAAAGATTTCCTGTACGCTACACGAAGAAGACATTCGAAACAATTTATGTAACCATGTAAAACTGACATACCAACCCGAGTCGAAATTTAAGCCCTACTTTCACCCTGAATTTTCAGGGTCTATTGAGTGTTAGGAGTAGTAAAGTAGGGTCTAATTCTAATACAATTAGACCCTATTTTGACTCCCAAAACAGGCGGAAATTTGCCAATCTTCCATTTGGAGAAGCAAAGGAGGGTCTACTTCTAAGAAACCTATAACCGTTCTTTTAAACCTCGTAGACCCTACTTTCATACTCCTAGACCCTACATTCTAAAAAAAATTTTGAATTATTTTTTAATGCATTACTTGAAACACTGCAAATGCTCATCCCAAGTGCTTCAATTGAATCTAAGCAAATCTTCAAATTTTTCTTTTTCTAATTGTAGGGTCTAGGAGTATGAAAGTAGGGTCTACGAGGTATAAAAGTACGGTATAGGTTTCTTAGAAGTAGACCCTCCTTTGCTTCTCCAAATAGAAGATTGGCAAATTTCAGCCTGTTTTGGGAGTCAAAGGAGGGTCTAGTTTTTAAAAATTGTATTGAAATCAGACCCTACTTTACGACTGCTAAACTTGAATAAGCCCTACATTTTCAGAGGCTAACTAGGGTCTAAATTTCGACTCGGGAAATTTCAAATTTTCTGTTTCAACTTTTCTTGTAAGTAAATTGTCTATACCTCGTCTATACAGTTAAATTCTTTGCATGTAGCTTTACAAATGTAACATCTTTGAGTATATCTTTGAGTATATCTTGTACCATTAACAGCATAACACTTTTCCGTCAAACATTGTAAACATTAAATTATGAGTTACTTCTATCCTGTTATCATTGATTTCAGTTTTACTCATATCAAGTTTTTCTATTTGATCATCTATCCATTTTTTTTGTTCTGCGAAACTGTGTCGCTTTCCTTAATGAATTCAATTTTTAAAGGTCTGCAATATCTAGTTGAACTGGGTCTTGGATTCTGCCAAATAATCTTTGAATCAGATACTAATCGCAGAGGTACAAGGCACGTCATAAAGACCGAGGCATCAGTAGCTTGAGTTGTATAAAATGCTTGTTTGTAAGAGCTGTGGCCACTGCTACCATCGAACCCCCATTTAGAAAATAAACACATATTTTGTAATTCACCAGAATTCAGAGCTTAAAAGGTGTCATCATTTTTTAGAGACGTTAATAAACGCTCAACAGTAAGATTTAGTAATGACTGCAGATCAACGTAGACTGAAGTTTCAGTAACTTTTACTTTTCCAGTTTCTGGATAGCATTTTTTTTTGGCCAATTGTACAATTTTGTAAGAAGGATATACAGATGGAGCTTTTGATCTTATTAATTGATATTGATGTCGAGTTAAACTTGCATCTACCATGAGTGCTAAGGCGTCTTCTCCTGTTAAACTAGATTTTTCAAGGGAATTTTTGCCGACAATTGTGCGTTCGTTACATTTTGACGTTTCAGATACAATCAGTTTCTTAAGGGGTTACATGGGTCAAAACGGCCAGACAATGTATGATTGTTTAATTTTTTTTTTCATAAAATAAATAAATTTTTTATTTGAGTGTTTTTATATCTTAAAGTACACTATTAAAAGAGTAACTTGTAAAAATTTCGTTAAAAATATTTAAAATCAGGGCCGTACCTACAGGATCTTTAAGAACCCTTCCAAAAAAGCGGTGGTCACGATATCTTCTGACCGGTTCATTGAAAATCAAAAAACCAAATATTTTCTGTTAGTGGATGAGTATAGCTCGTGATTGAACAAAGGAATATTTTTTTTGTTGATTAGAACCAATTTTACATGGTCTTAAAGGTTCTAAAAATTTTAACTTTTGATAAAAGACACTGTCAAACATTCAAATTTCAATTTCTTTGAAAACCCTTCGTTCAATCACGAGATATATTCACCCACTAACAGAAAATTTTTTGTATTTTGATTTTAGATGAAGCAGTCAAAAGATATCTTGACCACCGCAAAAGCAATTTTTTTAAAGGGGCCCGAAGAACTGTTGCTACGGGTCTGATTTTTAATATTTTTTATCAAAAATTTAATATCTTTCTCATTTAATAGTGTACTTTCAGATACCAAAGTGTTCAAATAAAAAAATTTATTTATTTTATGAAAAAAAAATTATTAAAAAAACATACGTTTTCAGGTCGTTTTGACCCATGTAACCCCTTAACAGATTTAGAATCTTCTACCCGGTTTTGAGTTCTAAGTCCATTTGTGCTGCATAAATTAACTGTGAAAGAGGCGTCTTTTCCTTAGATCCATAGTTTTTTGTCGTTTCATTTTGTCTGAACTCTCATCAAATAAAATTTCTGGTCGACCTCCACGTTTCAATGTTAAACAAGAAAAAGATATTGATGTTTGCAACCATGTTTCATTCATTTTGCGAAACCTTTCTTCTATTCGATGTGCTGCAGCCCATCGTGATTTAAATTCAAATTTAAATTTAGTTATCAGTTTTTTAATTCCATTTTGTAAGCTGATATCTGTCTTTTTTTCGATTTCTTTTTGTAAAAATTCAATTTTTTCGTGCAATTTGTCGCATCCGGACATTTTCATTATATTAAACATTTCAGATCTGCTTAGAGACCAAGTATTCGATTTTGTACCTTTAAAAAAAATTAACGTATGAATAATACAAATATGACTTTTTCTATTATTTATTATCTAACTAAACTAAATACATTATTTGACACAAAAAACTTTTCATATTTTGCATAAATTCCAAATATAATTTTTAATATTTGAAGAAATCTACATTTTTTCCATTTGGCATTTTTTATGGTTATTTTTAAAGTGAACTGATGTAATTATATTTATTACCTGAACTTGAAGCTTCCATGATCGTAAAGAAGAAAATTAATCCCAAAATTGGACCAGAATTCTATCAATTATAGAATGTTTTATATGTGTATTGAATTTTTAAATCACAATAACATCAATCAAATATAAACATTTCCCAGAATAGACTATTAAATGTCACTTCAGGTAATAACATAACCAACGAAATTTGTTATTATTTTACAAAGACACCTGATTGGTTTAAATCATGGAAGTTTATTTCGAATTTTTTATTTGAAAAAATTAATTGTATTTTTTATTAAATAATAATAATTGATTTAATAATAAATTATATAAATAATTTTAGTGTGGAAAAATTTCCCTTCATATACTATGAATTTATTAATTATAAATATACATAGAAAAAAATATTCTTGAATTAAGCGGATTTCTCTTATTTCAAAGAATTACTCTAAGTTTAAAGAAAAACAGTAAATTTTTTAAATATTCTTGTCAGACATCTTGGATCCACCATTTCGAATTTTGCAAATCTGATTTTAGATTCGTAATCGGGGACCAAAAAATCTTTTATATATTAATAACTGTAATATTAATTATATAAAACAGAAAATTTAATAAAGAATTATATAATGCAATAGGAGTAGTTGAGTAAAAATACATATAAAACAGAAAGGGGCATATTAGGGCAAGTTTTTTTTTATAGCATTTTTTTAAGGGATGCTTACTGATTAATTTAAAAAAAATTGGACAAGTGCGAGTTGTACTCGCACTGCAATGGCGGGTTCCGCACATACATATTAAAACAATACTTGCAACATTTATCGGTAATTGGTAGAATTAAAATAAACAATTAAAAAAATATATTAAAATCATTTGATAAAAAAAATAACTAAAAAAATTAAAGTATTGTATATATCTAATATTGTAAACAATAATAAGCAGAGGAACAAAATTTTTAAAATTATATTTCCTCTGCTTATTATTGTTTACAATATTAGATATACAATACTTTAATTTTTTAATTACTTTTTTTATCAAATGATTTTAATATATTTTTTTAATTGTTTATTTTAATTCTTCCAATCACCGATAAATGTTGCAAGTATTGTTTTAATATTTGTGTGCGGAACCCGCCATTGCAGTGCGAGTACAACTCGCAATTGTCCAATTTTTTTTTATTTTTAGTTAAGAAATTAAAGTCAGAAAACAATCTCTCATTTATTCTCTTAAAATTTCACTCTCTTTTTTAAAATATTTAATGCCACGTGTTTAAACTAAAAAAAATTAAAAAAAATTTTTTTTTTGATTTTTTTTCAAAAAGTTTTTTAAATAAATTTTTTGTCGTCGGACTGTAATAATACACTAGGATACCAATTTTCAGCTCATTAGGTCAAATAATGTAAAAGTTAGGAAAAAAAAATTTTTTTTTAAATTTTTTAGTTTTTCCTTGACAACGCTATGGCCATCATTACATATCAACTTCTCTATATTTTTCCTGTAATATTCGAGTAAAAATACACCAGCATGCAAAATTTCAGCTCTCCATGTCGAATAGTTTAGAAGTTAAGGGGGGGGATGGTCACTTTTTATGCATTTTTGGCCAAAAATCTTTTTATTTCCTTGACAACGCTATGCCCATCACGTCCAATCACATTCGCTATATTTTTCCTGTAATCTACGTGTGAAAATACATATCTGTACCAAATTTGAGCTCTTTAGGTCAAATAGTTTAGCCGCTAGGGGGGACACGATTTGGCTACGGACGCAAGAGTCTCACCAATAGGGTTCCGCCGTTACACCGTAGGAGTACGGAACCCTAAAAAGAACTAAGCCGGATATTGCTGAATTCATAACTTTTTCAATTGCTTTTCAAATAAATTTATATACTATTTTTTAAAAGTTTTCATTTCCTTCTTGATTTAATAGTTCTTTTTCTTGTTGATATCATGAATTACAGAACATGGAAAAGTGTTCTAGAACGTATCATGAGACGACTCCAATTTAGAGAATGAAATTGCGATCAAATTTGAGCTTTTTATAGTATTTTTATGAGCGCGATGTATTTCTGATTTTAATTGCTTAGTTTTTAAAAATACGAAGGCTACATTTCAGCAAACTGTAGAAGAATAAGATTGCCTTCAGGATCACGAACATATACATCATTTAACTCCCCAAAGGTCACAGATTAATGTTATGTATATCAAACACCCTCAAAAAAAAATTTAATTTTAGGGTTTTCGGCACGTTTTCATGATTCTGCCCCTCTGTGGGCTGACACTTATTCTCCCATTACCCCACATAATTCTTACAGGTCAAAATTTAAATAAAAACATAAACAAATTTTATTATTATCTCGATTTTTATACATGTATAGGGGAGACCGAGGTGAGTTGTAACAAAGCTGATTTCTCAAAAGCTATGACCTTTTAAAAATTTTGAAAAGCGTGAATTTATTATATTTTTGATTCACTATTTGATGCAAATTTACTTGACCACCCGAGAAAAGTTTATGAGATGTATTTAATATGTGTGCAAAAAAATTGCTAAAAGTCAGTCTTCGGACGAAATTTTCATACTTTATTATTCGACACATATTAGATTTTTGTTATTCTAATATTTACCTTAATAACTGTTGGATATCCTAGTTTCAACAAATGGTTTGGTTTTTTTTTGTGTCAGCCTCAAAATTTAAGATAAAAAGTAATTATTTAAACCGATGCACAATTTTTCGCACCTAGGCGAGTTGTAACAGGCTGTTTCAACTCATCTAGGCTTACGCAAATTTATGTTTGATCGAATAGGGACTGTTTGGATTTTTGATAAAGTATATTGTTTTATATTATGGCTTTAAAAGTATTTAGAATTTTACAAATTTTTGTGTAAATCACTTTCATATTTTCCAAAGGAAAAAAATATTAATAAAACCATTTTTCGAGTTGCTCTTTCATATACAAAAGTCAAAAATAATTTCTACTTATAAATTTTTTTGGTATTATTGAGCTTGTTACTCATTTTTAATTTAGTTTTCGGTTTAATTTGATTTATATTGATCTCATAAATTTCCTTACTCTAATTACTCCTTAATTATTTAAAAATTCGCAGACAAAATTTTATTATTCTTAAATTTCTATAAAATATATTATATAATATTTTTTTAGCTATTATAAAGCTCAAATTGTTATTATAGATCGTAATTAAATATCAAAGATTGGTTTAAAATATCTAATTAGTGTTAAAGAAAACGAAATATGTGAAAAGATAATTCCAAAAGTAAATGAAGGTATTAAAACGAGTGTTTTATTTGTTTTTATTAATAAGATGTCTTAACTAACTAATTAAATTTACTTTACTAACTAAACTAAGCATTAAAAATGATTTTTTTCATTAAAATAAAAAAATTTGCAACTATTACAGCTAACGTCGACATGTGTTACAACTCACCTTGGTACTAGGTGAGTTGTAACACCGGGAACAGTTTTAGATTTTGCAATTTTTTCGTAAACCCTTACAACTTTTTTAATTTTTTATTTTTAATTCACATACTACACAAAATTACCTATCCATAAATACAAAGCTCATAAAAATAGGACAATTTTTGGATGAGTTATACTGGATAATGTAAAAATAGTTTTAACTCACCTCGGTCTCCCCTACATATCTACACATATTCACCTATAATATAATGAAAAACCATAACTAAATAATACGATTTTAACTACTTATAGTGATGTTTAGAAATATTTTGCATTTTACAGCGAAAACTCAAAAATTTTATTTTCCCTTGTCTTTACTAAAAATCTGTCAAGAATGTGATGGTTCGTTTAGGAATGATATACACAAAGGTTGTATATCATGATGATTTTCTAGACATTGCAGCAAATTTTAAGGCTTCTAAGTACGTGAAATTTAAAAGCTCCCATTACCCGCAAGCTCCCATTACCCCATGCTCCCCTAATTGATGATATTTACTTTGACTCTGTAATGGATGAATTAATTGTTACTTAAACTTATAATTATTACTAATTTCTTCGGTTTATGGCTGGCAAAAGTAGTTGGTTTTTTTGTGGTATTAGGGGTTAAACTGCTTTAATTTTGATTATGTTATTTTTCGAAAGAATTTTGCATATTTAATTATCTAACATTATTATGTATAACATATAATTTTCATATTGTATAAAATTAATATCATATGGATAGTTTCACAACTCTTTCTTCAATGTTTGGAAAATTAAGTCATTTTCGAATTTGTAGAGTTAAAACTATAAAAAACACTTTGATTTGATATCCAATTAGAATTTTGAAAATCTAACTTCTGATTCAAAATTAAAAAATTTAGGTCGTCAAGATGACGACCAAAATTTTAAAAATGAATTAAAATTCGATGTGAGACTTCAAAATTGCAAAATGATTTTTAAAATATATAACTAATTAGAAGTGTAGCGTACTGTTCAGTAATTAAAAAACTAAAAAATTAAAATTTACAATTTTACATTAACCCTTAACGTACACAATGAGTACAGATCGACCAGGTGTTTTGTTCAAATGCGTTCCATTCTTAAAAACATGTCATCTATTTATTTTAAAATTTTTAATTTTTATATATGCAGTGAAAACTTTAGGTAGCCAAATGCCTAACTTGCTATTTGACCGAATCACACAAATGTTTTACAGCAAAAGTGTTTTCAGACTGAGTTCTTCTGAACTTAACCTTCTTTCTCTGTAAAATTGTAATTTGGTCAAATGGCAAGTTAGGCATTTGGCTACCTACCACAATCAGACAAGGCTTAATATTTTTTTTTCGTATCAAGGTCGCAAAATAGGTGATTTCGCCAAAGTCATAATCACCTTTGCGCCCATGATGCGAACATAATTTTTTGTCCTATCTGCATGAAAAGTATGGCATTGAGGGCACGAACGATTAAACGCTAATATTAGTTAAAAATTAAACTCTATATAAATGTTAACTCTTTGAAGTCTATAATGATAGAAGTTTTAATATAGAAATAAGAAAACAATGTATTCTAGAAATATAGTATTTATTTATTTATTTAGAACGTAGTAATTAATAATTAAACAAAACGGAAACAAGAACGTTTAAAATTGGCAATTTTTCAAACGAAATAGGAACAAAACCAAATGTCTCATAATTTGTTTTAGAAAAAATCGAAAAAAATTGCACATTTTTATAGACAAAATAAAACAAGTTGAAAATGTTTGCATTTTTATAGTCAACATAAAGGAAAGTCGAAAATGTCGCATTTTAATAAAGAAAATCGAATAATCAACACGCGGACGCAAAATATTTTGCGCCCGCTTCCCCTACCCCTGGGTGGGAATGAGTTACTTTACGCCCGCTCTAAGTGCCCAAAATGACATACTTTTGTGTATGTTGTAAATTGTGAATAAATAGTTTGAGTTTATCATGAAGACAACTGTGCTGTCTAATCTGTAAAAACGTTTTTTTGTATAATATATTCATAAATTTTTAAAAATAAATATTTTTTTGTCCTACCTGCACGGAAAGTATGTAATTTCGGGCACTTAAGGCGTGCGCAAAGTAACACATTACGCCCGGGAGTGGGGGAAGCGGGCGGAAAAGTATTTTGCGCCTGCTTGTATGACGTCAGCGGGCGGTAAAGTATTTTGTCCAACGCCTTCGTGGAAATAGAACTATTGTACGCTAGGCACCAATGGAGGAATGTAGTACATTTCCCCACTGGTGGTTTGACCAGTGGAGAAATGAAGTCATTTCCCCACTGGTGGTTTGGCTAGTGGAGAAATGAAGTCATTTCCCCACTGGTGGTGGAATGAGAAATCGATTAATCGATTTTTTATTTTATATAAGAATTAGAAAATTTTAGAAACAGAATTTTGAGGACACTCTGGGGATCTTTGATGACACTTTCAAGACATTCATTTTTGAAAAATTTTTTTCCAAAATTTTTTTTTCAATTTTCAGATTTTTTTTAAAAATTGTTTTCAAAATTAGATTTTGTTTCACTCTCAGTTATTGCTATAACATCATTGTAATATTTTGATTTCGATAAATAAAGAATAAATTCAATTTAAAATTTTGAAAAATTAATAGTTTAAATTTATTATTCATAAAAAAAATTTTTTGTAGTTGTTGGACAAAATAGTATGTGCAACTTGTGGAGAACAGCGATTTTCGCTAGCTCGATTGCTGCGCGCGCTACGCTTGCGCAGCAAACTTCAAGCTCGCGAGAAATCGCCCTTGTTCTCCACTCGTTGCACAATCTACTATTGTGCAACACCTGTAAGGAAAGTAATACTTTGCATGCCTGTAAAGTAGGCGCAAAACAGTACTTTGCTGCACTAGTGCGGCAAAGAGCTTACTTTGCTGTCTATAGAACTGCAAACATTTTTAACTTGTTTTATTTTGTTTATAAAAATTTGCAATTTTTTTTTATTTTCTCTAAAAAAAATAATGAGACATTTTGTTTTGTTTCCATTTCGTTTATCAAAATTGTCAATTTTAAAAGTTCTTGTTTCAGTTTTGTTCAATTATTACACTGGTTTACAGTGAAATTGCCAATTGAACAAAACATTTTTTTTTCGAATAGTAGGTGTTTGTTGAGTAAGAAAATCATAGTTTTAATTTTTTTCCCTTGCGAAGTTTTTCTGTAGCTTCAAATTTTGCATTTTCGAGGTGCGGCGCCACTTAAACTTACCTGTAGGAAAATTAGCTTGTCAAAATATAATAAATGAGGTATCATTGGAAAGGTTATTAAATTACCTTTCGATCCATAGATCACAGAATAAAATTCAACAAAAATTGAGAGAGTTACAGTCGATTAAAGATGAAATTTCATGACAATTTTGATGATTTTTAGACATTTAAGTAACTTCTACTATTTTTTTCTACATCAAACAGGGAAGAATGTTTAGGTTTTAATTTTTTAATTGCTAGACTATATCATTACAAAAATTTTGAGCCCTTGTGGACCTCGATTGGATTAAAAATGACAATTCTGCACTAAATTTAGTGAACGAAACTACATTCTTCATTTTTAGTATCCCTTAAACATTTCCAGCAAAAATTCAAGTAATAAAATTTGGTTAAGTGCAAAGTTACTGAAATCACTAATCAAGAGTTTCTGAAGTCGTAGATTTCGAATGCAATGATAGTTTTGCAAATCAGCGACCCCAAAAACTGCCGAGTAACGAATTTGAGACGAATTTTATCGATTTTCAAAATCTTGTCCGCCATATTGGATCCGCCATTTTGAAATTTGCAAAACTAACATTGCATTCGAAATCTACGACTTCAGAAACTCTTGATTAGTGATTTCAGTAACTTTGCACTTAACCAAATTTTATTACTTGAATTTTTGCTGGAAATGTTTAAGGGATACTAAAAATGAAGAATGTAGTTTCGTTCACTAAATTTAGTGCAGAATTGTCATTTTTAATCCAATCGAGGTCCACAAGGGCTCAAAATTTTTGTAATGATATAGTCTAGCAATTAAAAAATTAAAACCTAAACATTCTTCCCTGTTTGATGTAGAAAAAAATAGTAGAAGTTACTTAAATGTCTAAAAATCATCAAAATTGTCATGAAATTTCATCTTTAATCGACTGTAACTCTCTCAATTTTTGTTGAATTTTATTCTGTGATCTATGGATCGAAAGGTAATTTAATAACCTTTCCAATGATACCTCATTTATTATATTTTGACAAGCTAATTTTCCTACAGGTAAGTTTAAGTGGCGCCGCACCTCGAAAATGCAAAATTTGAAGCTACAGAAAAACTTCGCAAGGGAAAAAAATTAAAACTATGATTTTCTTACTCAACAAACACCTACTATTCGAAAAAAAATGTTTTGTTCGATTGGCAAAAAAAAGTTTTTAATTTGTAAACCTGTTTTAATTACTACGTTCTAAATAAATACTATGTTTCCAGAATACATTGTTTTTTATTTCTATTTTAAAACTTCTATCATTATAGACTTCATTCGATATAATGTTTATATAGAGCTTAATTTTTAACTAATATGAGCGTTTAATCGTGCGTGCCCTCAATGCTATACTTTCCATGCAGTTAGGACAAAAAATTATGTTCGTATCATGGGCGCAAAGGTGATTACGACTTTGGCGAAATTTAGGGACCTCGGGGACACTTTCGCTCCCTCGGCTTCGCCTCGGGCGCAAAATTGTGTCCCCTCGGTCCCTTCATTTTGTTATCGTCGCAATCACCTATTTTGCGCCCTTGTAACGAAATAGTATATTGTGTGGCAAGGGCGGAAAGTTGTCAATTCCTGACCGAGTTCGAAATTTGCCGCACGAGCGAAGCGAGGGTGGCAATCGTACGAGGTTAGAATTGACATTTCCGCTCGAGTTGCACACGATATTTTTTGTCCAAATGCGCGATAAACAAGACGCATCCGTAAATTCAAAAATGAATATGCACTAATTATTAAATGTGTATGAAACATTTTTATTAAGCCTAAGGCGAGTCCGAATATTTTTGATAAATTTAACAATAAAATTTTACTTTAAAATTGACTCCGTTTTGATTTGAAGTAATAAAAAGTGATAATATAATAATTAGTAGTATTTATTTAATACTGCTAAAGCAGCGGGTGGAAAAGTGGTTTTTCCGCCCGCTGTTGGTAAGCGGGCGGAAAAGTAGTTTTTCCGCCCGCTGTTGGTAGTCGGGCGGCAAAAGCTTACTTTCCGCCCGCTATGCATGCACGAAAAGTCGAGTTTATCGCGCATGTAGGACAAAAATAACTATTAATTTCTAAGTCATGTATTGATAATAGACTGATATAATTTTTAAGGAAAGAAATGTTTCAAGTTTTTAATTTTCTAGTACTATAATTTTTTTTATTTAATATTTTGCAATTACAATTTGTAATACGTTTTTCTACAAAATGAAAAATGAAAAAAAATATAGTTAAACTTTATGAATTGGGCTGAAAATACTATCATTTTATGTCCCCCGGGGAGACCAACAATTAAACAAAATTGAAGTCTTTATCTCTTTCTCGTTCTGATAGTCCGGGAGCTAGCGACCAAATTAACTATATCATTTCATACCGGCTGAAAATTTGAGTATATATTACTAAAGACATGTAAATAACAGAAACCCACGTCTGGTGGGCCGGTGCTGGGGCAGGGGGTCAAATAGGTGAAAAATAATGTAAAATTTTCTTATTTCATACCGATTAAAACCTAAATAACTCGAAAGTTTACATCTACACGAGTGTAAAAATGTGCGTCCGGCAGTTCTGGGTTGGGGCAAAGTACGTCTGGCAAAGGGTTAAACACGTAAAAAAATCGAAAATTTTTTCTCATTTCATACAGATTAAAACTTTTAGAAATCGAAAGTTTACATTCAAACAAGTGTAAAAATACACGTCTGGCAATTTTGGGGTGGGGCGAAGTACGTCTGGCAGCCCTTCGAAGATGCGGCAAATGGGTCAATAGGTGAAAATAACCTACATTTTTTTTATTTCATACTAATTGAAACCTTTATAAATCCAAAGTTTACATTCAAACAACTGTAAAAATACCCATCTGGCAGTTCTGGGGTGGGGCAAAGTACGTCTGTCAGCCCTTCGAAGATGCGGCAAATAGGTCAATAGGTATACAAAATAACTTACATTTTTCTAATTTCATACCGATTAAAACCTTCATAACTCGAAAGTTTACATCTATACGAGTGTAAAAATGTAATCTTATTTCATACCGATTAAAACCATTATATATCGAAAGTTTACATTCAAACAAATGTAAAAATCTACATCTGGCGGTCGTAGGGCCGGGCGAAGTACGCCTGGCAGCCTTTCAAATATGCGACAAAGTGTTAAAGGCGTATAAAAATCGTTAAATCCAAACTTACTTTATACTGCTTAAAACATTCATAGATCGATAGTTTACATCCATACAAGTGTAAAAATCTTCACTCCAACCCAAAATTGCCTGACAAGCATTTTTATACTTGTTTAGATGTAAACTTTCTATTTATGAAGGATTTAACCGGTATGAAATAAGAAAAATGTAGGTTATTTTCACCTATTGACCCATTCGACGCATCTTCGAAGGGTTGCCAGACGTACTTTGCCCCACCCAACGACAGCAAGACGTACATTTTTACACTCGTGTAGATGTAAACTATCGAGTTATGAAGGTTTTAATCGGTATGAAATAAGAAAAATGTAGGTTATTTCACCTATTGACCCATTTGCCGCATCTTTGAAGGGCTGTCAGACGTGTATCTTTACACTTGTTTGAATGTAAACTTTCGATTTCTAAAGGTTTTAATCGGTATGAAATGAGATTAAATTTTACGATTTTTTTACGTGTTTAACTCTTTGTCAGACGTACTTTGCCCCACCCCTGAAATTCCAGACGCACATTTTTACGGGATGCAGGTCTTCTTCCCAGATAGAAAAGAGCATAACGACTATTAAGTCTAATTAACAACTAAAGAATTGCAAGTTTCATACATCGGGACATTTTTTTTTTAAATCCGTTTTTTGGACTTCTGAGGTCAAATTACATCGAAATTTTTATTTATTTATAACATTTATACGGGCAGTGCCCATTCGTACATAAAGTACTAAAAGATTAGGTATAATGAAATAGTATATTAAGCAACAAGGGTATAAAGGCAGCCATTTGTTTACAGTGATTTTTGTGACACGAGTGGAGGTCGTCCTAATGCACAAAAGTGGCGATTTCAGATAGCAGACGACAGGGAGTAAAAGTTATTCACTTGTTCGACTTGTATGAAAATGGCGGCATTTTCTTCCCATGGGCAAAAAAAAGCATGGGACCTTTTTTTGCCCATGGGAAAAAATGGACGCCATTTTCATATGGTCGAACAAATGAGTGACTTTATTCCCTGTCGTCAGCTATCTAAAAGCGCCATTTTAGTGCATGTGGGATAATAAAGATATTATGATGTATGTAACTGATAATACACTGTAAAAAATTGAGGGAGTTAACGGACTCGGGAGTTGGGAGTTAAATTTTTCGAGTTAAAAATCAACTCCTAAAGAGAGTTAACTTCTAACTCCCTTTATTCAACACCCGCGCGAGTTATTTTTTCAATGGGGAGTTAGAATTTGGGTGTTAAATTTTAACTCTCTTTATTTAACTCCCCTGTCATTAACTCTTCAATGGGTGCGATTTTTATAGAATCCCCTGGGGAGTTAAAATTTAACTCCCTTTTTTTACAGTGTAGGGTAAGGCATTCTGAAGTGTGCTCATGATTATCGAAGGGTATTTTAATTTTATTCAAACACCTATATTTTAAAAATAAATAATGATGAAAACAAAACCTGAAAAAGTTTTTTAAAAAGTTATTAACAATTTAATTTTTTAACACCTTTTTCGAAAAAAATGAATGACTCGAAAACTAATCGACAGAATTTAATAAAATTTTAACCTCTTATTTTAAAAATATTTCTTTTTAAAACTCCAATTCTAGTTTTAAATTATCATGTAATTTGTTTAAATAATAAAAAAATTTATAAACAAATGAAAATTTAAGCATTTTTTTAATGAGATAATTAAATTTTCTTTTTAGCATTTTATTCTGCGTAAAATGTGGAACTATTTCAAAAAAAAAAAATTGTAGGGCCCGAATTTTATTTACAAAATAAAGCTATTTTTGTTACGCGCTGTAACAAAGATATGGCGCGTGCAGTTTCGCGGGCGGTCGCACTGCCGCGTTAAATGCATTGAATTGATTTCAACTTGTTAGTTATTGAATATCATGTAATATTAATAAATGTTTTAATGGTAAGTTAACAATATTTACACATTATAAATGCCAAATTATTTTAAATTATCACTCTAAATAAAGAAGTCGTTTCTCATTGTTTTCGCCCAAAAATTTGAAAAAGGTCAATTTGAAATTTCTTACTTTAAACTGGCGTAAAATGTGTTATTATTAAATAAATTAATTTTTTCGATTTTTGGAAGACGTATATAAAAGGTAAAAGAAAAACACTCTTTTACTTTTTTATAAAATAGACGACGTTTCGGTGGTCAGGTTGTTATTATTAAGTTCATCACAGATTTTAACTTTTAATTTTTTAAGTTTTATTTCACTAACGTAAAAACTGTCAAATTGACATTTTTCTATTTTCTGGTAAAAACAAATAAATAACAAAACAATTAAATGTGTAAGACGAAGTAAATAACGATTCACATAGTTGAGTCTCAGTTGTTTTTTGGCTCATTTTCGCCAGTTTTAAAACATTTCATCTTTGAAAACAAGTTTTTTATAAAAAAATGTCAAAAGTGGTTTATTGTGTGAATCCTCTACAAAAAGTGAAACATAAATGTGTTCACAAAAATTTATCAAAAGTGACCGATAAGTGGAAATAAAAATTTAAAACATTAATTAGTCATTTTGTTTGTAATTCATGTATCTAAACGTGCTATTAACAAAAAATCCGAAAATGAATTAAATATAATTGTACCGGAAAGAAATATGGCAATTACCACAGATTCTGAAAGCTCTTGTAAAGAAAATATAATTTCCAGTGATGAAGATTTAGATCCCACATACAAATCTTATAAAAAGGACTTAACAATTGAAAAGTTAATTGAAATACTCATCAAATGTGGAGAACCTACCTTAAAAAGACGAAGATCTTCTCCAAATGTTGAGAAGAAGGATTTAAACAAAGTTTAAAATAAAACAAAGAATAATCTCGCGAATAAGTGTACAAATGAACCTTCAGAAAGTGATATGTTTTACCAATCTTACGTTGACAATATTAAAGCAGCTCTTTTAAAAAAAACATCACGCGCAGATAAGATTCTAGTTTTAACTTCATTTCCAGAAGCTTGGGAGTATTCCAAAAATTAGAAATCTTTTTAGTGTATTTCGTCGAATGGTATCACAAGCCAAGAAGTTAAAAAAATATGTTGGTTATAGGTCCCAGCCGTTGAAAAAGAAAGGGCGATCACTTCCTGAAGTCACTGTACAAAAAGTGAAATACTTTTATTCATCAGATGAAATTAGCCGTGTTATGCCCGGAATTAAAGGTTGCGTAACAATAAGAGAAAATGGATCGCATCGACAAATTCAGAAGAAATTGCTGCTACATTCTAGTCGTGACATTTACAATTTATTTAAAGATAAATTTCCTGAAGCAAAAGTATCATTTTCAAAATTCAAAAAATTAAGACCACCTGAATGCATACTAGCTGGTCAAAGTGATTGTGTGAGTCTGCAAAATCCACCTAAAATCTGAAGTGTTCGCAATTAAAGAAGCTTTGAATAAAAAAAATGTCGACTTTACAAATACCTATCATGACTTTGTAAAAAGTTTTGTATGCAAGGATTCCAATTCATCGTGCTTTCTTTTAAAGTGTAAAGAATGTCCCGGAATAGCACATGCTTCGGAAAAATTAAAATGTTTCTTTGAAAAAAACAAACTATCAGAATTAAAATTCAGCCAATGGACTTCAACCGACAGGTAAAACTATAATTCTTTCTGAATAGTAAAAGTCTTTCAATATTGCTTTGGAGTTGAAATTAAAATTACTTTGCTTTATAAAATCACAATTTAACATAATTAAATCTTTTTGTTGAAAAGAAGTTATAATATTAATAATAATACATAGTCATAAATTTTACAATTAACAATTTTCTTTCTTATTGCTCATTAATAAAAAAATATATTTGGAAAATAATTATATTAAGAATTTATTTTGTGAGTAAAACTTATATTCATCTCTAAAGTCTATTTTTTTTAATCAATACAAGATAACTTAAAATTAAATTAGTTTTATATTGTTATATTGTATAATATAACTGTACACTTACACACCGAAAAAAATGTTCTCAAACTTAGAGAAAGAAAAATTAAAATTAATCTATTCGTATATTAAAAATAAAAAGTAAAAATAATTTAAAGCGGAATTTTTTTCTCTTTGAGATTTTATTTTTTCGGTGCAATAATTATGTTATAATGTGTTACTTTCATGAAACTTCTCCATATTTAATTGCTTAACGTGTTTTTACTTTCTTTTATCTTAACAACGTTTTTTAATTCATATAAAGAATCTACATAAATATATTTTGTGTTTATAGGTGTAAACTTCTCGAGATTACTGAATTAGTCGATTTATTTATAAAAAATTTCACGAACGATCTATCTTGCTTTGTAAAACATGATTTTATTATGAAGTCGCAAAGTACTTATTTCAATGAACTAAAAGAGAATTTAGCGGATGGTGAATTTGTAGTCACCTTAGATTTCTTCGAAAATTACACTTTCCATGTGCAAGATGCGATTCAAGCATAACATTGGGCTAATAAGCAAGCGACTCTCCATACATACGTCGTATATTATAAAGAAGGTAGTGAAATAAAACATCACAATTATGTCACGATATCAAAAAGTATGCAGCACAATAATATAGCTGTCCATTTATTTAACACAAAACTCATTGCCTACTTAAAAACATTACACAGTAGTGATCGCGTCAAAAAAATTATTTATTTTTCAGACGGGACTGGATCCCAGTACAAAAATAAATTAAATTTTTTAAATTTATTATTTCCACGAAAATGATTTTAATATTAATGCGGAATGGCACTTTTTCGCTACGTCCCACGGCAAAGGAACTTGCGATGGGATTGGTGTAACAGTAAAACGAAACGCATATAAAGCTAGCCTATAACGCATTAATTTAAATTATTTAATTACACCACGAAATCTTTTTGAGTGGGCGAGAGTTTTCTTCTAAAACGTAAGTTTTGATTTCTGTTCAAAAAAAGAACATGATGATCATGACAAATTATTGCGACCACGCCTGCACAACTCAGTGACAATTAAAAATGCACGTCAATATCATTGCTTTAAGCCCACAGAAAATAAAATCATGTGTTAATTCTTCTCTGCAGATGAAAACTTTGATTTATACGACATTTATACAAAAAATGTTAAATAAGTTTTATTTATTTAGTTTATTATTTATAATAAGTTCATTCTGTTTAAAGTTGAAACAATTCAACGCCGCTTTATTTTGTAAATAAAATGCGGGCCCTAAATTTTTTTTTTGAAATAGTACAACATTTTACGCAGAATAAAATACTGAAAAGAAAATTTAATTATCTCATTAAGAACATGCTTAAAATTTCATTTGTTTATAAAATTTTTTTATTATTTAAGGGGTTACGTACAGTTAGAGCTTCAAAAAAAGCTGTTTTTTAGGAATTTTTTTTGGCCACACATTAAAATAATTAATAACAAATCTTTTTCCACATAAAATATATATATTTCAAGAAAATTTTCTGAAATTATAGTCCATAAATATAAAGAAATATGCGAATGATAGAACATTTGCGTGAGCTCCTTAAATAAAAATGGTTTCGCGGTGATCACGCTATCTGACTAGATCATCTAAAATCAAATCGTGAAGAAGAAATCGTTAGGTAATGATATAATGCGGTACTTGAACGAAGGGATTTGAAAAATTTTGATTTTTCGCAAAATGGCGGATGTTGAAAGTCAAAAATTGTTTTTTGACCAAAATTTTACTCATATTTTTAGCTATACAAAAAAAATTTATTGTCAAAAAATAAAATCCTCCATTCAAGTACCGGCCAATTATATAACAAATCAAAATTTTATATCTCTATAAATAATAGTCCGATTTGTCTCAAATTTTCAGAGAATACTTTTGAAATGGTTTACTTTTAGAAAATGCATTTTAAAAAAAATCGATTTTTTGAAAATCCTAAGTATACGTAACCCCTTAAACAAATTACATGATAATTTAAAACTAGAATTGGAATTTTTAAAAATAATTTTTTTTTAAATAAATAATTGAAATTTTATTGAATTCTGTCGATTAGTTTTCGAGTAATTCATTTTTTTCGAAAAAGGTGTTAAAAAATTAAATTCTTAATAAATTTTTAAAAAACAATTTTTTTTAAAAACTATTTTCAGGTGTTGTTTTTATCATTATTTACTTTTTAAATATAAGTGTTTGAATAAAATTAAAATACCCTTTAATAATCATGAGCACACTTCAGAAAGTATTACCCAAATCAGAGGGTCGTAATAGTTCTTCAGCAAGTAGAGAAAAAATGGTTGCATCAGCAACGTCTATACTCCATGGAGCGGAAGACGGAATCCTATCGACGGCACTGGTCCTGGCTTTGTTAGATACAGGGTCACAATGTAATCTCATTTCAGCAGAGCTTTGTGATAAATTAGGCCTCAAAAAAGTTACAATTGATGTTAGTCTTTTAGCCGTTAAACATAAATGCGAAATCGAAATCGTTTCTAGGGCAAGTTCATTTAGAATTTGAGTATCGCGTCTTGTCGTGCCTAAAATTAAATCTGACTTGCCTAACCTCCCGGTCGAATCAAGGTCGATTGGAGTTTCGTTTCATATTAAATTGTCTGACCCTGATTTTAACAAATCAGGTACGATAGACATTTTTATAGACAATGCAATAAATAATTGCAGGTCCCAGTCCAGGTCTGTCAACAAATCAGGTGAATTGTAATTTCGTTAAATGTTCAAATATCGAGAATCAATTGGGTAAATTTTGGGAGTTGGAGGAATGTTTATCGGACAATAAAGTTTACTCGGCGGAATTTATGTGAGAAACATATTGTCGAAAATACTAGACGTAGTGAAGACGGAAAATTCATCGTTTATATTCTATTCAAGAATAGTATTAACAAACTAGGTGATTCTAGGAAAATGGCTAAACGTCGACTAATGAGCTTAGAAAGAAAATTGAGTAAGCAACCAGTGTTGAAAAAATCATATTGTTCATTCATGAGAGAATATATAAAACTGGGGCATATGTCGAAAGTAGATGAAAAAGAGGAATCAATTGTCTCATATTATTTTCCCCATCATTGTATATTTCGTCAGGAAAAAGCTAAATCTAAAACGCGAGTCGTTTTTGACGGCTCTGCCTAATCCGACACTGGCGTATCATTGAATGAATTGCAGATGATTAATCCAAATTTGTAGAGTGATTTATTCTCAATTCTTATTAGATTTCGGAAGCATAAATTTGTCTTAATCGCGGACATAGAAAAATTGTACCGGCAGGTACTTATAGATCCTGATCAACGATCGCTTCAACGCATTTTATGGCGTTTTGAATTAAATGATCCGATAGAGGTTTATGATCTTAACACAGTAACGTACTTTACAGCCGCAGGCTCGTTTTTGGCAATTAGATGTTTAATCGCAATCGCAAAGGAGTGAGAGGACACTCATCCTAACTTGGCAAAGGTTATTCGAGAGGATTTTTATGTTGATTTATCCTTTATCAAGGCCGGGGAATATGTTAAGTACGTACACAGCTTAATTTGAATTTAAATATACCGCTTTATTTTTTACCGCGATTAATCAGAACTGAATTAGACATGGCGAATATACGATAATATCAAAAACGTGCTCTTGTATTTAAATTTACAAATCCCAAATTATCTGTTAAATCCAGTAATATAATATACAACTAGCTTCTATTTGTGATCAAAATTTGTATGAGACCAAATTCGACTTAGTTAAGAATCATCCTGATCGTTTTGAGGATTGGAAAATCAAAGATAGTGAATTGTATTATTTTCAACCAGATTCGAAAAAGGTAGTTAAGTCTTTAAATGTTTTGACAGTTCTTTATGAGAATCATGATTTATCTCATACAGATCATCTTGGTAAACATAATACTCTTGACAGAATCCATCAAAGATATTATTGGCTAAGTATGACACATGATGTCAAATCTTATGTTTTAGATTGCGAAATATGTATCATAGTTAAATATAATCAAAATCCTATAAAGGCTAAATTAGCTACGCGATCGTTACAATTAATGTGGGCTCAATTGTCGATCGACACAATAGTGTCCCAAACTCGAACGAAAAAGGGAAATTCAGATATTATCGTTGTTCATCGATGGGGAATTCCGGAATCGATCGTAACCGATAACGGGAAAGAATTTATAAATAAAAATGTCAAAGCGTACTTATTGGTCAGAGGCGTTAAACATATCACTACTCTGTTGGCTCATCCTCAATGTAATCCAGTCGAGCGTGTAAATCGAACGATAAAACCTATAATTTCCGCTTATATTGATCAAGATCATAGAAAATGAGAGGCTATTGCTAAGCGACAATTAAAATAAAGCGAGACCGAAATGAGCATTGATGAATTTGACGATGACGCGGTAAATACTTGGATCGATCGTATGAAGATCATTGACGAATTTCGTCATAAAATTAAGAATAAATTGCAAACCTATTCTGAAAAGCAATTAGCCAAGTCAAATGCTGACAGAGATATGTCAGTTGAACTGAAAGTGGGTATAAGGGTTTATTATCCAAACAAAAAGCTTAATAACAAGGCTGAAGGTTATTCCTCAAAATTAGCTCACCGTCATTTAAGCCCTGTTTCCATTTCTAAAGTTTGTGGACCTGATACAGTTTAGCTGACAGACAAAAATGGTAAAGTTGTAGGCAAATACTCTGTAACTAATTTAAAGATACCTCGTCGAAACTTGCGTTTGTCATAATGCGATTTTTATAGGTCAAATTTTCTGGACGTCTTTGCTTCGTGGGAAATAAACAGGTGTTGGATTACCAGACGCATGTTGATGTCATTCATCAATTGTAGGAAGGCGTTTCAGTTTCTTCTGAAACCTGCATTTCAAATGGCGTTGATGATCGAGATGTTGCTCGTCCTGATGCCCTGGTTTCCTCAACAAGCGAGAAGGCGCAGCGAGTTGAGGCTGTTTCTTCTGAGGCCCAGCGTCTAATTGATGAGATCAGAGGCAGAAAACCGCCTAAAATTGAGATTACTCGAATAAGAAGAATGACTCAGTCCAACATGGAAAAGGAGAATAAAAGAAGAAATCGCAGACCTGATATGAAATCAATGACGAACAGCTATGATGGTGGAAGATCTCGACGAATGACTATGACCGATCACCCAGATGCTGTTGTTGCACCTTCAGTGAAGGTGGAACCTTTACCGAACACATTTAAGGATGATTCAACGAATTTACACTACCGGCGGAAATTCTGCGACCGCTAGCACCTCGAGCTATTAAAAAACACACCCGAACGATAACAATAATAACTCCGTCAAACAATATTAACGGGTTCCCGAGATATTACAAAAACCGTGCGTACCGTGCGAAGCGAAATTTTCAACCATCGACTCCTCTAATTCACCGTTGAGTCAGTTGCGTGGTTGTAAAAGTCAGGGTCAAAAATGAATTTAACAAGTAAACTCTAACTCTTACTGGGATCCACTTTTTAAATATAATTATATAATTAATTAATTTAAAACGTGGATCCCAGTACGACTTTGCACGGTATGACTGTTTTTGTAATATCTCGGAAACGCATTAATATTTTTTGCAGTCTTTGGTCAATATTTAAAACTAAGATTACAAGGAATAGTCTGTAAAAGTAACCATTTTTTCCATCAACTTTTCCAAATTTTGCAAAGACTTTTTGCGCCGACTTTAGTCCTAAGCTTTAAGGCGTACTTGCGTTTGCGAAGGCAAAAAATAGGCCTCACTTTAATGTTTTTTTTCACAGTCATTTTATTTAAAATATTAAAAACTATTTTTGCACCTTAAAGTACATTATAAAAACTAAAAAAAGAAAAAATTGTTTCGTTTTTTAACCGTCATTTACGATTTATAGAGGGCCCCAAAAATAGCGATCTCAAATTTGTAAGAGTTTGCGGTGCCCCCTTTAGAGCCGCTCCAGACAGTCTAAAATCAAAATTTATTCTTTAGTATACATTAATACCCCTGTCCGTTATAATCCATAACGGAGCTCCGAATTACTCAATGAACACCTTAATTCGCTTTACAGTAGTCGCTGATTTTTCATCTTTCACCGCATATAATTGAACAAATTTCGTTAAATTACAGATTGCTGCTAATACATACTTGTTCCCCTTGTGTGTCAAAATGAAAGGACCCACATGATCTAAGTGTACTGTCTCAAACGGTCTTTTTCCTGCCGGTATTGGATTCAATTCACCTGCCTGTCGCCCTACAACGTTTTTTGCTAGAATACATTCTATACATGACTGAATGTGTCGCTTTACGTATTGTGTTATCCTCGGAAAATAATAGTGTTGTTTTATTCGAGCGACTGTGCGATCGATCCCAAAATGACTGGTCAAATCGTAAAATTTTATGACAAGGGCCTTTCTTATCGCTTTTGGTACAACATAAAGCTCCCTATTATCAATTTCTTTAAACAACAATCCATTGTATAAAGCATAACCTTCTGTCTCCCCTTTCTCACGTCGAGAACGCTCGCAATAGTCCTTTTCTAATATTTGAATTTTTCGTTTTAAATTTTCGTTGGAGCGCTGATACATTAATATTTCGTCTTCGCGCAAATTTTTAAGAAATGATTATTTTGATCTTTTGAATTTTTGACTTTAAAAGTACCGCATTTTCGTTTTTTTTACTTTTTTTTAATTTCATCATATACGTCCACTAGGTATTAATGTATCCTAAAAAAAAATTTTGTTTTTTTAAATTTAGATAGTCAGGTGATGCTCTATGCGGGGCACCGCAAACTCTTACAAATTTGAGATCGACAATTTTTGGGGCCCTCTACAAATCGTAAATAACGGTTAAAAAACAAAACAATTTTTTCTTTTTTATAATGTACTTTAAGGTGCAAAAATCGTTTTTAATATTTTAAATAAAATGACTGTTATAATCTGACCGGAAACTGGTTAAATAAATTGACCACAGCAAATAGAAATAATAATATAAAGTCTTTATTAACTTAAAGATATATTACGAAGTGCAATTATTAATTAAGTCTTTGTCTCAATCACTAACTAACAATTGATCGCGTCGACTATTCGACAAGAATACGTTCACCCTTTTTATATACTCGTCCCTTGGACATTACGTCTCACGTTCAGCTCTCACGCTCGACCAGACAATACTGAACTCTCACACGCACACATGCACCTCGTCTTCGACTCTAAAGCCCCGTTCACAATACTTATGCTGACCAACCATTTGTAGTCTTTTACAGTGACTTAATAATATCTATTACACTCGGTCATCCTGATAATAATGCTTGGTCTCCAAGCTTCGAAGTTACAAACTTATTTTTTTGAAATTACAAAAGAATTCGTTTCTCGTTTCATAAGACAGTTACATGTCGTAGTCTTCATATCGTTGCGGCAGTTCAGCCTTACGTCGAGGTCGATTTAACACTACTTTTGATTTTTCGTCGATTACATTTACTGTTTCGCTATTTCGAATTTCTCGTTCTTCGCTTTTATAATCTCTCTCATTCACATCGTTAATCGTTTGACTATTAGAATTCTCGGTATCGCTCTATTCTTCGTCAGATTCATCATTGTTCAACTCTCCGCCCCAAATTGTTAGCTGGCTTACATGTGCGGAAGTTTTTGTTCTACCTGTTCCCTGATCATTTAAATTTTGAATCCTATAAGTATCCTTTGGGAGGACTTCCGTTATCATCATGGGACCTTTATACCTAGATTGTAATTTTCTTGAATCTCCCGTTGCGATTATGTCGGCTTTAACGAACACTATATTTCCAACTTCGTACTTAACGTTTTTCAATCTCGATTTGTCATAGCGTATTTTAGCTTTTTGTTGTTCGACTTCTATCTTTTCGCGTATTTCCCGCCTTAAATTTTCTGGAATTCTATAAGTTTCCGCGCGTGTCGTCAATAATCTAGTGTTACCGTCTTCGAATCGAGGAATATATCCATAGAGCAATTCAAACGGAGTCTTGCCCGTAGTTTTACTAATTGATGAGTTTAAATCTCGTTCGAGCTTTTTAATAGATAAATCCCAATCAATTCCCTCAATCTGATTCGCGTTAGACTACATTGCTGGAATGATAGTTTGATTTAATCGTTCCACTTAGCCGTTAGCCTGTGGGTGACGACTAGAAATTAACACATGTTTAATTCCATGTTTTGGCATAGATCCTTAAACCGATTTCCCGTTTAAGACGTTCCCCTGTCCGTTATAATCCATAACGGAGCTCCGAATTACTCAATGAACACCTTAATTCGCTTAACAGTAGTCGCTGATTTTTCATCTTTCACCGCATATAATTGAACAAATTTCGTTAAATTACAGATTGCTGCTAATACATACTTGTTCCCCTTGTGTGTCAAAATGAAAGGACCCACATGATCTAAGTGTACTGTCTCAAACGGTCTTTTTCCTGCCGGTATTGGATTCAATTCACCCGCCTGTCGCCCTACAACGTTTTTTGCTAGAATACATTCTATACATGACTGAATGTGTCGCTTTACGTATTGTTTCATCCTCGGAAAATAATAGTGTTGTTTTATTCGAGCGACTGTGCGATCGATCCCAAAATGACTGGTCAAATCGTAAAATTTTATGACAAGGGCCTTTCTTATCGCTTTTGGTACAACATAAAGCTCCCTATTATCAATTTCTTTTAACAACAATCCATTGTATAAAGCATAACCTTCTGTCTCCCCTTTCTCACGTCGATAACGCTCGCAATAGTCCTTTTCTAATATTTGAATTTTTCGTTTTAAATTTTCGTTGGAGCGCTGATACATTAATATTTCGTCTTCGCGCAAATTTACATTGTATATCGAAGCCTGTTTTAATTCGATTTCTGCTTCTTCTGACGGGGCTTTGGACAAGGCATCTACATGCTGCATTCTTTCGCCTTTGCGGTGACAAATATCAAAATTGAATTCCGCTATCGAATGCAGCCAACGTACAACTTGTGGATTTTTAGTTCTTATCGAGTTTAAATAAAGCAAGGATTGACAATCTGTATATACTGAAAAATGTAAACTAATTAGCATTGTGCGAAATTGCTCTAAAGCCCAAATTACAGCTAACATTTCTAACTTACTAGAATGATAGTTACGCTCTACATCAGATGTGTTCCTACTTATAGCATACACTAAGTGAAGTTTGCCATCTTCTCCTTCTTGGAAAAGCATCGCACCTAACCCGTCTGCGGATGCGTCTGTATGCAGTTCAGTTCTGTTTACCTTAGGGTTATACAATGCTACAATCGTTTTCGAAGACATTTTACACTTAACAATCTCGAATGCCTCCTTTTGTTTTTCACCCCATACGAAGGATTGATTCGATTTCAATAGATCAGAAATAGGACTCACGATTCACGCAAAATCACAAATGAAACGTCTTAAGTAGCTGGCGAGACCTAAGAATCTCCTAACTTCATGCACATTTCTCGGAACAGGAAAATTTATAATCGCATTTAATTTGGTATCTCCTGGTTCTACCCCATCGCCACTAATCAAAAATGCCAAATAGTTAATTTTTTTAAATCTGAATTCGCATTTTTTCAAATTTAAGGTTAAACCAGCTTTTTTCAATAGTTCCAAAACTTGCTCTAGTTTCTCGAGTAATTCTGACCAGGAGTTACCAAAAAGAAGTATATCATCAAAGTAAGATACTGCAAGTTTCCTTGTGCTTTGAATAAACAACTTTTTCATTAGTCTATTGAAATAGAATGGCGCGTTCATGAGGCCGAACATGGCCCTTTCGAATTGACCTGTTTCGTCCGGCATTATATATGCGGTCAGCTCTTTAGCTCTTTTGGTCAAAGGTATTTGTAAGTACCCGTTATACATATCTAATATTATAAACAAGGTTGCACCCTGAAGATCTTCTAATCCCTCATCTATTGTCGGCAATGGAAAACAAATTCGCACAGTATTTCCATTCACCCGTCTATAATCTACTACCGGACGAGTAGTACCATCTTTTTTTAATTAGAATAACCGGGCTTGCGGTAAGCGCTTCGGTGTCTTTTACTATCTTGACTTTTCTGTATTGGGAGAAAAGATCACCCATAACCTTGCGCTCTTCAATACTAGCACGATATCGTTTCATGGGTGTAAGCACGGCTTTTTCCTTAAGCACAATGTCCATTTTTACTAAATTGGTACACCCTAACTCATCAAGATTTCTAGCCGTGCAATCGCGGAATTTATTTAATAACTCCATTAATTCTGATTTTTGATTTTCTTTAATCGATTCACCTACTGTTACCTCGGACTCTTTAATAGGATCTGTTCTACGTTTTAATCGCGGTGGATTTGATTCGACTGTCATTATACAACTCAGGATTTTTTACCTATTAACGTTTCTTTGTATTCTTCTGACGAATTAACTATTGGCAATATAACTTTAAAGTCATTTACCAAAGTTTGAATAAAATTTACAGTTTCAGGTGCGAGACTACACGTTTCTTGTGCTATTACTCCTGAACACGATGCGGCACGCAAGTTGAGACACACAAATTTATTTTGAATACAGAATTTTTAAGTTATTTACATGTTCTTTTTTTAAATTAAAGGTGTTATAATTCTGCATATAACGTCTTTTTCATTATAGCCTATATTATAGCACAACATTTTGCAAGAAATTCCATTTTATTGTACTTACTTTACTCAGAGTTAAAAAAATAATTTTCGAATATAACTTTGACACTAAAAATTTGTATGTTTAATGAAAATAAACCACATTAGTTACTGTATTTTTAAACAGAATATCTTGAATTTTGTATTTATTACTTTTCAAACACTATTTACTTTTGAATTATCCATCCAATTTATTTAAAAAGAGTTCGGATTTGCACTAATTTCTTTCATATTTCAGGTCATTGAATATAAACAGGAAAAAGTTACAACCTATAGTTGATCAATCATGATCAAAATAGTAATCATATGCTTACTAATTTCATCGATCAGAAGCGACATTTGTACGTCCGATAGTCAGTTAGAAGAATTATTGAAAGTAAAGTCTAATGCGGAAAATTATGTGGAAAGAAAAACAAAAGGTGGACATGATAATGCGGCAATCGTCATAGGTTCCGCAAGATGTGGAAAAAGTACATTAATTAATTACTTAATAGGCAATGAGTTGACAGGTTCCTCAACTAAAGATGGACTTGGTTTTTGCATAACAAAATTTGATGAAAATAGCGTAGGACCAGAAATTGGTGAGGGAGCAGTGTCAGTGACTACAATTCCCACAAAATGGAACTCAAGAAGGCAAGAATTACATAATTTGAGCATCTGGGATACAGCTGGATTTCATGACAATAGAGGTGCATTGCAAGATATCTCAAATACTCTCTATTTGAATACTTTGGTAAAAAAAGTAAAATTATTGAAATTTATATTAGTTATCAATTTTAATGATATTGTACCTGATAATATTGATACGTTTTTAACACTTTTACGTAACCTTGAAAGATTCTTTAATGTTAAGTTTAGAGAGTTTTTTTCAAGCATATCAGTAATTTTCTCAAAAGCACCTTCCAGGATCAGAACCTTTTTAATTGATCATGAGTACATAAGGTACAAATTAAATACATCAATTATAAATGTGAAGAATTCTTTGAAAATTTCTCAAGTTGTGGTAGATTTTGTGCAGTATATAATAGATAATGAAGATCATGTTGCTTTCTTCAGGTTAACGAAGAAAAAAGGAATTATTCAAAGTTCTCTTATTGACGATAATATTTTTCAAGCTATTAATAACTCCCATACAATAGAACAAGAAAGTCTTCAGAATATTGATTTAAGTATGTCAGAAAGCTCAAGAAATTGCCTATTTAGAAATAAAGATGGCTTGTTCCAACAATTAAACGAGGCTGGATTACCTAACAAAGTAACTAATTACTTTAAGAATAAGCTAAGGGCTGTGACTGATATAAAAGGAGATAATAATGAATTAAATAAGTATAAAAACAATTTCAGTGTCATACAAATCCATTTTAATGATTCTTTAGTGAAAAATTTCAAAGTACTAGATCAGCTTGAACTTCTGGAAAAAATTGATAATAGTTTAAAAGAATTCATAGCGGAAAAACATTTAAAGAATAAAATACGACTACTTTTATTCAATTATTCCTTATTACAGTCAACATCAATGCGAGGAATAGAAACATACTTGTCAGCTGTTGTCGAGAATGCACGTACAAATATTATACAATTGATTTTTTATTGTTCATTATTGCTGCAAGATATTCAAGTCAATGAATATAAAAATAATATTAATCACTTGAAAGACATGTACAGTGAAATGATTAACCATTTGAAAACAGAAAATACATATGAAAAATCTGAATCAGAGAATCAATTTTGGAACGATTTTTGGAAACAGTATCCATTACCAATTAAAGATGAGGGACAAGTACCTAATGTAATATAGGATAAAGGGTACAATGAAATTTAGAAACATTATTTTTTCAGAATTTTTTACCACGTAGTTTTTGCTTAAAAAAATAAAATCAATTTGCAATTTAACATAGGCTCTTATGGCAGCTCAGATAAATCTTTAAAAAAAGTGTGAAGGAAATAAGAGAAAAATCTGTGACTTTATGTACAGATAGATATAGTGATGCTCGTCGAACCGATAAATGCTCGACATCGTTCGAATGTTCTCGGTTGAAACGAACTTTAAGGAAACGATATTTTTTATTTTTCTTTGTTTTTGTTTGGCTCGTTTTTTTCGACAAAAATCGATTCTTGATAACAGTAAATTATATTATAAATGTAGAGTGGCATGACAAAAGGAAGAAAATGATAATTTCATGATTTCACAGAAAACGAAAATACATTTAAAAATTTCCCTGATCATTTAAGAAGTCTAATAAAACTGTTTCGAAATATTATTGCGCTTTGTCAGTGGAAATACAATTTATGAAGACACACTACTGACGAAAATTGTGCGAACGCTAACATCTCAACCTAATGAAAAACACACCTGCACATAAAAAGTGATAACTTGGTTAAACATGAAGCTAGATCCTTTTTTTTAAATTGCATTGGAAAGCTTAATAAATTTCCAATGAAATAACTCTATTTTCATTTGTATTGCTTAAATAGGAAGCGAGATATCATTTTATGAAGACAAAAAATAATTCTATTTTTTTCGGAATTTCTTACCCTGACTTTGACTCAGGCGCGGATTCAGGGGGGCCACAGTGGCATGGTCCTCCCGAGAATTCAAACTTCCTGGAATTTTTTAAATAAAAATTCCATTTATATAAGGTCATCAAGCTAACGTCTAGCAGATGGCCCCCCAAGAACCTTGTCTAGATCCGCCCCTGCTTTGACTCCTGGCAAAATTTAGAAAACTTGATGAAAAAAATTGTTACTTTCACAGACTATTCCTTGTAACCTCAGCTACGGGTTTTCAAGATATTACAAAAAGAGTTGGACCGTGCGAAGCAATATTTTCAATCATCGATTTCTCCAATTCGCGGTTGAGTCAATTGCGTGTCTGTCACTTTTTTCACAGCCACGCAATTGACTCAACGGCGAATTGGAGAAATCGATGATTGAAAATAGTGTCATTTCATTGGATATTTAATAAGCTTTCCAATGCAATTTAAAAAAAGCATCTAGTTTTATTTTTAATCTAGTTATTACTCTTTTTGTGTGGGTGTGTTTTTTAATAGCTCCAGATGTTAGCGTTCGCACAATTTCCGTCAGTAGTGTAAATCTACATATTAGTGAGAAAAATAAGTAAAAGTGGACCATTTTGGGGTTACGTCAAATGCGCATAATTTATTATAAAATTAATTGTTAAATAAATATACAGTTTAAAGAAAAACTGAAAAATTTGTTTTTTAATATTGAATTAACGATTTGATTGCAAAAAAGTTTGCTATAAAATAGTATATTAAGCAACAAGAGGATAAAGGCAGACATTTCTTTACGGTGACTTTTGTGACACGAGTGGAGGTCGAGGGCGCCCCGAGACCAGAACAAGTGTCACAAAGATCATGGTAAAGAAATTGGCTGCCTTTATTCTCGTGTTACTTACGATATTTTTTATTCCTAATGCACAAAAGTGGCGATTTCAGATAGCAGACGACAGGGAGTAAAAGTCATTCACTTGTTTGACTTGTATGAAAATGGCGGCTGTTTTTTCCCATGGGCAAGAAAAATGCATGTGAACAGCTAATTTTCTTACCCATAGGAGAACACGGCTGCCATTTTCATACGGTCGAAGAAATGAACGATTTTCCTCCCTGTCGTCTGCTGTCAGAAAGCGCCATTTTTGTGCATGTGGGATAAAAAAGTTGTTTATTTTCAAGAAAATTGTTAATTAAATGTTTACTTTTGAAAGTAAACAGTACCAAAATTTTACGTTTTGTAATTTATGGAGTACTTTAACTCTTTGCCGTACATTAGTTTTCCCCACCTCAGAAACAAGCAGTTTGACAGTTGAATCACGTGGAAAATATCAGGGCCGAATGTTAGTTTGATTTTGAGGTTATGTTTATATAGGATATTTATGTTTAATAAAAGTCTTTAACAATCAAATTTACCATTTTTAAATTGTAATAAATTGCAAATATACATTTACACTTTACACAAAAAATCGTATTTTTAGTGTTCAATTAGTATAATTAAATATAATTTATTGTAAAATATAAATGGGTTCCAATTTTGAGAAGGTACGATACTGCAAGTTTAGACACTTACATTCTCACACATAACTAACTTATCAACACAAGCATAAACGCCTCTTCTCATTGGCTGTTCCCCCAAAAAGGACTCTAGACGACATTTCGTAACATATGAACGGCAAAGAGTTAATACATGTTTTGACAGTCTAAAACATTTTTGAAGCAAAAACAAAACTTTTTCAGTATGGAACTATACACCGCGCTCAGGGCACCTCAATTTATCTGCGAACAGTCTAGCGCTCTGAATTGTTTTCTAAAACAAAGAAACCAATTTTTTTTTAAACTTTATACCTATTAAAAATTCCGTCATAGTAATCGACATAGTAATCGACATAGTAACCGACACAATAAACTACATCGTAAACGACGTCGTTTACTATGAAGTAACCGACGTCGAAAAATGGAATAGTTTACTACGTACGTTTACTATGTCGCTTACTTCATTGTTGAATACGTCGTTTACTATTTAATTTCTCTAAGGGGCCGTCCATAAACCACGTAGCCCAATTTTTTGGGAATTTTGACCCCCCCTTCCCATGTAGTACGCTACTACATGTATTAGCGCCATTTTTTCCTCTTGTCATAGTCAATTGCTTGACCCCCCCTCCCCCTCAAGAGGCTACGTGGTTTATGGATGGCCTCTTATGTCAAGTAGTTTATTATTTTGCTTAAAATTTTGTTACTTCTTTGTATAATTTTTTTAGTATTTTTAAACAAATAAATTTTTCATTAAAAATTAATAATATTATTTTTTATATCAAATTAAATACAATGTTTTTATATAAGTTTATTAGAGTAATAAAAAATTCTATATGCAAAAATAAATTTAATGTTTATTTTAAAAATCCATGACTACATAGGAAGTTTTATAAAAATTTAACGTATATAATTAAATTATTATTAGAATAACTCGTAGAAAAGTAATTATTTTTTTAAAACTTATTACAGATGTAGATAAATAGTCATTTAAATATACATTATATATAATATATTTTAATAAAAAAATCCAAAATTCTTAAAAAATTGTTTTTCAGTAAATTTATAACATGTTTTTTAATGGTAAGAATTAATTTTTATAAAATCTTTTAACAGTGTTGAATAATCGTCTATTAATAAATTCTAAACCAAAACAGCAGGAGCAATTAATATTTGGCCAATAAAATTTGTTATTTTTAATTCACATTAAAATATTTTTAAGAGTTTTTCAGGAATCAACTTTCTTATAAATTTTAGAAAGAATTCCTAGAAAAATTTTATCTCATTAAAAAAATATACTATATTTAGTATAATAAATATAGCAAAATTTAATAATAGTGCAAATTTGGAACGGCGCACAAATATTCACTATTCTCGATTACCATGTATACGCAAACTTTATCAATCTCGTTTGTTAATACTGCTGTATATTCATCAGTGATTTGGACAACTTCTTGTAACATGTCGTATACATTGCTATAAGCATTTCTTGTTTTAATTGTTTGGACAATGTGTATTCTGTCAATGTTCCATAATGCACTAAGAAATTTTCAAGTTTTACATAGGAACCGTTCATTAATTTAGCAAAAGAGTTATTAGATCGTTTGTTTTTCTTGGCTGCAGACATATACAAACATCTACCTTTTACTATTTTTTATAAGATACAGATCCTGGAGGTAGATTCAGTTTTAACAGCCAAACGGGATCAATTATAAATGAACTACCAAAGTATTTAATATTAATTGTTTGAAGGGATTCTTTGGACTTGTTTGTTTTTCCGACTGTATTACAAAAATTTCTGACCGCAAATGAAGCAAAAGGATACACATGATTTGTTGTAACAATTTACCGTTACCGGATTCAAAAGAATATGCGTTATTAGCCCACAGTGGTCCCCAATTCAATACACTTCTTGCCAAGTGCAATATAATAACGAGTGCACGTTAGATGTCATTGCAATTTTAGAATACAATAGTTCGATTTTTACGACGAACTCATAAAGTAATTCATCAGCGCGGTCTATTTCTTGAAATGTAATTCTGTTTTGACTAAGAATGTAGATTGCTTCTACAAACAAAGCCCAGTGAGCGAGAAGATTGTCTGGTAATTTATTTATTCAAAGTACACGGGCTTTAAAGCCCAATCGTACCGAAGTACTGTAGAAGGACAATATAATAATTAAATTAAATGGCTGCTCTACTATTATTGTTAATATTAAAAATGACACTTTTTGTGGTCTTATTATAAACTGTATTGTAAATGTCTAAACTTGATTTTGGGTTAATATAAGATAGTCCGGGAGCTAGCGACCAAAACAACTATCTCATTTCATACCGGCTGAAAATTTGAGTATAGATTACTGAAGACATGTAAATAACAGAAACCCACGTCTAGCAGGCCGGTGCTGGGGCAGGGGGCGGCGGCGGGGGGGCGAATAGGTGAAAAATAATGTAAAATTTTCTCATTTCATACCGATTAAAACCTTCATAACTCGAAAGTGTACACCTACACGAGTGTAAAAATGTGCGTCTGGCAGTTCTGGGGTGGGGCAAAGTACGTCTGGCAAAGGGTTAAACACGCAAAAAAATCGAAATTTTTTTCTGATTTCATACCGATTAAAACCTTTAGAAATCGAAAGTTTATATCCACACGAGTGTAAAAATGTGCGTCTGACAGTTCTGGGGTGGGGCAAATTACGTCTGGCAGCCCTTCGAAGATGCGGCAAATCGGTCAAGCGATGAAAAAAAAGTAAATTTTCTCATTTCATACCGATTAAAACCTTCGTAACTCGAAAGTTTACATCCACACGAGTGTAAAAATGTGCGTCTGGCAGTTCTAGGGTGGGGCAAAGTACGTCTGGCAAAGGGTTAAACACATAAAAAAATCGAAAATTTTTTCTGATTTCATACCGATTAAAACCTTTAGAAATCGAAAGTTTATATCCACACGAGTGTAAAAATGTGCGTCTGGCAGTTCTGGGGTGGGGCAATGTACGTCTGGCGGCCTTTTGAAGATGTAGATTTTTACATTTGCTTAAATGTAAACTTTCGATATATGATGGTTTTAATCGGTATGAAATGAGATTAAATTTTATGATTTTTTATGTGATTAACTCTTGCCAGACGTACTTTGCCTCACCCCAGAACTGCCAGACGCACATTTTTACACTCGTGTGGATGTAAACTTTCGAGTTACGAAGGTTTTAATCGGTATGAAATGAGAAAATTTACTTTTTTTTCACCGCTTGACCGATTTGACGCATCTTCGAAGGGCTGCCAGACGTACTTTGCCCCACCCCAGAACTGCCAGACGCACATTTTTACACTCGTGTGGATATAAACTTTCGATTTCTAAAGGTTTTAATCGGTATGAAATCAGAAAAAATTTTCGATTTTTTTATGTGTTTAACCCTTTGCCAGACGTACTGTGCCCCACCCCAGAACTGCCAGACGCACATTTTTACACTCGTGTGGATGTCAACTTTCGAGTTATGAAGGTTTTAAGCGGTATGAAATAAGAAAATTTTACATTATTTTTCACCTATTCGCCCCCCCTCATGCCCCAGCGCCGGCCTGCCAGACGTGGGTTTCTGTTAATTACATGTCTTCAGTAAACTAAACTCAAATTTTTAGCCGGTATGAAATGAGATAGTTGTTTTGGTCGCTAGCTCCCGGACTAAGATGTTCTCACAATATACAGGGTTGATTTATAATGAAATTTTACAAAAATATGTTCGATAGATAGTTTCGTTGGTATGAACAGAAGAAGCCTTGAGTGTTGAATGAACATGTGAAGTGAGAAGAGGGAGTAGGCGGGTCACTCTGAGAAAGTCGGGAAGGTAGGGAGAGTGAAGCACTGTTAACATTCGCGATATCAGAAGAGTCTGCGCACAATACTTCTATTTCGTTTGCAGGGACATCAACACTATAC
Organism: Leptopilina syphax; assembly: GCA_032872505.1. Lineage (NCBI taxonomy): Eukaryota > Metazoa > Arthropoda > Insecta > Hymenoptera > Figitidae > Leptopilina > Leptopilina syphax. Next base: position 22,430,280 of record CM065471.1, read on the forward strand.
AATAAACTCCGTTGTGGTAAACGATCCGAATATTAGTTTCTCCCTCCTTTTGTCTCGATTCCATCTCTTTTTTCAGGATAGATAGCTCCTCCTGCTGCAATTTTGTTAAATCCCATGCAAGCCTCATCCCTTGCAACATTGTTTTAAATTCCTCCTTTTCTTTTGCACTCAGAAACGATTGAAGTAGAGTCTTCGCATTTTGCACAGAATTGCAAATTATTTTTATTGGACGAGGACGCATCTGAGACTGTACAAACGAACCAATTCTGAATGATTTAGAACTGTCAAAAAGTTCAAGTGGTGAGAAATTGCGAAAAAGTTGACGTAAATTGTTAGAATTAGATTGCGTGTTAGTATTTGATATATTAGGATCATCTTCCTTGAGACCAAAAAGAAATAAATTATTTGATCGAGAGAGTCGATTTTGAATCTCATTAATGCATGTACCAGATAAATTGTTAGTATCTATATTGCTTAGAGTACCTTCAATTGGAGCAATTCTATCTGAGTGTTCGTTAACAGTTGTGACTACTTCATCCATTTTAGAAGTTGCTTTTTCAACTTTTGTTGATAACTCCTTCATAGAAACAGATAATAATGAGAAACTCTTATTTAATCCCTTTTGAAGTCCTTCAATGGCATTCCAAACAATTTCCTTAACACTTTCATTTGTCATAACAGACGAGCTCGGATCTGACTGGGTGACTGACAAGGGAGAACGCGGTTTACAACATTTTGTGAATGCACCATTGTCTAACTTTGCAACACGTACAGCGCAGCTTGGGTGATAAGAGGAATTGCAAGCTATGCAATTAACAACGTCGTTAACAGCAATCTTTTTACAAACAGGACACTTTTTCGAAACAGTTAAAGTGTCTTTAGACATCTTAGCACATGTGCGAAAAGAAGGTTAGGTAGCACGTGGTGCACTCAAAAACCAATAATAATACACAGAAGAGAGAATAAAAAACAAAAACTATAATTAATGGATTAGATCCAAGAGTAATAATCACTTTGAGGCCGAAAAATATTATTTAAACACAAACGATCAACCGAAAAAAACGTTTTTTTTTACGAGACAAACTGAGAAGACGGTAGTCAAGCAGGCAACAGGGCCGTATATAATAATATAATAGGTAATATTCCTTGAAGAATAATAAGGCTATAATACAGCGTCCAGTTTTCCCACTCACGGGCTTTCCAAAATGCTCTATCTGAAAATGATCGAGTGAGTCGCACAATTTGATAAGGTACTTTGATTTTAGCCATGAGTTCATCGATGTCTAAAATCTTTGCTCTAGGAATCAGTCCGGATTTCTTATTAGTTCCGAACTACATAGTTGCAAATTGTTTTGCTATTCCTGAACAGCAGTGCAGAGATTCGGTTACGAAACCAGAAACGATCTCAAAATGAAGTAAATTCATTAAAGGAGATGGATATTTAACTCCGAAAATCGGTTTCTTTAAACTAGCGGCTTTTATCATGTTCTTTATAGTATCCTTAACTTTTCTCGTTTTAGGAATTTTATCTGTTATGGGATACTTTATGGTTCCTGATCGTGGATTTGAACGATTACATCTAACTGTTTCACCAGGGTGAAGACATTGACCGCAACCATATTCTCCGTTAAATAGTTTGTGTCCCTGAACGGGTTCCTTAGCAACAGAATCTACAGAACAAACTAAAGAGAAAATTTTAATTAAAGTTTCTTTTCCGTCTACATTAATTTTGACACCATTCTGTGCAAGATCATTCATTTGGTCAACAAAGGGATCTAAGAATACGCTCATATTGGGCTTGTCTTTACCGAACCACAACCCAGCAAGAACTAGTTCTTTACTTCTAATATGATAAGTCAATTCGTTAATCATTAAAAAGAAAGGCCAGATTGAGTAAGTCGAACTTTCGAAAAGAGGTGCACCATCAGTATTAAAAACCAAAGAAGCATAATAAAGTCTGTCATATTCGTTTGAAGTACTCAAAAATTCACAATATTTCTTTCCGTCATAAATATCTTCGATAACATTACTTTCATAAGGTCTCTGCTTTACAATATATTTCCAATACTCGCTATTAGCTTCAATTAATTTAGAAATTGGATGCGTCACGTCCATCAATACAAAAAAATCTTTATACGCGTAATCTTTGCAATTAAATTTCAACTTACATATTTTACATTTTAAAAAATATTTTTTCGTTTAAAGATGCCTATGTAAGCACTACATTTCGGACATGTTGCATAGAGTTTCGTATTATTTTTCGGATAAAACAGCTTATCAATGAGATACCGCGTATTTGGTAAAAAAGATTCACTAAAAATGCAATTAATTAAATTAAATAAATCGGTAATAGCTGTTAATGAAAGGGAGTGAACGAGTATAAATTTTAAAACCATTAGCATTACTTTTCCCACTGTTTTGTTTACAGAGACATTAATAGGTCTTTTAAAAGCTTTGATGTTTATAGCTTCAAAAAGGGACTTATAACCTCTCGGTGATAAAAGGTTTTCAGCTTCCTCCTGTATTGATAAATCTCGATCGTCTTCAATAGTTTCCTCACAATCTTCTGTTTTGCAGATCTCATCGCTTGCATCCATAAAATAATCGTCATCATCAGAACCAATCCCTTGATGTTGTTTCTAAAATAAAAATTTTAATTACTATAATAATAGTATACAAGAAACTTTAGAAATTTTAGTACTCAGAGAAGAACTATAATTTCCTAAAAGTAAGTATTTGTTTTTAAAAAATAAAACAATATTATGACAATTATGACGCAAAGTTAAAGCCTTAGATTTGTATAATTATAAAAGGTCAAGCTTTTATCAAATTAGAGTTTTTTATATTACAGAAAAGATTTATCAGAAATAAGTTTATTGGCTATATTGGAGCTTTTTTATTAAAGAAGAGCTTTTAATTGGGTAATAATAACTTAAATACTCCAATTTAAAAATATATTAGTGCTCAGAACTTGCTAGAATTAATTTCCGATTCAGGAAAAATTGCTTTTTTCGTCAAATTAGAGCTTTTTTGATTAAATAAGAGCTTTTTGGAACAAGTTTACTGAATATATTTAAACTAGTTTCATTGAAAAAGAGCTTTTTAATTCGGTAATAATAACATAATAATTTAATTACTCCAATTTTAAAATATATTGGTGCTCAGAATTTTTAAGAAATTATTCCCGATTCAGAAAAAATTTGTGACTTGAAAAACGACACTTGTCTTGTAATTTTATTTTCACCATTTTTGGAGTCGAATATCAAATCTTCTTTTTTATTAAATTGGAGCTTTTTTATTATAGAAGAGTTTTTCCGGAACAAGTTAACTAAATATATTTAAACTAGTTTCATTAAAAAAGAGCTTTTTAATTCGGTAATAATAACATAATAATTTAATTACTCTAATTCTAAAATATATTGGTACTCAGAACTTTCGAGAATTATTTTCCAGATTTAGAAAAATTGCGTCTTGAATAACGACACTGGTCTTGTTATTTTATTTTCACCATTTTTGAAATCGAATATCAAATATTGTTTTTTTCTAAGATAAAATGCATTGGAGCATTTTATTATTAAAGAAAAGCTTTTCAAATGCGTAATAATAACATAATAATTTAATTACTCTAATTTTAAAATATATTGGTGCTCAAAACTTTTTAGAATTCATTTCCGATTCAGAAAAAATATGTGTTTTGAAAAACGAAACTTTTCTTGTAATTTTATTTTCATAATTTTTGGAGTCGAATATCAAATCTCGGCTTTTTTTCATTAAATTGTAATAATAGCATAATAATTTAATTACTCCAATTTTAAAATGTATTGGTACTCAGAACTTTCTAGAATTAATTTCCGATTCAGATAAAATCCCACACAGCACATGATATTTCCTGAATACTTCCTGAATATTTCACTGAAAGATTGAAATATTTCATTGCAAGATTCAGGAAATATTTCTGCAAACAGAAAAATGTCCGCTTATGTAGGAATATTGACGCGAAAATTGAGAAAATATTTCATTGAAATATTCCTGCAATATTACACATAAAGATTCTGCAATATTGTGAAAATATTTCAAAAAATGGAAAAATTTGTTAAACACCTCAAATCAATAGGAATTTTCTGAAATATTTTAAAACCCATAGGATATAGTAAGCCAAAAAACTACTGCGCAACTCTACAGGCCATAGAAACTGAGTTCGACCAGTGCGCATCATTTCAGTTGAATATTTCCAAAATATTTCAATGAAATATTTTCTCAACTTTCGCGTCAATATTCCCACATAAGCGGACATTTTCCTGTTTGCAGAAATATTTCCTGAATCTTGCAATGAAATATTTCAATCTTTCAGTGAAATATTCAGGAAGTATTCAGGAAATATCATGTGCTGTGTGGGAATATGTGTCTTGAAAAACGACTGTGGTCTTGTAGTTTTATTTTCACCATTTTTGGAGACGTATATAAAATTTAATTTTTTTTTCATTAAATTAGAGCTTTTTTTTACTTTTTTATACTGAGATTTTTATATTAAAGAAAAGCTTTTTAATTGCGTAATAATAACCTAATAATTTACTTACTCCAATTTTAAAAATATATTGGTGCTTAAAACTTTTTAGAATTAATTTCCGATTTAGAAAAAGTGTGTGTGTCTTGAAAAACGACTGTGGTCTTGTAATTTTATTTTCACAATTTTTGGAGTCGAATACAAAATTTGTGCTTTTTTTCATTAAATTAGAGCTTTTCTACTTTTTTATACTGAGATTTTTTTATTAAAAAAAGCTTTTCAATTGCGTAATAACAACATAATAATTTAATTACTCCAATTTTAAAATATCAAATTTATTTTAAAAAATATGCTTTAGAATTTTTTACTTTTCTAAAATAATGTAATTAATATTTTAATATTATATTACTACATTATTCAATATTTATTGGGAATCTTTTGATTTCACAAAATGATGATTTTAGAATAATTTTATTTCCACTTAATAGATATTTTTTAAAACTTTTCAACTTTGCATGTTTAATAACTGTAGTATATGATTTAAAAACAGAAAATCGATTTAAATATTATCGATATCACCTTAGCGAAGTGTTCTTTTTTAACGTATTCAATTTCTTCTGCTAGTGCGTTAATTACTTCAGATGCTCTCGTCTCTTTAGTTTCTTCATCATATGCACATAGTAATATATTATCCTCCGTAGATTGTGTGGTCTCAGTATTTTCAATATTTTCCCAAGCTTTATCGACATCAATTTTAATTTTCTTATTGTTTTCTGTTGCTTGTTCTTGATCGTCATCAGGAAGGTTAACAGGAACATTAGTTTTCTTCTAAAAATAAAAAAGTAATTAATTTTTAAAAAAGTAACGTTTGTAAAATAAATAAGTTTGGAAATTATATATTTATAAACTTAGTAATAATATTTACAAAGAAAATTTAATTATTCGTTTACAATTTTTTTAATTTAATGTTTATTTTATTATTAATAATATTTTTATATTATTTTTAATTTTGGTTTTAAAATAACGATAGTAATAGATAATATCCATTTAATTTTTATTTAATAATTCCAAAATTTAATGCCTTTTTTAATGGTTTGAAATTTGGGCTTTTGATTAAAAGCAGAAAAAAGGAATTTAAAAAACTTTTTATTTGAAATAACAAATTTTGAAAGGGAATTAGAGAAAATTTACATCTATAAAAACATCATTTTGGAGTTACACTACTTACCACTTTTTTACGTTCATTTTTATGTCTATGCCATGAACTTGACGGAATTGGAACATCTGATTCTGGTTTCAAATACTTTTTATACCTTTTTGCTTGTTTTGAACTCATTGTGATGTTAGTAAAAATTAACACATCAACACTATATGTCCTTAGTTTGCACTAAAAGAATAGTTTTGTTCTTTAAATTGTTTTTTAAAAATAATAGAGACTTTCTAGTATTTTCAAGCTATACATGAGACTTTTTTCCATCTTAAGTTACCATAGCAACGAGACTGTTAATTTTAAAAAAACATGATAAATGCTCAGAATAAATCAAAATAAATTGTTTTTTATGTGAAAGAAAAGACATTAACAAATTTTTCAATTTCGTTCTGAAAAATGAAGTTTTATTCACGCATATGTTAACTTCACTAATGGACAACAAAAAACCGTGTTGGTATCTGCGGTTCAAAATTTTTCTCCGACACACGAGAACGACTTTATAAAAACCAAAAAATACAGAGTGTGGTTAAATCAAGAAATGCTATTAAATGCTCAGATATTATTGTTGGGAAGTAAGTAAATCATAATATTATTCATTTAATATTTGTAATTATGAAATTAGATTATTGACTAAGAACGGTCACAACTAAAAATATTATTTTTTTATTTATTATTTATTTTTTTATTATTTATTATTTATTATTTAGTATTTATTATTTATTATGTATTATTTATTATTTATTCATATTATTATTTTTATTATTATCGACTAAAACGGTCAGAACTAAAAATATTATTATATTTTCAATTCTGAAGATTGAGAAATCTTTAACAATTAACTTTTTTATTACTTTTGAAGCAAGTACACTACCGTCCAAAAGTATCAGGACGATTACTTTCGACTCTATGAAAAAACATGCCATCACTTTTTCAATCATATCTCGGAAATAAAAGGAGGTACAAAAAAAACTTAAATATGGTAAGAAAGCTGATTAAATTTTGAGTAAAATAAGTTGTCTTTGAAGTCATTTCGTTAATTATTTTTTCAGTTGTAGAGTGAGAAAGAAATAAAAAAAATTATAAAATTTTCTCATTTTTGTCTCTTGACTTCAACTTTTTCAAAAATCTAGAAAAATTTAGATAAAATTTTTCTAAAAACACAGAAATCTTCGTTAGAATTTCAGCTTTAAAATAAGCCTTCGAAAATTAAAAAAGGTTAATCCGTCTTCGATATATCATTAAAAATGTGAAGCCGTGTTTCGACCGATTGGTGCATTGAAATTCAACAGTGACGACTCGATTCTGGCTTCGCGCGGCAGCGAATTAGAGAAAACAGGGACGAATTTTTGCTGGAGAATAATAAATAATGATGTTTTACGAGTAATATAAAGAAACTCAAAAGTTCATCGTTCCCCCGCATGAATTCGTCCCTGCTTTCTCTCTCATTTGCAGCCGCGCGAAGCCAAAATCGAGTCGTCACAGTTAAATTTCAATGCACCAATCGGTCGAAACACGGCTTCACATTTTTAATGATATATCAAAGACGGATTAACCTTTTTTAATTTTTGAAGGCTTATTTTAAAGCTGAAATTCTAACGAAGATTTCTGTGTTTTTAGAAAAATTTCATCTAAATTTTTCTAGATTTTTGAAAAAGTTGAAATCAAGAGACAAAAATGAAAAAATTTGATATTTTTTGTTATTTCTTTCTCACTCTACAACTTAAAAAATAATTAACGAAATGACTTCGCAGACGGCTTATTTTACGCAGATTTTAATCAGCTTTCTAACCGTATTTAAGTTTTTTTTGTACCTCCTTTTATTTCCGAGATATGATTGAAAAAGTGATGTCATGTTTTTTTATAAAGTCGAATGTAATCGTCCTGATACTTTTGGACGGTGGTGTATATTCTAAAAATATGTTTAATTTCAGCTAGTCGTTCTAATGTGGAAAAAAAGAAAGAGTCTACTTGTTTAAAATTTGCTAATAAGAGATTGCTTAGTTTTGCATCTGACGTAGGTACTACAAAAAAACAATCAAAGAGAATCCGTGAAAAGAATGAACCAAAACAGGTATTAATTAATTTTTATGAAAAAGAATAATTTATTAATAAATTTAATTTTTTACTTTATATTCATATTTATTTGATTACATATGTGACCTGGAATGTTAAAAGGGACCTTAGGTCAAAAAAATCGATTTTCAGTTTTTTAGTGATTCTTATAGAAAACGATCTGCTCTTTTCAACGCAATAAAGCCCACACCTCTAGCTTTAATAGTTTTTTTACAATTGCGCTTCAAAGATGGACGCAATTGGCTAAAAAAACGTAGAAAAACATCAGCACAAAAGAAATATATAAAAAGTGATCAGATTTGCTTGAAACTTGTTACTCGGGGGGTTTTGGGGTCGCTGATTACGAATCTGGCATCAAATTTTCAAAATTCAAAATGTCCGATCCAATATGGCAGACAAAATTTTTTTAATTATTTAAGTTTGCCTGAAATTCATTTCTTAGGGGTTTTTGGGGTCGCTGATTCAAAATGGTTTTATAACGAAGCAAAAAGTAGAAAAACTAACCTTATTATATCATAATAAAAAAAAAAGTGATCGTCAATTTTTCGTCAAATTGACAATCACTGGAATTAATTTTAACAAATTTTTTATTTCTAAATTTTTATTTGAAAGGGTTTCGTTAATACTTTTGAAAATTTAATATTGATGAAAATTGAAAATTATTAAAAATTTCAGTAAAAAGTTACAAATAACTTTGATCAATTTTTTAATTTTGTCCTACCTATTATATCCGCCATTTTGAATTTTGAAAATCTGATGTCAGATTCGTAATCAGCAACCCCAAAAACCTCAAAGGAATGAATTTCAGGCAATTTTAAATAATTTTTAAATTTTTGTCCGCCATATTGCATCTGCCATTTTGAATTTGGGAAATATGATGCTATATTCGTAATCAGCGACCCCAAAAATCTCCTAGCAACATGTACCGAGTAAATCTGATAAGTTTTCAAACTGTTTCAAGCGAATCTATTTGCTTCTTACATTTTTTTTGGCGCCATATTGGATCCGCCATTTTGAATTTTGGAATTCTGATAGCATATTTGTAATCAGCGACCCCAAAAACCCCCGAGTAACGAATTTCAAGCCATTTTAATATGCAGAAGTATGAATATCGGTTTGTTAACTTTAAGAACGTTTTTCTCGCAAACTTGATTTTGTACGCAAGGTCCCTTTTACCATTCCAGGTCACATATATTAAACATTTTAAATTATTTTAAATTCAAGCGACAGTTGAAATTTAGTAAAAAAATTACACAAAATAAAAATAATATATAATTACCTTTTTTTCTGTAATTATTTACTTTCGAAAAAAAATAATTTATTTGTACAAATGTTATTACTTTTACAGAAAGCGGAGAATTTGGAGAAGAAAAAAACCTATTTACTTCAAAAAGAAGCTCAACATCAACAAAATGAAAATATATTGAGTAAACATACGAGGATTTTGGAGAATCGTAAGAAACTTGGTGATTTACTTTCTGACTGGTCCGACTCAGATTCAAATGAATCAAGTGATCTTTCTTTTAAGCAGAGTAAAGGCGATGAACTTAATTCTGAACTGAACAATTCTCTAGGTTAATTAAAAATAAACAAATAAAAGGTTAATAATTTAATAATAATTAATTAATTATTACACAGCCACACAAAAAAAATAAAGTTTCTTGATATGGGGTCGAGACATATGTATTCCAAAGTATTTCGATGCGCTGAATCCGAATCCGCCATCAGAATTTGGCCAATGGGTCCTGGTTTCGCCCTAGCCTCAAAAAATACCCTAAAATCGTTAAAATGGTCACATTTGAATTATTAAAATTGAATCTAACCGCATATTGATAATTTTTTAAGATCCCTTAATTTAAATAAACTATTTATAAGCTTTTTAATTGAAAATTTATATAAAACATTAAATATATCGAACCTAACCTCAAAAACACATCTAAGATTCAAAACAAACAAATTATACCATACACAGCGCAATAAAAAATAGGTAAGCTCATGAATGTAACAACTTAGGTGTTTCTATGATTGCTGATTACAAAAATGGTGTTAGTTTATCAAAATTCAAAATGGCGGATCCAATATGGCGGACAATATAATTAAAATTTGTTTGGATTGGATTGAAAATCGATATTCGAGTGTTTTTGGGGTCACTGATGACGAATCCCATGACGGTTTCTAAAAATTCAAAATAGCGAATCCAATATGGCGATCTTTATTATTTTAACGATTTTTTTTAAATGTATTACTCGCGGTTTTTCGGGACTTTTGATAACGAATCGTATATGAATTTTTATAATTTTAAAGTCTTACGAATTGTTTTCTAACAATTTTTCTAACAATTCGTAAGACTTTAAGAATATAAAAATTGATATACGATTCGTTATCAAAGGTCCCAAAAAACCGCGAGTAATACATTTTAAAAAAATCGTTAGAATAATAAAGACCGCCATATTAGATTCGCTATTTTGAATTTTTAGAAACCGTCATGGGATTCGTCATCAGTGACCCCGAAAACAACCGAATATCGATTTTTAATCCATTTCAAACAAATTTTAATCATATTGTCCGCCATATGGATCCGCCATTTTAAATTTTGATAAACTAACACCATTTTTGTAATCAGCAATCATAGAAACACCTAAGTTGTTACATTCATGAGCTTACCTATTTTTTATTGCGCTGTGTATGGTATAATTTGTTTGTTTTGAATCTTAGATGTGTTTTTGAGGTTAGGTTCGATGTATTTAATGTTTTATATAAATTTTCAATTAAAAAGCTTATAAATAGTTTATTTAAATTAAGGGATCTTAAAAAATTATCAATATGCGGTTAGATTCAATTTTAATAATTCAAATGTGACCATTTTAACGATTTTAGGGTATTTTTTGAGGCTAGGGCGAAACCAGGACCCATTGGCCAAATTCTGATGGCGGATTCGGATTCAGCGCATCGAAATACTTTGGAATACATATGTCTCGACCCCATATCAAAACACTTTATTTTTTTTGTGTGGCTGTGTTATTTAACTAAAAATCATTTTTAGATGAAAATAGAAGAAAAGAAACCCCCAGAGTTCTGTCACCGTTACAACAACAAGTTGTACCTTCATTATCGGGAGATAATGAAGGTTGTTCTTCAAGACAACAAGAAAATCCGAAATTGCAAAACAAAAGACCAAAACTGGTATGAGACCATATTTATATTATACTAATTACACCAGTAACAATACTTTATCAATTTGAAAAATTATAATAAATCATTTTAATTTTAAAAAATTATACAACATATATTAAAAGTTTGAAAATAATTTTTAAAAAATATATAAATTATTTAAATAATTTCTTAGAATATTATACAAAACAATTTATTTTTACAATTTTAAAATTCTTTAATTTATAAAACAAGAAAAATATATAAATTACATGTGATCTAATATTTGTGGACGTCCGCATGAAAAGGGACCACTTTGTCGGTTCCAGATTCCGAGATATTCGCAATTAACTAATTTTAAAGAAAAATATCGAAATTTTTTTTATCTTTTTTTCTTAATCTACAGGGTCTACCACGTCGATTCATGCAGTTTTTATTAATTTATTGACACTCTAAGTATTTTATTTCGTTGTTAGAAAAAAAATCTGCCCGCGCAAGCGCGGACACATTCTCATCCACGCTTCGCGCGGGGGCTCGCTTCGCTCGCAAGTTTCAGCGCGCCTCGGGGCGCGCAAATATTGATCGTCGCGCTTCGCGCTCCGTGTGTTGTTGCGCGCTTCGCGCGCAAATGGCTCGCTTCACTCGTGGTGTTCTGCAATTGTTATGCATTATTTGTTTTCTTGTTCTTGTTTACTATTATATGTTTCATAAAATATATTTTTTTTCTTAAAGTTACTACGACTTTAAGGATTACATTCTCATCACTTGTTTTTGTTTGCTGATGATTGCGAGATTAAGTGGATTTAAATGTATATTTTTGGTGTTGATGATTAAAATTTTGAAGTTATTTTTAATTATACTAACTCTTTTAGCAAAAACGGGATTTGCAGAAGCAGCTAAAATATTCTTAAAGTATTAGTATCAAGTTTTTTTGTGTAGTGTCGACCGGAGCGTAATGGCTAACTTTTCACTCTTTGTTGATTTACTCGGACATTTTTGTTTTAATTAAGTGTTTATCTCCTAGAAAAGTTACTCTGGTATCTCAGCTTTCTTTTAAAAAAATATGTTTAAAATTCATAAGCAGGTCAAAATATTTTTAAATATATCATAAAGTATATAAAAAAAATTCTGTTAATGACAGAATATTTAAAACATAACATTATTTTTATATAAATAAATAATTTAAAAAAATAAAAATAAGCTAAAATAAAACACATGACTTTTTTCCCTAAAATTTAAAGTAAAGATTTCATTGTAACTGGAGGGGTAAAACACATAAATAATTCAAATTGCTTATAAAATAGATATTATAAAAATATGGAATATTTAAAGTAACAATCATGCATATATTTTCGTTAAAAAGTTTCTGAGTTATTAATTTCTTTTAAAAAGGTTATAATATTTTGTTAATCCAAAAATTAATAACAAAAATTTCAAAAAAACGGTTATAAGTGTTTTTTGAATTGATGTAAACTACAGATATTAATTAAAATTTTTTAAAAAATTTTTTTACATTTTAGAAAATCAATAAAATTTTTTAACACAGTTGAGATGGTCAGGCCAAAAACTTATAAAAAAAAAAAAAAAAATTTGACTTTTTGACAAAAAAAGTTGTAGAGAAAAGTTGTTTGTATTTTTCTAATCTAAGATAATATAAAGTTAAAAATTTGAAAATTTGAAAAAATTGAATTTTCAAAATTTTGAAATTACTGTAGTTTTTGTAATTTTTGACGAAAATGTCTGGCTAACGAACTTAGCCTTCATTTTTACACCAAGTTTAAGTGAGTTAAATTTAAAAACGATCCGATAAGATTTTCAAAAGTTATCATGGGAACAACATTTTGTGTCTACAGACAGACAGACAGACATACAGACAGACACCATCGCCAAACCATGTTTTTTGGGTTCAGGGGACCCCAAAACGTGAAGATTTCATAAAATTAGCAAAAGTCAATTTTCGAACAAAACTAATACTTTCTCATATGATGAGAATGTAATAAAAATTACTTTTTTTGAAAATAACTCGAAAAGTATAGAGTTTGGCGAAATGGTGTCCACAGCAAAGTTGTAGCTGACGATGATACGAGAAAAAAAGTCTCTGGTAGCAAGTACCCATATGTAATAGATTTAGAGATAAATGAGTCGGAAAATCGATTTTTTGCCAAAAAAATAATAAAATATATATATATAGAGTGGTTTTTCGACAAATTGACAGTTTTATGTCTATGAATATGTTTCTTGGGTGTATTTGGGTAAGATTATGTGAAAATCGTTAAACTTACTTTTATTTCTTTGAAAAAATGTAGTTTTTTTGCGTTATTTTGAGATTTTTGAGTTTTTTTGACCATTTAAAAGCTTATAACTCTGAAATTTGACTTTTTGACAAAAAAAGTTGTAGAGAAAAGTTGTTTGTATTTTTCTAATCTAAGATAATATAAAGTTAAAAATTTGAAAATTTGAAAAAATTGAATTTTCAAAATTTTGAAATTACTGTAGTTTTTGTAATTTTTGACGAAAATGTCTGGCTAACGAACTTAGCCTTTATTTTTACACCAAGTTTAAGTGAGTTAAATTTAAAAACGATCCGATAAGATTTTCAAAAGTTATCATGGGAACAACATTTTGTGTCTACAGACAGACAGACAGACATACAGACAGACACCATCGCCAAACCATGTTTTTTGGGTTCAGGGGACCCCAAAACGTGAAGATTTCATAAAATTAGCAAAAGTCAATTTTCGAACAAAACTAATACTTTCTCATATGATGAGAATGTAATAAAAATTACTTTTTTTGAAAATAACTCGAAAAGTATAGAGTTTGGCGAAATGGTGTCCACAGCAAAGTTGTAGCTGACGATGATACGAGAAAAAAAGTCTCTGGTAGCAAGTACCCATATGTAATAGATTTAGAGATAAATGAGTCGAAACATCGATTTTTTGCCAAAAAAATAATAAAATATATATATATAGAGTGGTTTTTCGACAAATTGACAGTTTTATGTCTATGAATATGTTTCTTGGGTGTATTTGGGTGAGATTATGTGAAAATCGTTAAACTTACTTTTATTTCTTTGAAAAAATGTAGTTTTTTTGCGTTATTTTGAGATTTTTGAGTTTTTTTGACCATTTAAAAGCTTATAACTCTGAAATTTGACTTTTTGACAAAAAAAGTTGTAGAGAAAAGTTGTTTGTATTTTTCTAATCTAAGATAATATAAAGTTAAAAATTTGAAAATTTGAAAAAATTGAATTTTCAAAATTTTGAAATTACTGTAGTTTTTGTAATTTTTGACGAAAATGTCTGGCTAACAAACTTAGCCTTCATTTTTACACCAAGTTTAAGTGAGTTAAATTTAAAAACGATCCGATAAGATTTTCAAAAGTTATCATGGGAACAACATTTTGTGTCTACAGACAGACAGACAGACATACAGACAGACACCATCGCCAAACCATGTTTTTTGGGTTCAGGGGACCCCAAAACGTGAAGATTTCATAAAATTAGCAAAAGTCAATTTTCGAACAAAACTAATACTTTCTCATATGATGAGAATGTAATAAAAATTACTTTTTTTGAAAATAACTCGAAAAGTATAGAGTTTGGCGAAATGGTGTCCACAGCAAAGTTGTAGCTGACGATGATACGAGAAAAAAAGTCTCTGGTAGCAAGTACCCATATGTAATAGATTTGGAGATAATTGAGTCGGAAAATCGATTTTTTGCCAAAAAAATAATAAAATATATATATATAGAGTGGTTTTTCGACAAATTGACAGTTTTATGTCTATGAATATGTTTCTTGGGTGTATTTGGGTGAGATTATGTGAAAATCGTTAAACTTACTTTTATTTCTTTGAAAAAATGTAGTTTTTTTGCGTTATTTTGAGATTTTTGAGTTTTTTTGACCATTTAAAAGCTTATAACTCTGAAATTTGACTTTTTGACAAAAAAAGTTGTAGAGAAAAGTTGTTTGTATTTTTCTAATCTAAGATAATATAAAGTTAAAAATTTGAAAATTTGAAAAAATTGAATTTTCAAAATTTTGAAATTACTGTAGTTTTTGTAATTTTTGACGAAAATGTCTGGCTAACGAACTTAGCCTTCATTTTTACACCAAGTTTAAGTGAGTTAAATTTAAAAACGATCCGATAAGATTTTCAAAAGTTATCATGGGAACAACATTTTGTGTCTACAGACAGACAGACAGACATACAGACAGACACCATCGCCAAACCATGTTTTTTGGGTTCAGGGGACCCCAAAACGTGAAGATTTCATAAAATTAGCAAAAGTCAATTTTCGAACAAAACTAATACTTTCTCATATGATGAGAATGTAATAAAAATTACTTTTTTTGAAAATAACTCGAAAAGTATAGAGTTTGGCGAAATGGTGTCTACAGCAAAGTTGTAGCTGACGATGATACGAGACAAAAAGTCTCTGGTAGCAAGTACTCATATGTAATAGATTTAGAGATAATTGAGTCGGAAAATCGATTTTTTGCCAAAAAAATAATAAAATATATATATATATATAGAGTGGTTTTTCGACAAATTGACAGTTTTATGTCTATAAATATGTTTCTTGGGTGTATTTGGGTGAGATTATGTGAAAATCGTTAAACTTACTTTTATTTATTTGAAAAAATGTAGTTTTTTTGCGTTATTTTGAGATTTTTGAGTTTTTTTGACCATTTAAAAGCTTATAACTCTGAAATTTGACTTTTTGACAAAAAAAGTTGTAGAGAAAAGTTGTTTGTATTTTTCTAATCTAAGATAATATAAAGTTAAAAATTTGAAAATTTGAAAAAATTGAATTTTCAAAATTTTGAAATTACTGTAGTTTTTGTAATTTTTGACGAAAATGTCTGGCTAACGAACTTAGCCTTCATTTTTACACCAAGTTTAAGTGAGTTAAATTTAAAAACGATCCGATAAGATTTTCAAAAGTTATCATGGGAACAACATTTTGTGTCTACAGACAGACAGACAGACATACAGACAGACACCATCGCCAAACCATGTTTTTTGGGTTCAGGGGACCCCAAAACGTGAAGATTTCATAAAATTAGCAAAAGTCAATTTTCGAACAAAACTAATACTTTCTCATATGATGAGAATGTAATAAAAATTACTTTTTTTGAAAATAACTCGAAAAGTATAGAGTTTGGCGAAATGGTGTCCACAGCAAAGTTGTAGCTGACGATGATACGAGAAAAAAAGTCTCTGGTAGCAAGTACCCATATGTAATAGATTTGGAGATAATTGAGTCGGAAAATCGATTTTTTGCCAAAAAAAATAATAAAATATATATATATATAGAGTGGTTTTTCGACAAATTGACAGTTTTATGTCTATGAATATGTTTCTTGGGTGTATTTGGGTGAGATTATGTGAAAATCGTTAAACTTACTTTTATTTCTTTGAAAAAAATGTAGTTTTTTTGCGTTATTTTGAGATTTTTGAGTTTTTTTGACCATTTAAAAGCTTATAACTCTGAAATTTGACTTTTTGACAAAAAAAGTTGTAGAGAAAAGTTGTTTGTATTTTTCTAATCTAAGATAATACACTGAGAAAACTGGAGTATTGGACTAAACATCTGGAGGGACAAATCGTTTATATTTGAGAGTTAGCTATTGGATAACAATCTAAATGTTCAAATACACCATTGACAGATATTCGTGCCATTTCTCTTGGAGGGAAAATGAGTTTATAACAGAGGGACAAATTAACCATCTTGAGAAATCCCTTCCTTATCCGGCGCGAAATGAATAAATATGGCAACCTAACCCCTAAATTAAATACATAAAATGTCAGAAAAATAATTTCGCGCGCATCAGATCGTACACATTTTCTGCGCAACTTTTAACCCTCAGATATAATGGGAGAGAATATACAAGTAGATTTCCATTATCAATTCAAAATTTATTTTAGAAGGACTATTTAAGTCTCTTCATAAGCAAAGGAAACATACACTTTTTGAACCTCCGAATTTGACACTCCAGTTTTCTCAGTGTATAAAGTTAAAAATTTGAAAATTTGAAAAAATTGAATTTTCAAAATTTTGAAATTACTGTAGTTTTTGTAATTTTTGACGAAAATGTCTGGCTAACGAACTTAGCCTTCATTTTTACACCAAGTTTAAGTGAGTTAAATTTAAAAACGATCCGATAAGATTTTCAAAAGTTATCATGGGAACAACATTTTGTGTCTACAGACAGACAGACAGACATACAGACAGACACCATCGCCAAACCATGTTTTTTGGGTTCAGGGGACCCCAAAACGTGAAGATTTCATAAAATTAGCAAAAGTCAATTTTCGAACAAAACTAATACTTTCTCATATGATGAGAATGTAATAAAAATTACTTTTTTTGAAAATAACTCGAAAAGTATAGAGTTTGGCGAAATGGTGTCCACAGCAAAGTTGTAGCTGACGATGATACGAGAAAAAAAGTCTCTGGTAGCAAGTACCCATATGTAATAGATTTGGAGATAATTGAGTCGGAAAATCGATTTTTTGCCAAAAAAATAATAAAATATATATATATAGAGTGGTTTTTCGACAAATTGACAGTTTTATGTCTATGAATATGTTTCTTGGGTGTATTTGGGTGAGATTATGTGAAAATCGTTAAACTTACTTTTATTTCTTTGAAAAAATGTAGTTTTTTTTGCGTTATTTTGAGATTTTTGAGTTTTTTTTGACCATTTAAAAGCTTATAACTCTGAAATTTGACTTTTTGACAAAAAAATTTGTAGAGAAAAGTTGTTTGTATTTTTCTAATCTAAGATAATATAAAGTTAAAAATTTGAAAATTTGAAAAAATTGAATTTTCAAAATTTTGAAATTACTGTAGTTTTTGTAATTTTTGACGAAAATGTCTGGCTAACGAACTTAGCCTTCATTTTTACACCAAGTTTAAGTGAGTTAAATTTAAAAACGATCCGATAAGATTTTCAAAAGTTATCATGGGAACAACATTTTGTGTCTACAGACAGACAGACAGACATACAGACAGACACCATCGCCAAACCATGTTTTTTTGGTTCAGGGGACCCCAAAACGTGAAGATTTCATAAAATTAGCAAAAGTCAATTTTCGAACAAAACTAATACTTTCTTATATGATGAGAATGTAATAAAAATTAATTTTTTTGAAAATAACTCGAAAAGTATAGAGTTTGGCGAAATGGTGTCCACAGCAAAGTTGTAGCTGACGATGATACGAGAAAAAAAGTCTCTGGTAGCAAGTACCCATATGTAATAGATTTGGAGATAAATGAGTCGGAAAATCGATTTTTTGCCAAAAAAATAATAAAATATATATATATAGAGTGGTTTTTCGACAAATTGACAGTTTTATGTTTATGAATATGTTTCTTGGGTGTATTTGGGTGAGATTATGTGAAAATCGTTAAACTTACTTTTATTTCTTTGAAAAAATGTAGTTTTTTTGCGTTATTTTGAGATTTTTGAGTTTTTTTTGACCATTTAAAAGCTTATAACTCTGAAATTTGACTTTTTGACAAAAAAAGTTGTAGAGAAAAGTTGTTTGTATTTTTCTAATCTAAGATAATATAAAGTTAAAAATTTGAAAATTTGAAAAAATTGAATTTTCAAAATTTTGAAATTACTGTAGTTTTTGTAATTTTTGACGAAAATGTCTGGCTAACGAACTTAGCCTTCATTTTTACACCAAGTTTAAGTGAGTTAAATTTAAAAACGATCCGATAAGATTTTCAAAAGTTATCATGGGAACAACATTTTGTGTCTACAGACAGACAGACAGACATACAGACAGACACCATCGCCAAACCATGTTTTTTGGGTTCAGGGGACCCCAAAACGTGAAGATTTCATAAAATTAGCAAAAGTCAATTTTCGAACAAAACTAATACTTTCTCATATGATGAGAATGTAATAAAAATTACTTTTTTTGAAAATAACTCGAAAAGTATAGAGTTTGGCGAAATGGTGTCCACAGCAAAGTTGTAGCTGACGATGATACGAGAAAAAAAGTCTCTGGTAGCAAGTACCCATATGTAATAGATTTGGAGATAATTGAGTCGGAAAATCGATTTTTTGCCAAAAAAATAATAAAATATATATATATAGAGTGGTTTTTCGACAAATTGACAGTTTTATGTCTATGAATATGTTTCTTGGGTGTATTTGGGTGAGATTATGTGAAAATCGTTAAACTTACTTTTATTTCTTTGAAAAAATGTAGTTTTTTTGCGTTATTTTGAGATTTTTGAGTTTTTTTGACCATTTAAAAGCTTATAACTCTGAAATTTGACTTTTTGACAAAAAAAGTTGTAGAGAAAAGTTGTTTGTATTTTTCTAATCTAAGATAATATAAAGTTAAAAATTTGAAAATTTGAAAAAATTGAATTTTCAAAATTTTGAAATTACTGTAGTTTTTGTAATTTTTGACGAAAATGTCTGGCTAACGAACTTAGCCTTCATTTTTACACCAAGTTTAAGTGAGTTAAATTTAAAAACGATCCGATAAGATTTTCAAAAGTTATCATGGGAACAACATTTTGTGTCTACAGACAGACAGACAGACATACAGACAGACACCATCGCCAAACCATGTTTTTTTGGTTCAGGGGACCCCAAAACGTGAAGATTTCATAAAATTAGCAAAAGTCAATTTTCGAACAAAACTAATACTTTCTTATATGATGAGAATGTAATAAAAATTAATTTTTTTGAAAATAACTCGAAAAGTATAGAGTTTGGCGAAATGGTGTCCACAGCAAAGTTGTAGCTGACGATGATACGAGAAAAAAAGTCTCTGGTAGCAAGTACCCATATGTAATAGATTTGGAGATAAATGAGTCGGAAAATCGATTTTTTGCCAAAAAAATAATAAAATATATATATATAGAGTGGTTTTTCGACAAATTGACAGTTTTATGTCTATGAATATGTTTCTTGGGTGTATTTGGGTGAGATTATGTGAAAATCGTTAAACTTACTTTTATTTCTTTGAAAAAATGTAGTTTTTTTGCGTTATTTTGAGATTTTTGAGTTTTTTTTGACCATTTAAAAGCTTATAACTCTGAAATTTGACTTTTTGACAAAAAAAGTTGTAGAGAAAAGTTGTTTGTATTTTTCTAATCTAAGATAATATAAAGTTAAAAATTTGAAAATTTGAAAAAATTGAATTTTCAAAATTTTGAAATTACTGTAGTTTTTGTAATTTTTGACGAAAATGTCTGGCTAACGAACTTAGCCTTCATTTTTACACCAAGTTTAAGTGAGTTAAATTTAAAAACGATCCGATAAGATTTTCAAAAGTTATCATGGGAACAACATTTTGTGTCTACAGACAGACAGACAGACATACAGACAGACACCATCGCCAAACCATGTTTTTTGGGTTCAGGGGACCCCAAAACGTGAAGATTTCATAAAATTAGCAAAAGTCAATTTTCGAACAAAACTAATACTTTCTCATATGATGAGAATGTAATAAAAATTACTTTTTTTGAAAATAACTCGAAAAGTATAGAGTTTGGCGAAATGGTGTCCACAGCAAAGTTGTAGCTGACGATGATACGAGAAAAAAAGTCTCTGGTAGCAAGTACCCATATGTAATAGATTTGGAGATAATTGAGTCGGAAAATCGATTTTTTGCCAAAAAAAAAATAAAATATATATATATAGAGTGGTTTTTCGACAAATTGACAGTTTTATGTCTATGAATATGTTTCTTGGGTGTATTTGGGTGAGATTATGTGAAAATCGTTAAACTTACTTTTATTTCTTTGAAAAAATGTAGTTTTTTTGCGTTATTTTGAGATTTTTGAGTTTTTTTGACCATTTAAAAGCTTATAACTCTGAAATTTGACTTTTTGACAAAAAAAGTTGTAGAGAAAAGTTGTTTGTATTTTTCTAATCTAAGATAATATAAAGTTAAAAATTTGAAAATTTAAAAAAATTGAATTTTCAAAATTTTGAAATTACTGTAGTTTTTGTAATTTTTGACGAAAATGTCTGGCTAACGAACTTAGCCTTCATTTTTACACCAAGTTTAAGTGAGTTAAATTTAAAAACGATCCGATAAGATTTTCAAAAGTTATCATGGGAACAACATTTTGTGTCTACAGACAGACAGACAGACATACAGACAGACACCATCGCCAAACCATGTTTTTTGGGTTCAGGGGACCCCAAAACGTGAAGATTTCATAAAATTAGCAAAAGTCAATTTTCGAACAAAACTAATACTTTCTCATATGATGAGAATGTAATAAAAATTACTTTTTTTGAAAATAACTCGAAAAGTATAGAGTTTGGCGAAATGGTGTCCACAGCAAAGTTGTAGCTGACGATGATACGAGAAAAAAAGTCTCTGGTAGCAAGTACCCATATGTAATAGATTTGGAGATAATTGAGTCGGAAAATCGATTTTTTGCCAAAAAAATAATAAAATATATATAT